>OZ024827.1:60532680-60840180 GCA_964016985.1 Anodontia alba | reverse complement strand
AACTTGCATTGTATATTACCTACCTTATTTCCCTCGGTATTCGGACAGACATACTTAAGTAAACAATGCAGACACAGATCAAACCAAACAAAACATCTGATCGGGGTCTACACTATTTGCAACCATCCTTCAGTTTTAGATACACCAACAGGTACATAGTAAAATGTATAAAGTACAAATTAATGAAATGAAGAAAAATATTAGTCAAAATATAATGCTTATTTCCACAAAAGTGATATTTTCACAAGTGAAATATAAAAAAATGATATTTTCACTTGTGAAATATAGCATTGAGTAACTATTTTTTGTTTACATTTAATGGTCTACGGGTTAAATTATTTTTTTCATTTCATATTTGTACGAGTAACGTGCCAAAAATACATTTTATCAATATATTGAATAAAACTAAGCAGCAAGGTAATTTGAAACAGTCAGTGAACTAATTTTTAGCGCAGTGATATTTCAGTTGTTATGTGGTTTGATATTCCATTGCCAAGAGGCAAAACTGCGCATCTGACTTTCCGTGACAGAATGAAAAAAATACATCTGCTCCTCTTAAGTTTATATGTATAAATATATGATTTTTGTCGTGAATATGACGGTGTTAGTCTTACTCTTTGTTGCTTTGTGGTTTATTCTACAATGCGATTTGTTTTATGTCTTACCTTGAGTTATTTTGTTCTTGTGTTTTTCAGTCCTTTTAATATTGCGATTACCTCGCTTGGGGAAGAGAGAGCTAATCTTAATACTTTTCGTACGTTTGTTCGATTTGTGCTTGTTTAGATTTGTCGGTTTCCTCTTCCTCATGGTGTCTGGGAAGGGCTGCGGTTTGTGATTGTGGCACTCCCTGGACTTTTCTCTTACCTTTTTTTTCTATTTCATCTCGTGAAATGAAAAAAGGTATATTTCATGAGTGGCAAAGCCACTCATGAAATATACATTTTTTCACTTCACTTGATGAAATAAAAGTAATATTCGCGACAAAAAAAAAAAAAAAAAAAACAGGCTGTATACATTTTTTTTTTCAAAATATGTCGAGTATAATGGTAATATGTCAGAATATTTAGGGTAAATGCCGTAGGCCTGAGCAAAAAAAATGTAGGACCAGATCAGACGTACAAAACACGATACCTGACAAGGGTCTGCACTGTTTGCCAATCATCGAGCAGTTTTAGACACATCAACTTGTATTAAAACGGACTTGCTCAAATTTTAGGCCAAATATGGCTCTGGTTAGGAGGTATGATGTCCGAATATTTAGGGACAATTAGGTACCTTAGAATGGGTGGACACAAACAACGAACATGGCCCTCAGTATGCATTTGTTTTACCTATAACTATTTTAGCAATGACACAGACGGATGTGGCATTCTTAATATCAAGGGGGAGAACCTACGTCATAGAAACCGGTAAAAAAGATTATAGATGTTTGCGAAAAGGGCCCTTTCAAATAGTTTAGTCCCGTTATTATTATTATTATTTTCGTTGATTTGACAGAAATTAGAATAAGCTCAGACTATTACCAAAGAGGAAAGTATTTATATTTGTAGATTTTATGTACTGTCGTATTGTCATTGTTGAGAACACTCAGGCATAATATTTTGATAACTTATAAGTAAATTGTGCGCGAGTGTTCTCAACAATGACAATACGGTTAATGCCTTGTTTCTTGCTACGTTCTCTGAGCCTATCCTGTTTTTGTCAGAACAACGAAATGGAAGTCGACAGCAACTTACCGATTTGAAAGAGTGCTTTTCACAATAATTTATAGTCTTTTTCATTCTAATCTGTGACAAAGGTTCTCCCCTTTGTTATTGCCAATGATTAACATAAAAGCTAAAGAATATCGTGCATTCTGACAGCTTCAAAACTTCAGCCCTCTGGCCAAGTACAGATTGCACAGATACATTAAAGTTTTGCCCTCCGATAGAGGCATAAAAGGTTACCACTGTATATAATAAACAATACAGACAACCCTCTTTATACCGGCACCCGATACAACGACAAAATTCGTTATAATGACAATTTGAATGTCACGAAACCTTCGCTCATGAGGTGACACTTAATGAGAAATTATGAAAGACTATTGCATCAAAACATATTTTTTTATATTTGTTAGAATCGCCTCACTGAGGCGATTCTAACATATATCCAAAACATATGTTCTGTGCGGAAATTAGAATAAAACAATGTCTTTCTAACAGTAAATATACCATTCTGTTCAATAAGGGTTCTTTACAACAGCAAATTCATTTTAATGGCAGCATCTTCGGGAACAAGTGTTGTCGTTGTAACGATGGTTCGCTGTATAAGCAAGCAAAACTGTCGTGATTTTCACCTCTCCTAGGTATCATCATTTATATTTTTAGAACTTGACCCAGCTTGTCCAGCAAACTGGATGGTGAAGTTATTCATGTAATAATCATGGGTTTTGACATATTTCCACACAGAAGGCATTTCCCCCTAAGTATTTTCACTGCTAGTTTTAAATAGAGTATCACGGGATTGGTGGGTCCAGCTACAAGTGGATTATCTCGTGGTTCTCTGGACGCTCTCAACGTATATTCTTCGATGGCCAAGCATCAGACCCGGTCCCAGTCATATCCGAGTCTTTCTTTTTTTCTTTTTTTTCTTTTTTTTTTTTTTTTTTTTTTTTAATCAGTGATCTCCCGAATGACTATATATAAAAATCTCCAGTACGTCTGTTCATCATCATTTCAGTTAAGTTGTGGCACTGCAGCGGTCCAGCGGGACAAACCTATAAAGTGCACCTATCTGCAGGCCTAAGTTTCCCGCGGATGGTTAACAGTTGCTTTTGCTTTTTGTGTGTGTGTGTGTTTTTTTTTTTTTTGTTTTTGTTTTTTTTTTTTTTTTTTTGTTTTTTTTACTTTTCATATCTTGTAGGTGTTGAAGTCTGTTCAAAGGCATGTGTGGTGTTTTTTACATCCTGGTGGAAGCATTAATTGGTTGAAGGATTTGACTATGTAGCCCTTGCCTCTTCCACGCCCGCCCATGTGACATTCCGCAAAGCTTAGTAAATGCAATTTGGGAAGTGCTAGTGTTCTTAGTTTTAGTAGTCCAGTAATTTAGAACGGGGACCAAAGGTTGAGCTTTAATGCGTCGCTAAGCGTGTATTTGTATTAAATTTCGGTGCTGTGTGTGACCAAAAGTCGAAGAAGTCGAGATTAACGCTGTGGTACACGGATGTATCGTCTGTATGTCTCAGTTCCAAATAGTAGGTCTGTGTAGAATTCCCGCGGATGATTAACAGTTGCTTTTGCTTCTTCTTTTTTTTTTTTTATTTTTTGTTTAAGTTTCATATCTTGTAGATGTTGAAGTCTGTCCAAAGGCATGAGTGGTGTTTTTTACATCCTGGTGGTTTTAGAAGCATTAATTGGTTAAAATCCGGAACCAGTCTTATGTTAATGGAATAACATGCGTAGGCTGGTTGCTGGTGTTGTGTCTTGTGATGGCTCAAAAATGTAGGGGTGGATCTTGGTTGGTAATGGTGGGCGAAGCTTGCTCACCAAGTAATGCTTAATATCCGCGGACGCCTGATTACACCCTTTATTCTGGAGTCCGTGTCTGTTGGTCTGAACATTCTGATTCGTCATTCGTTTATGGATTTAATTTATGAGTTTGGATTATGGCTTGGGTACCATGACCACAACTACTTGGTAAGTGCATCCGCGATTTTTCCCACTCTGTATCTTAGGCGTAACAAGTTTAATTTCTGAATCGAGCTCCCGTTTCGTTGATCTGTCGACTTCTTCTCGTCGTTAATTTAACTTCCCACGTTAGATATTTGCATTTTCAACATAACTCTGATTGCTGTTTGTAAACAGTTTTAATGGCCCGTCCATTCTCAGTTCCTAAATTCTGAATTTATCCTAAATTTAAATTAAATTGCATAATGATCAAAATGCACGATGTTCAAAATACGTATTTAATTTGTTGATGTCAAATATAATATGTTTAGAGAGAGAGCGAGAGAGAGCAGGGACGTGAATAGACTGATTTCAGGAGGGCGAGAGGGGAGAGCAATTTTCCTCAGAATACTTTTTCTCTGGCTCCCAAGAAAACCCCAGAATTTGGGAAGACACTCGTTATGCGGAACCTTCTTCTTTGTTAGGAGATTTCCTTCACTGACTTTCTGGAGAAGATGAGGAACCAACAGTTATGAGCTCGAATAACTACTACTGGCGATTATATTTACATGTGATTTTTGTTACATATATACAGTTTCTGTCTCTTTTATTTTTTCAGGATTTCTTTCAGCATCGGGAGTCTCCTTGCATGAATTTTGAATATATACTGTCCGGTTTGAAATTCAAGCTAATCCTATTTTCTACTTTTCAAGAACTGTAGAGGCACCCCGTGTTAAACTGAGTTAAAAAAAAAACTGAGTTAAAAAAAACTCTGTATTTTGAATATGTGAGACATGTAAGATTTTTTTAAAAAAAAAAAGGACTTTGAAAAGGTTTTCAATAGAATTCTGCCTTTCTGATTGTAGATATGAACATTCACTAATGAACTGCTGTCTAGTTTCAGGAGCTGCTGTACAAAGAACGCATGTTGCATTGACTTGAAATTTAACTGATTAAAAGCTGCCCTATTCCCTTGTAGGAGGTATGTTCCTGTTAGAAGTTTGCATTTCAGTTGTGTTTATTCTCTCGTGCTGTTTCCAAGTAGCCTCAATGGCACTGTGTACAGAATTATTCAAGAGCCTTTTTCAGTCATTTTTTTAGGAAGGATTCTTGAGCAGTAAAAAAAATGAAGGGAGATTGTATATTTTTAAAATCTGTCTGATGAACATGAACCAGCTTTTTTTTATGTTTTTCAATGAAATATAGAGATCTCTCGGTGAAATCGAAACCGATAATTTCACTGTTTCAACAACGAAATTACAACTTTCGGATTTTCAGTGTTTGGGACTACTTTTTAATCTTGAAATTCATGAACCATGAATTCTGGGTCAGAAACATCGCCAAAAGGTTTGAGACTTAGATCTAGTAAACTTGTCTAAAAATATGTCAAGCGGTTAACGTTCCGCGTTAGAACCGCTGACGTCATTTATTGCGCTGACGTAACTCTTTTTCTGCAAGCGACGTCAGGCGGACTATCACGTACCTATTGAGGCATTTTCTCTGTGTCGATTTCTTGCGTGTATTGCTTTAAAATCTATTTGGCCCCATTTTCTGGGTACAAAACTATATTTTTCCCCCAATATTATGCCCCTGAACACGCAGAAGTTGTGGCAGAACAAGACAAAATTGACGCGAAATGGGTAGGAAAACAGTTGATTTCCCGACGTAAGTGTCGAAGAGTAGGCAGAAGTTTAATTAATGTGAAAAAAAGCAAAAAAGAAACAGAAAATTTGATTTTTTTACTAGTGTAATATCGATTTTTAATATTCTCTATTTTATCATTTTCTTCTTTCATCACTACTCGTCTCAGACCTGTTTCATTTTCAATGGAATCTTTATGTCTAACCATGTTCATGATTGTTGTTAGAGCATTTTTGTGTATGACTGCTTCTACTAGTAAAATAACCTACATAGTATAATGCTATCTGGTCTTTAAAATAAACATCCGTTCTGTTCTATTTCAGACGGAAATAGACGGAACATTCCGGAAATAAATTCGTCCAAGATAGGATCCGCCCCAAAATTATTCGATTTCTCCACGGAAACGCAGATTATGCCATAAACAATCTTAAATTAACATAATTCACGACTTTTTGACTGAATCAACCCATGTTGTTTTATGTTTGTTTGTTATTCTTCTCGTGTTAAAGGGAAACACGTTATATTTTAATTATGGTACTTTCACGATTTGAACTTCACAAGAATCGATCGGGCGCCATCTTGGATGAAATTTCCAACTGGGTGTGAAACAGTGCAAGTTTTTCCTTAAAAATTCCAAGTATTGTGTGCGTATAAAGCTGTTGTGTTTTTCATATGACGTATTTATAACACAAATCACTGTTTAGTCAGTATCTGAACTATAAAAGTCTCTTGAAGTTGCAAACAAACGTCACAGACTCATGCGCCCCTAGGTTTTGGCAGGGGGCGCCTTGGCCCATTTGCATTGAGGGCGCTGTGTCCTTTATTTTGCCAACGCCACCTGGTTAACAGCTGTCAAAACAAATTTATACACGTGTTTTCTTGAAGCTTAAAAATCTTTTGACTGAGTTTGTAAAATCAACAAATGGAGCAAGTCTCACAAATATGCTGGTCCTTTCTGACATCATCTTTTGACTGAGTTTGTAAACTGAACATTCTGACATCCTGGAAAATCATGACAAGTGTAAGAATATAAACAACATAGTTTGCAAAAATATTCTGGTAACAGTCTGTAGGCTAGCTCAAAATATTTGGGAATTAGTCATATTCCTGGATATTGGCTGGGCCTCTAGAAATAGTAGTTTCCATAATTACAGGGTTTTAAAGTGACCAAAAGTGATATAGATTCTTTGCTCCGAACTCAGGCTTGCATTAAAGTTTCTGTGACCCTGGCCAGGGTCATCCTTGGAAACCTAAGCATTAACAGCAGACAACCAGAACCAGTGCACCACCATCCAAGGAATCTTCCTTGGACAATATCTGTCTCTTCATACGGCATACAGCCTCAACTGATTATTACGTGCTGGGTTCCTGCGACAGGCGATAAAAGTAAACGAACTTTAAAACAGATAAGTGAGAATGGATTAAAGTGCATAGTGTTATTTTATATATAGTAGAAAAAGAGAAGAGGATAAAAACAGCAGTAAATTTTCAAATGAAGAGATGTGAACCATATTAAGCAGTTAATTATGACCATTTGATCATTGTCTACCCAGTTTATGTGTTTTATGACCAGTGACCATTTTGTTCAGTTACCATGGCAAAATTTTAAATTAGAAAATTTGTAAAACACCAGTATCTAAAACTTACAATATTAATTGAAGCAGCAAAGCTTAAGTTACAATCAAAATTTTATTCTGCGAGGGCTATGTTCCCATGTCCCTGTGCTGTATACATGTATGAAATAATGATATTGTTAAACAACTTCTCTTCAGGAACCACTTGGCCTATTTTCACCAAATTTATGTTGATCCTACTATTGAAACAGGATGGAAAGTTTGTTCAAATGGTCATGCTCTATCATATACGGTAAAAAAAAATCATTAAAAAACACATTCTTCTTCTTTAAAACCAAGAACTGCTCAGATGATCCTTTCATTAGTTGCAATGATAAAACTGGAAAAATGTTGCATAACATGTGCATATCTGCAGTGACTATTTCACTCAGTTGAGTTAGCTCTGGCCCATGGGCCTCTTGTTTTTATTTGGTTACTATATGCAACATGAACATATCCATTCAAAAATATGGAAGAGTCCACTTCAGCACCTTCTCAACAAACAGTATAATCACAGATCAGAACCTGGTTTCTGATCAGTGTCTTCCCTGTTTGCCTCTCATCTCAGCAGTATTTCTAACGCATCATTTACAGACCTGTACCTGTAGTTTTAGTAAAATACTTAGGGTGACTACGATAATGAGTTCATATTGGACATATTGGAACTGTTTAAAATGTTGTTGTTTTTTTTGTTTTGGTTTATTTTTTTTTATTTTTTTTTTTTTTTCAGTTTTCACAGGTCGAATATGTTGTAATATTTGATAATGGAGGATGAAACTGAACAGCAACAAACCAGTGATGGTCCACAGAATCTGAATGATCTTCAGAGCTACTTGGTGCATTTCAATAAAGAGATCGGCAATAATGATGGGAACAGTTTCCAGCAGAAATTTATTTCTCAGATGATTGCCGTCACTGCATCAGAGAATACCACACCATCAGAGGAGGAACTGCCAGCGATAACAGGTGATTACTTAACCGTTACCACTCTCTGGGCTAATTCAGCAGACGACAAATTGGTGATGTTGTGCTTATTTTTTCCCAGAAAACAGTTTAACATTTCATGTAAATTGTCTCCTTAGAAGACAATTTGCATGAAATGTCAAAACATGTTTTCTGGGAGGAATAAGAAAAATATTATCAACTTGTCGTCTGCTGAATTTTTACCCAGAGCGCTAAGTGCTAGAGCAACAAACATAACTGTGGCAGATGATATTTTGATTTTTTTTTTTTTTTTAATTATTTTTCAGAGAAAATAGGGCTTTACATTTCATGTGAGTCATCTGGGAATAGCAGATGATTCACCTGAAATGTTATTCGAGGGTGAGTCAATAAGTAACCAGCCTAACTTATTTCCGGTTGAGATCCACCTCTTCTTTTTCGATGTAATTGCCCTCTAGTGTGATGCACTTAGACCAACAGTGTTCAAGTGCCATCAGCTCAGAACTGAAAAAGTCAGGGTCCTTTCCATTGACCCACTCCTCAACTGCCGTCACGACTTCTTCATCAGACTGGAAATGAAGTCCATGGATATCCTTTTTCAAGTTTGGGAATAGGAAGAAGTCGCTAGGAGCTAGGTCAGGTGAATAGGCAGGATGTGGTATTAATTCATACCCGTTTCGCTCTACAGCATCCATTGCAAGTTGCAACTTTGCAAGTATGGACTCTTGCGTTTCCTGTTGCAGCAAAACACCTATAGAGAGTTTACCTCGGCGTTTTTCACAGATGGCGGTTCTCAGGTGGTCTAACAAGTTTGCATAGTACACTCCAGTTATTGTACTTCTCTTGGGTAAAAAGTCCAACATAATAACGCCTTTTGCGTCCCAAAATACTGTGGCCATCACCTTGCCAGCGGATGGTTGCGTCTTGAACTTCTTTGGCCTCGGGGACCCAGGCCCTACCCACTGATGACTCTGAGCTTTATTCTCTGGCTCATAATAATGAACCCAAGTCTCATCTACAGTCACCAGACGCAAAGGAAAATTGTCTTTTGACCTAAAACGCTTTAACAAGGCGCTGCATACTGATGCTCTGGTTGCCATTTGCTCATCGTTTAGGGATTTGGGGCCCAACGGGCTGTTAGCTTGCACATACCTAAACGATCATGTAAGATTGTTGAAACGCTACCATGTGAAATGCCTAATGTCTGCGCTATTTCTTCCACCTGAATTCGCCGTGTATTTCCTTGCCTGTTTTACCTTTAAATACAAGTACTGAATTACAGCACGATACTCAACTTTAGATGAAAAGCATGTCTTTGCATCACTAGCTATGTTTGACATTCAGTATCTTATTAAAGAATAACAATACGTGTGCAATTTTGTACCCATGTATAAAACATATATTCAAACAAAGCATGAAAATCGTGACCGTCTCGGCCCGTCGGAGATAGGATAGGCTGGTTATTTACTGACACGCCCTCGTATCTTATTTTCTCAGAAAATTAATATAAAATAAAATAGGCTGTTGTCTGGTACAATTTTGCTAGGCGTTTAAGGTTTAAAATATTCATGCTCTGTCTGATATATCTTTATGTATATTTTTCTTGTTTCTCCAAGAAAACATATGTTGTGTGTACTCATTAGAAGTGCCTCGGCAAAGAATGTCCATACTTTTTAGTTAAAAAAAATGATGGAACCTTGGTATCATAGGAAGTGGACCATATGATATTAAAGTGAATAGGTTCGCCAGAAAGATTTTGCAAAGGGCAAAGCTCCAGATATAAGGAATTATCAAAAGATAATTGTTGTTATTTCTGCACCAGATCATATCTTGTGGGTACTGACGGTAAGAACAGCAAAGCAATTCCACAGAGTACCCACAAGATATGTTTTGGTGCTAAATATAACCTCGGACCCAATAATACCCGGATTTGTCACTAACGGGACTGCCAAAATATGTTGTCGGCTTGATTTTAACGCTATTTTACAGCACTATGGTCATTAAAAATGGTTTTGGATACTCACTGAAGTTGTAATAAGCTGTTTTTAATAGGTTTGGTTGAAAAAATCTTCAGTCACAATTAATAAAATTGAAGTTATACCATCATTTTGGGCGAATTTCTGATGATTTTCTGCTGAAAGTGTCGGAAATAGCTAAAATGGGTACCTAGGTTTCTCGTTGATGCTTACAAAATATGTTTGATTTTCCTTACATATAATGCTGCAGTATTAAAGGTAATATATTGAACTATTGCTTTTTGAAAACAACTCTCAGATATAAGGAGAAATAAACGAAATATGAGCATTTAAACGTCATCATACAAAATTATGAAAACTCAGCCACGACAACATATTTCCAATAAATACAATACCTGTACCGTAGTTACTAGTCCAGTGTATATTGGGTCCAAGATATAACAAAAGTTATCGTGAATACCTCAGTTTCCGGTATTATCAATTTGAGAATTTTAAGTTATGATGATACAATAAATATGATGATGAATTTTGATTAAAAAATGGGATACAGATACATGTACTAGAGGCGAAATGATACTTTTTCTGACAAACATGTATTGTATCGTGGGGCTAGTATCCCAATACCTGATGATACACATAAAAGTTCCATTTCCAAAGAAAATGATAGTTTTAACATATTTCAAGACCATTTTTATAACAAATTACAAAGATTTAAAATGTCACTTAAATACACTGATCACTTATATGACAAATAGGAGTGTCCTACACAGGCATTGTTACACAAAAATGAACCGCTTGAGATGGTTTTGAACCTGTTTTCCAAGAATATTAAAACTTTCAATCTGTGACTAATGCATGAAAATAGTATCATGATATGTATCATACCCTGAGGCAAGTGTTGCAGTATGTATCATGAGGTGACTGTATCGTTAAAGCCCTAACAGATGTACATATATGTATACATTTTAATTATAGTAGGAAAGATTTACAACAGAGTAGCTATGAAAAAACTTTTTCTTGACATGTAGCTATTTGCCTATTTACTTCACAAACATAAATGTCATGAAATAAATTCACATTGTCTTGAAAAAAGACTCACTGCATGAACGTGTGATAAATGCCCTTTTAGTGAGGTAATGCATGCTAAAGTGCCCTGTTTGCGAAAAAAATTACCATATCTGTTTTAATTTCTGGAGGCAACACTAGTCAGAAAGGTTATGGGTTCAGTCCCCAGCAGTTTTAAGTCATACCAAAGATTTTAAAAATGATGCTAGCTGCTCTTTTGCTTGGTGATCAGTATTAAGAAAGCTAGCTTTCAACCCAGTATCTGTATAATATGACTGGGTGGGATATTGTGTCGTATCTGGGGGTGATCTTTTGGTGAAGCAGCAGTCTAGAAGTGAGCATTGAGCCCCTGCCATATCCAAACAAAGGCTGTTGAAAAGGCAACGGTTTGAGATTTTATTTAACCTGAATCAGTGTTCTCAAAGCAGTTTATCTAGGATTGTTTAAATGAGGAAAAAATGCCTTGTTTATCAAATGGTTTAAAATTCAGATTTCTGTACATTTGCGCTTTTTAATGAAATATGCAATATATTATGCATGTATAGTTCTTATGTATGAAACCGAGCGAATTAGTTCTCTGCCAAGTAAAAACAGTGGCCACCCATATAGGGTCACCCATCCAGGTACTAACCAAGAAATTTGTTGCTTAATTTCATAGAAAATCCAGACCACTATATCGCATCGCTATAAAACACGGGCAGTAATCTTGTCACTCATGGCCAATTGTTATGCAAAGAAATAAGTGACGTGAATATCCGGACATGAATAGTGCGAGCTAAAAAGGTGGCTGTTTCAGGTGGGCTGTCGACAATCTGGGGCTTTTGTTGTCTAGGAGAGCATTATTTTAAAAGTCGGAGAATGCTATACTGTGCGAAATTTAATTCCATACAACCCAGCACCAAAATTTATGTCAAAATACTGCTATAGTTCCTGGAATTTGTTTCATTCTGGTGACAATCAATCCGAATTTGGTGCCATTTTGGACGATTTACCCATTAAAATTAATGTTTTCAGCCATATCTGCATCTTGCGTAACAACTTGAATGGGACAGACACCTTCATTTGGCATACATATTACAATCATAACAATGCAAACCGTCAATGCAACTAACAAAAAAAAAACGGAAAAATGCTAAGATTATAGGACAGATTGAGTAGCATTAGTGGATATGAGTGACGAGATGTTAATTTATGAGTGACGAGAGCAGCAAAATTGGTAATATATGTATGTTTCAGCTTGTAAAACAAATGCTTATTCAAAAATACTTTAAAAAGTAAGTCCTTGGCATTTAATGCCCCCACAGGGGGTTCGATTTAATCACATTACGGTACATACTCTACGTATTCGGACAGACAGGCCTGAGCAAACAGTGTAGGCCCAGATAAGATGTAGCAGAACACTATTTGTCACTCACCCAGTAATTTTACAGACATTTACAGGTAGTAAAATTTGTTGATTTTTAGAAGAGAAGTGGAAGGAAAAGTGTCCGCAATCTTTCAGATTTATCCAAATTTTGCAATGTAAATGAAATTTTGAGTCAAAGAGAGATTCAACCAAACCCTTTGAATCCGCCACTGCACTCTATCCCCAGGCAATGTCCTCAACTATAGTTAGGCTCTTTTGTTTAACATAACGCCCATGAATACTTTAAAATCAAATTAGTATGTAATTGGATAGGGGAAATACCCTTAAAAATTAAGCGAAGAGGACATGCTAGCTTAATATTTTTTAATTCATCCCAAATGAAAGCTTAGCTGAAGTATCCGTACTGCTTTTGCTTATTTTAAAATTGTCTCCCTTAACCAAACGTGTAAACATACCCCATTTATAAGGAAACAAGTAGATGTGTAGTGACCCATCAACTTTTAGGCAAATCATACACGCTAAAGGGACTGTGCATGTGCGCCCATTCAACATTACAAAATTCAGGAAATAACACACAAGACCTTACATGAACACATGGAGACAGAGAAAAGACAACATCAAACAATACACACAAGACAAGACAGTAAAAGACAGAGCAAGATAAGCTCAATTACAATGAACTCAGGAGCATCACATTGTCACGTGCCTAACTACATGTATAGCAGAGGACATTGCCTGTGGCTAGAGTGCAGTGGTAGATTCAAATGGGAGTTGGAGGGTTCGGTCGAATCTCCCTTTGACTCGAAATTTCATTTACATTGGAAATTTTGGATAAATCTGACAGATTTCAGACACTTTTCCTTCTACTTCTCTTCAAAAAGTCAACAAATTTACGTTTGTAAAATTGCTGGGTGAGTGGCAAACAGTGTTCTGCGGCATTTTATCTGGGTCTACACTGTTTGCTCAGGCCTGTCTGCCCGAACACATAGAGTATGTACGGTAATATGATTAAATCAAACCCTCTCGGAAGTCCTTCTGGATCTGCACCTGTAGGGGCATTAAATGCCAAGATAAGGACTTACTTTTTAAAATATTTTTGAAATAAGCATTTGTTTTACAAGCTGAAACATACATCTATTACCAAAAAAGAATTTCACTGCTCTCGTCACTCATAAAACATCTTGTCACTGATATCCACTAGCGCTACTCATTCTGTCCTATAATTTTAGCATTTTTTTTTCCGTTTTTTGTTGGTTGCATTGATGGCAGGTTTGCATTGTTATGATTGTAATACATATGCGAAATGATGGCATCTGTCCAATTCAAGTCATTATGCAAAATGCTCAAAATGTTTGTCTTGATAGTTTCTAGGTCAAGTTCGAAACTGGGTCACTTGGGGTCAAAAACTAGGTCACCTGGCGAAATCAAAGGAAAACCTTGTTAATACTCTAGAGGTCACATTTTTTGAAGTGATCATCATAAGCCTTGTTCAAAATGTTATCTTTTGACTTCTAGGTCAAGTTTGAAACTGGGTCACTTGGGGTCAGAAACTAGGTCACTGGTTCATATGAAAGGAAGACCTTGTTAACACCTTTTAGGCCACATTGTTGAAGCAGTCATCATGAATCAGGCTCAAATTGTTTGTCTTGATGTTTTTTAAGTTGACTTTGAAACTGGGTCACTTGGGGTAAAAAATTAGGCCATCAGGCCAAATCAAAGGAAAACTTTGTTAACACTCTCTATAGGTCACATTTTTGAAGGAATCATCATGAATCATGCTCAAATTGTTTGTCTTGATGTTCTGTAGGTTGACTTTGAAACTGGGTCACTTAGGGTCAAAAATTAAGTCACCAGGCCAAATCAAAGGAAAACCTTGTTAACACTTGAGGTCACAGTTTTTAAGCAATCATCATGAATCTTAATAAATTTTTTGCTTTGATGATTTCTAGGTGAAGTTTGAAACTGGTTCACTTGGGGTCAAAAACTAGGTCACCAGGCCAAGTCAAAGGAAATGCTTGTTTACACTCTAGAGGTCACGTTTTTTAAGTACTTGTCACATATATTGCTGAAAATGTTTGTCTTAATGATTTCTAGGTCTAGTTTGAAACTGGGTCACTTGGGTTCAAACACTAGGTTATTGGGCCAAATCAAAGGAAACACTTGTTATCACTCTAGAGGTCACATTTTTGAAGCAATTATCATGGATCTTCAAAATGTTTATTGTCATGATTTCTAGGTCAAGTTTGAAACTGGGTCACTTGGCATCAAAAACTAGGTTGCTGGGCCAAATCAAAGGAAGACCTTGTTAACACTCGTGAGGTCACATTTTTGAAGCAGTCATCATGAATCATGCTCAAATGTTTGTCTCGATATTCTTTAGGTTGACTTTGAAACTAGCTACTTGGGGTCAAAAACTAGGTCATCATCATCATCATCATCATATCCATTTTAAAGCAGGTTTTCCTCTACCGAGGGTGGTGGTTGGGTGGTGCGAAGGTGTGGTGTATCTTACGTCACCGGGGCGTCCAACTGATATTGGCTTACAGTTGGGCAAGGCCTGCTATCCTTGTAGCAGGTAAGGGTAGATGGGGAATATTTTTATTTCTTCTGTTTCTTCACTTTCATTCCTGTTCCTTTCTTCCCTGTCCCTCTCTTTAATCTCTTCTACTATCTCTTCTATCACTTTTCTCCCTTTCTCTGGGAGACGACACAAAATGACCCACAAGGGTTGACGTGTCGTTAAACCCCAACACAATCCTCTACCGAGGGTTGGGCTTGTTTGACAAGTCTTTCTCTGAGACGTCCTCTCCACTCAGAACGGTTCTGGGGATCAGCAGAGTCCATTCCCAGCTTCTTTCTGTTGTCCATCAACACTTCATCCCATGTTTTCTTTGGCCTGCCGGGTCTCTTCTGTGCAACTACATGTACATTTAGCTTGCATACCTTAGCAATCCAACCTGTGCTGCGCTCTACATGTCCAAACCACCTCATTCTACTGGTGCAGAGCACCACATCCAAGTCCTGGATGCCAAGCTTTGAGAGAAGGGAGTCTGAGCTGACTTCATCCTTTGCCTTGACATTACAGATCCAATGGATCATTGCGTGGTCATTACGCCGCAAGCGGTTCAGTGTCACCAAGGGAAATCAAAAGAAAACTTTGTTAACACTCTAGAGGTCACATTTTTGAAGAAAGCATCATGAATCTTGCTGAAAATATTTGTCTTGATGATTTCTAGGTGAAGCTTGGAACTGGGTCACTTATGACCTATATTTCATGGTCCAGTGACTTTCTTAAGTTTTACGTTTAGATCAATTTCTCAGTAACTATTGGTCCTACAGCAGTGATATTTGGCACCTGCGTACATCTTAGCATAGCCTCTTGAATGCAGTCATCCATATTTGACCACAATTTCTATTTCACGGTCCACTGACTTTGTTCAGTGTTTATGTTTACATGTATGTCAGTTTCTCAGTAACAATTGCACCTACAGCCAGTGATACCTAGCCTCTTGAGGGCAGTCATCCATATTTGACCTTGACCTATATTTCACGGTCCATTAGGTATGCTACATTGTCTTACTTGTTAATATAATCGTCATGAATTTTGGTCTGAATGTTTGCTTTGATCATTTCTTGGTCAGTTCTTTATGTGCTATGATACTCAGGTGAGCGTTACAGGGCCATCATGGCCCTCTTGTTATTGTTGTTGTTTTCCTTTTCTGATTTCTCCTTGAAAATACAATGTACATGTGTATATGTATTCCAGGAAAACTTTTTGTGGGTTCTAAGAAATGCCTCAATATATTTTCATAGAGAAATAAGAAAAATATTGACACTTTTTGTTTTTGTTTTTTTTTTTTTTTTAAAAAAAAAAAAGAAAGAGCCTTATCAAGAGCTATGTGACAAACTGTACACATAGGGTCTTTAAGACCTATTGTCTTACAGTGACACTCACTTGACCATTTTTATACCCCCTGCATACAAAGTATGTTGAGTGGTATATAGTTTTCGTCTTTCCGTCCGTTCGTCCGTCCATTCGCCCATGTGTGCGTCAGTACGAATGTTAACATTTTGCGTCAAGTTTTGCGTGAAGTTTTTTCCTTTTGCATATATTTTTGAAAGCTTACACTTTAGGATGTTGATGTGTGGTCAGTGTTACTACTAGATGATTACAGAATAGCCGACATCATTCTGCTGATGCTGCTGACTCAAGGTCAAGGTCACGGACTTAGAAAATAGTGAGATATTTACGTCAAAGTTTTACGTGAAGTTTTTGTCTTTTGCTTATAACTCTGCAGCCACTGATCAAAAACTTTTCATATTTGGTATGGGGATGCCTGGGAGGGTTCTCTTCCATTCTACATCTATGGACCCCTGGGTTATGCCCCAGGGCGGGGCTAGAGTAGAGGTCAAAATCTAGGACACCCCGAATAAAGTAGTATATTGCAGTTTGTTTATACAAACAACCTCTTATTAAAGAAGGATGGGCATCAGACATGTTTATCACATCAACATTCAGTGTAATAAGGTCAAGGTCATTGTGACCTTATTTTCATGCTTCAGTGATTTTGACATATTTTGAAGCCTATTTCATGGATTAATGCCTCAATAAAGTAGTATGATGCAGTTTGTTTATACAAACAACTTCTTAAAGTAGGATGGGCATCAGACATGTTTATCACATCAACATTCAGTGTAATAAAGTCAAGGTCATTGTGATCATATTTTCATGCTCCAGCGATTTTGCCTTATATCTTGACGACTATTTCATGGATTAATGTGATACTTGGAATATTGGTTCTGTGTGACACCACGATTGGCAGCATAACAAATGTAGGTCACCTTGACCTATATTTCATGGTCCAGTAATTTTGCCACCTTTTCTTGAATGTTAAAAATCATTATTTGGGATTATGAATTAGTATGATCCAACAGTTGACCTAAAAGTAAATGTAGGTCACTGTGACCTATATTTCATGGTCCAGTGATCTTATGTTACATCTTAAAGACAATTTGATGTATTACTATCATATTTTGGGATTATGTGACCTATATTTCA
This sequence comes from Anodontia alba, assembly GCA_964016985.1. Taxonomy (NCBI): domain Eukaryota; kingdom Metazoa; phylum Mollusca; class Bivalvia; order Lucinida; family Lucinidae; genus Anodontia; species Anodontia alba. The sequence continues at coordinate 60,822,871 of OZ024827.1, read as the reverse complement.
TAGCCCTGTGATTTTGACTTATGTCTCCCACTGTTTGATACCTAAATGCCATAGTTACATATAATGACACAGTGTGACCCAAACTTTCACCTCAAAGTAAATATAAATCAGTATGACCTAAATTTCATGGTCTAGTGATTTTGCTTAATTTCTTCTAGATTATTTAATGGATTAACATCATAGTTGGTATAATGCATCAGTATGACCATCAGATTATTTTCTCAAGTATGTGTAGGTCAGTTACCTATATTTTATGGCCGAGCAAATTTGCTTCATGTCTTGAAAACTATTTACTCCAGGAAAGTTGTACTTGGGATGATAGATCAGTGTCACTCAGAGACTGACATTGTAAACTATATCTTGCCTTATATCATTGTTATTAACTTTAAAATATTTTATAATTAAGAAATGGCGCCGGCCGGGGGTATTCGTGACCCGTTGGGCACTTGCTCTAGTTTTGACATCTCATTGACAAGGATGCATAAATCCTCTTGTAGAAAGAATGAAAATAAAAGCATTTAACATTTTCTCTGATGGCATGGGCCCAGTTGTTCAAAGCATCGTTAGCTTAACGAGCTCGTTAGTGGTCAAAATGTTAACTGTTCTAGTAAGTATAATATCTAATTCACAGGTATTTTTGCTGAACAAATGTGAGTAGCTTTTGCAAATGCAAAAGCTACTCACATTTTTTCAGCAAAAATATTAGCGTATATGCCATATTTCACAATCAAAGTTTTAACAATACGTTAACTAACGACATCGTTAGTTTTGAACAGTTGGGCCCTGATACCTAAAGTCAAAGTTATTTGCTGTCCCAAAATATAGTTTATACAAACTCATTTTTGTCGCACCTGCGTTAGCACGCAGGTGCAATATAGGCGTGTCGTGACCTGTCCGTTTGTCAACAATTGACTTGTGAGTGCAACTCCTCCTACAGTTTTTGGCCAATCATTATGAAACTTCACAGATGTTTTGGCCATGGCGTGTAGATGTGCATATTGTTTGCTCATAATTCTCAGATTTTTCTTTTCAACTTTTTCCACTTTGTTAACTTAGTCAGTTTTTACCTAAAACCCTTATAGTCAGTGGGTGTCTTGTGAGCGCAACTCCTCCTACAGTTTTTGGCCAATCATTTTGAAACTTTACAGATGTTTTGGCCATAGTGTGTAGATGTGGGTATTGTTTGCTCATAATTCTCAGATTTTTTTTTTTTTTTAACTTTTTCCACTTTGTTAACTTAGTCAGTTTTTACCTAAAACCCTTATAGTCAGTGGGTGTCTCGTGAGCGCAACTCCTCCTACAGTTTTTGGCCAATCATTTTGAAACTTCACATATGTTTTGGCCATGGTGTGTAGATGTGCATATTGTTTGCTCATAATTCTCAGATTTGTTTTTTCAACTTTTTCCGCTTTGTTAACTTAGTCAGTTTTTACCTAAAACCCTTATAGTCAGTGGGTGTCTCGTGAGTGCAACTCCTCCTACAGTTTTTGGCCAATCATTTTGAAACTTCACAGATGTTTTGGCCATGATGTGTAGATGTGCATATTGTTTGCTCATAATTCTCAGATTTTTTTTTTTTTTTCAACTTTTTCCGCTTTGTTAACTTAGTCAGTTTTTACCTAAAACCCTTATAGTCAGTGGGTGTCTCGTGAGCGCAACTCCTCCTACAGTTTTTGGCCAATCATTTTGAAACTTCACATATGTTTTGGCCATGGTGTGTAGATGTGCATATTGTTTGCTCATAATTCTCAGATTTGTTTTTTCAACTTTTTCCGCTTTGTTAACTTAGTCAGTTTTTATCTAAAACTCTTATAGTCAGTGGGTGTCTCGTGAGCGCAACTCCTCCTGCAGTTTTAGGCCAATAGATTTGAAACTTCACAGATAATTAGGTCAGGGTCTGAAGATTTGCATATTGTTTGCACATAAATCTCAGATTTTTTTTTCAACTTTTTTCCGCTTTGTTAACTTAGTCAGTTTTTATCTAAAACCCTTATAGTCAGTGGGTGTCTCCTGAGTGCAACTCCTCCTGCAGTTTTAGGCCAATAGTTTTGAAACTTCACAGATGATTAGGTCATGGTCTGAAGATGTGCATATTGTTTGCACATAAATCTCAGATTCATTTCAGCAGAGTTAGGGGCCCTTGATTTATGCCCAAAATTGGTTTCCGCTCAATATTTTGTGAAAGAATTGATGGATTAGGATCATATTTTGCATACATATTGTTGTTAACAATACCTAGCTTGGGATTGTCACATGACATTTTTCGTCAATTTTCAGCTGTTACTGGCCTTGATTAATGGGCAAAAATGATATCCGCTCAATATCAATATCTTGTGAAATAATGGACAGGTTTAGATCAAATTTTTCAAGCCAATATTCCAAATTTTCTACTTTGTCCATTTTTCTTACAAACTAACCCATCAATTTCTTGAATACTGCAAAATAGATTTTTTTCAATACAAATAGGAACTTGTATGACTTAATCCTAGCAGGTGCGACATCACTTTCCATGGATTTCTTGTTAAAGATACAAGTACGATTGTATGAAACATGAACCCTATTTACCTTATCCCTAGTCCTGCTGAACCCGGATATGCCCTGCCTTTGCAAACAGTGTAGATCCAGATCATGTTATTGTAAGGGCGAACAGTATTCAGAAAATTGGTTTTTTAGTCACTTAAAAACACACAAACCTTTATGACTACAGAAGATCTGAAAGTTCACATCGGAAACATGACAGTCTCAGAGCTCAGGGGAGCAATTAGAACCTAATGGTCCTCTTGTTGTCTTTATAACAGTTGATGTGTACATTTCTGCAGGTGAGAAATCTTCAGAAGCTGAACAGATGATCACAGAAGATCTGTCTGAGGGTCAGATACCTCTGTCAGAGGTGGCTGGGTCTAAATTTGAGGTGATAGATGAAGTTGAACCAGATAAATTCCTATCTTCTGATATACCAGACCTCTCGGCCAATAATATATCATCGCTGGTGGATGAAAGTCACACCTCAGTTGAGATTGAGACTCTCCAAAGTATTATGAATTCTGGTAATGTCATGATGATTCCTGTATCAAATGCTTCATCAGTTATAGCACACGATGGTCAGAAACTGGTGCAGATTGTAAATGTGAATGGACAGCCTACACTTCAAGTTGTCAACAGTGAACATACTCTTCAAACATCTGGTGAGCAGCAGACAGGTTTGTTTATAAAACTCTTTGCATACTGGGTAATTTTGCATGGTTTTTTGTCGTATGTGGATTTTTTTTTTCAGAATTAACTTTTTCAAACAAATCTTTCAGGAAAACCATCAGAGTGTCAAACAGTTTGGATCCAGATCAGGCCGGACATTTTGTTGCAGCATCTGATCAGGGTCTACCTGTTTGCCTCTTATCCAGCACTATTTTAGACACATCAACAGGTAGTAAAATAGAAGTTTTCAAATTTTAGGACAAGTATGCATAGCTGTAGTTAAGGCACTTTTTTCAATCCAAAAGTAATGACATTTTTCTTATTCCTCCAAAAACATATGTTGTGGGTACTCATTAGAAGTGCCTTGCTGAGGTGCTTCTAATGAGTACCCACAACATATGTTTTTGTGGAGAAATAAGAAAAATATTAACCTGATAACCACTCTTATCTAGACCTATGGTAAAGAGTAAGGTGTCCTATTAGTATACTTTGCTTCCTATTGCTACCATATTTACATACAGTTTTTGCACAAGATACTGCAGAAAGCATAGAGCTAGATAAACAAACAAAAATTAATGTTGGGATAAATGTTGCAATATTTAATTATTTCTTCACCAACATGTTATTGATACTCATTAGAACTATCTTAGAAATGGTCTAACGAGTACCCTGAACATTTAGTTTGTTAGACAGAAGATTTGAAAAGAGGAGTATTTGATGATAACTAAGGACTAATTTTCTCCAGTCTCCATAAAAGGATGTGGGTACATGTTCGAATTGTCTTGCCAGAGTCTTTCTGATAAGCATTTACTGTGTGATTTTATTTCAAGGAATTGGGAGAAAAAATATGCTTTTATTTTCAAATAGTCCATTGGTATGGATCTAAGAAAAAAATATTTATCTTGATAAGTCTTTTATCAAATTAACCCTTGTCATGCTGAATAAATTGATATGCTGTGCCCATTTCTAATTGTTAGCCAATCAGATTTCTTTGTCCAGATTGTGTATATAAATTCATATACTGAATGAAAAACAGTGCAGATCCAGATCAGTTGGCTTCTTCAGAAGCCAGTTGATCTGGATCTACACTGTTTGCAAAGGCAGTGTATATCCGGGTTCAGCAGGACAAGGGTTAAGAGCTGTGTAGTGTTTTAATTATAACATGACTTCAGAATTACATGTATTAATTGAGCACGTGTCAAGGAATCTTAAAATCTATCAGGGAAATTTAAAGTTCAGAAAAATGTGAGCAAGTTTTATAATTATTCAGCTTTTCAGTTGCAAAATTGCATCAGCAGGAAAACCCCAGACCACCTATAAATATGTCTTATCTGTTTGTTTTTAGCTCACCTGAGCTATTGTGATCACTTTTCGTCCGTAGTCCATCCGTCCGTTAACATTTTCAAACGACTTCTCCTCTAAAGCTGCTGAGCAAATTTAGCTCAAATTTCATATGGAGCCTCCTTAGGTTGGGGAAACGAAAGATTGCTAAAATGGTCGCGGTCTGTTGACCAAGATGGCCGCCATGCCCATATATGGTAAAAACCTTTAAAAATCTTCTTCTCCAGAACTGAGAATGCCTTGGGGCTGAATCTTTGCGCAAATCATCGGGGACAAGAGGTCTACCAAAATTGCTAAAATAGTTGTTGTACATTGACGTTTGACCTTTTTACAGCGAGGTCAAGTTTGCTTCCCAATGCATTTGTATGGGCACCGTACATTTGTTTGGGAAAACTGTTGAGAATTTCAAACGACTTCACCTCTGAAGCCTCCTAGCCAATGTTGCTCAAATTTCATGTGAAGCCTCCTTAGGTTGGGGAAATGAAAGATTGCTAAAATGGTCGCGGTCCATTGACCAAGATGGCCACCATACCCGTATATGGTAAAAGCTTTTAAAAATCTTCTCCAGAACCGAGGATGCCTTGGGGCTGAATCTTTGCACAAATCATCAAGGACGGGAGGTCTACCAAAATTGCTAAAATGATGGTCATACATTGACATTTGACCTTTTTACGGCAAGGTCAAGTTTGCTTCCCTATGCATTTGTATGGGCACCATATTTTTGTATGGGATAAATGTTGAGAATTTCAAAGCCGCTGAAGCCTCTGGGCCAGTGTTGCTCAAATTTCATGTGGAGCCTCCTTAGATTGGGGGAACAAATGATTGCTAAAATGATCACAGTCCATTGACCATGATGGCAGCCATGCCCATATATGGTAAAAACCTTTAAAAATCTTCTTTTTCAGAACCAAATAAGCCCTTGGGCCTTACCTTTGGACTATTCCTCGGGGACAGGAGATCCACCAAAATTGCTAAAATGATTGTCCTACGTTGACATTTGACCTTAAACTTTTAGGGCAATGTCAAATTTGCTTCCCATGCATTTGTATGAGCCCTATACATTTATATGGGAAAAAATGTTGAGAATTCATATTTTGGAAATCTCCTCTATAATCCATTTGAATCAAAACTTGATGATGAGTATTAGCACGCTAATGAGACACAAAATAGCTAAATGAGCCGATAGAAAAATCCAAGATGGCCACCACAGCCACCATCTTGAAAATCAATTTTTTGACATCTCTTCTCAAACCTTAGATCACTTTGAGCCGAAACTTGCTCTGTAGCAACAGGATGACTTCTGGATTGAAACAAGCTAAAATTGTGCCAATCGAAAATCCAAGATGGCCACAGTGGTTCTGCTCCACTGAACAAGATGGCCGCCAGAGCTGAAAAATAGAAAATCTTCAAACGACATCTCATCCTTGGCCAATGGCCTGATTTCAAAATATTTGCACAGAAGTATTCCACCAAATGGCCCTCAACCAAAATTACTAAAATGGCTCCGCTTGGTTGAACAAAATGGCGGCCAGAGCTTAAAAATAGAAAACCTTTAAAAGACATCTCCTCCGCAGCCAGGGTCCTGATTTCAAAGTAATTTCACAGAAGTGTTCCTCTTATGGCCCTTTAGCAAAATTGCTAAAATGGTTCTGCTCTGCTGAACGAAATGGTTGCCATGGTTCTGCTTTGCTGAACTAAATGGTTGCCAGAGCTAAAAATAGAAAAAAAAAATACCTTTAAAGGATAGGATAAGTAGATGAACCAAATGACTTCTGAAAAATATCTGAACTTTTTTTTACTTGTGATGTTTTGAAAATTTCAGCATTTTAACCTTGTAAGCAAGATATCTCAAAAACTGTTTAAGCCATTGCCTTGTCATAAGAGTATTGGAAAAATGTTGCATGCCATCTGCAGTGGCGGTTTCACTCAGGTGAGCAAGTTGTGCCTGTGGGCCTCTTGTTTTTAGTTTGTTTTTTGTTGCTTTTTTTTGTTGTTGCTTTTTTTGTCTTTTAAAGCAAATGTACAACTTGAAAAACATTACAGAAAGTGGACATAAACAAACATATTAATATATTCACTTGTTTGGTGTATGGAATTGACTGTACATTTATATCTGTAAATATCAGGGAAAACTGACAATTTGTCAGTGAAAATCAGGAAAATGTCTGATAATTTTGAAGTCTCATGTGGGGACCCTGAAATAAGTATACCTTGTAGGAATAAAATCATAGCTACAGATAAGAGGGGGTATCCACATAATATTTTTCTTATTTCTCGACAAAAACAAGCTATGGGTACTCATTACTGATTAGAAGCACCTCACTGAGATGCTTCTGATTAGTACCCACAAGATGGGGTTTTTATTTGAGGAATAGTTGTCAGTTTCTGGCGAAAGAATGTGCACAATACTGGTTAACTGCTTAGAGGACTCAGTCTGCCCAGTAAACGTGTGGCTAGGTAAACTGACCGCGCTCGACATGACCCCATTGGGTTGACTGGGCCGTAAAACCTCAACACAAACAAAATTATTTGAGGAATAAGAAAACCATCAGTACTTTTCAGTTAAAATAAAGCTCCTAATCTGGAGCTATGAAAAATATTTGGCTGCAGTGTCAGAAAGTAACTCAAGGTGAGCTATTGTGGTCAGTCAATGTCCGTCGTGTAGCGTCAACAATTGCTTTAAAAGCCTACTCCTCCTACATCCCTGGGCCAATTGACTCAAAACTTGGTAGGAAGCATTGGGGTGACTTGTAGATCAAAAATAGCTAAAATCGTGCCGATCAGAAATCCAAGATGGCCACCATCTTGAAAATCTATTTTTCGCTTCTTCTCCTGAACCAAAAAGCCAATTGACTCCAAACTTGGTAGGAAGCATCAGGGTGACTTGGAAGATCAAAAATAGCTAAAATCGTGCCGATCGGAAATCCAAGAGTGGCCATCTTGGAAATCTATTTCGCTTCTTCTCCTAAACCAAAAAGCCAATTGACTCCAAACTTGGTAGGAAGCATATGGGTGACTTGAAGATCAAAAATAGCTAAAACTGTGCCGATCGGAAATCCAAGAGTGGCCATCTTCAAAATCTATTTCGCTTCTTCTCCTAAACCAAAAAGCCAATTGACTCCAAACTTGGTAGGAAGCATCGGGGTGACTTATAGATTAAAAATAGTTAAAATCGTTCCGATCAGAAATCCAAGATGGGCGCCATGGCGGCCGTCTTGAAAATCTATTTTTCGCTTCTTCTCCTAAACCCAAAAGCCAATTGACTCCAAACTTAGTAGGAAGCATCAGGGTGACTTGTAGATCAAAAAATAGCTAAAATCATTCCGATCGGAAATCCAAGATGGCCACCATGGCGGCCATATTGAAAATCTATTTTTCCCTTCTTCTCTTGAGCCGAAAGGCCAATGGACTGCAAATTTGGTAGGAAGCATCGGGGTGACTTGTAGATCAAAAATAGCTAAAATCGTGCCGATTGAAAATCCAAGATGGCCGCCATGGTGCATTTGTATGGGCCATCTTGAAAATCTGTTTTTCGCTTCTTCTCCTAAACCCAAAAGCCAATTGACTCGAAACTTAGTAGGAAGCATCAGGGTGACTTGTAGAGCAAAAATAGCTAAAATCTTTCTGATCGGAAATCCAAGATGGCTGCCATCTTAAAAATTTATTTTTTGCTTCTTCTCCTGAACCGAAAGGCCACTTCTCGAAACTTGGTAGGAAGCATTGGGGGGACTTGTAGATCAAAAATAGCTAAAATTGTGCCAATCATTAATCCAAGATTTGGTATTTTCAAGATTTGGTGAAAATTTTTCGCTTCTTCTCCTAAACCCAAAAGTCAGTTCTCGAAACTTAGTAGGAAGCATCAGGGTGACTTGTAGATTAAAAATAGCTAAAATCGTTCCGATCGGAAATCCAAGATGGCCGCCATGGCCGTCATTTTGAAAATCTATTTTTTGCTTCTTCTCCTGAACCGAAAGGCCAGTTGACTGGAAACTTGGTACAAATGTAGGAAGCATTGGGGTGACTTGTAAATCAAAAATAGCTAAAATCGTGCCGATCGGAAATCGAAGATGGCCGCCATGGCCGTCATTTTGAAAATCTATTTTTCACTTCTTCTCCTGGACCGAAAGGCAAGTTGACTCGAAACTTGATAGGAAGCATTGGGGTGACTTGTAGATCAAAAATAACTAAAATCGTTCCAATCAGAAATCTAAGATGGCTGCCATGGCGGCCATCTTGAAAATTTATTTTTCACTTCATCTCCTTAGCAGAAGGGCCAGTTGACTCCAAACTTGGTAGGAAGCATCAGGGTGACTTGTAGATCAAAAATAGCTAAAATCCTGCTGATCGGAAATCTAAGATGGCCGCCATGGTGGCCATCTTGAAAATCTTTTTTTAGCTTCTTCTCCTAAACCCAAAAGCCAATTGACTTGGTAGGAAACATCGGGGTGACATAGATCAAAAATGGCTAAAATTGTTCCGATTGGAAATCCGCCATGGCGGCCATCTTGAAAATCTATTTTTCACTTCTTCTGAACCGAAAGGCTTATTGACTTTAAACTAGGTAGGAAGCATCAGGGTGACCTGTAGATCAAAAATAGCTAAAATCATCCCTATCAGAAATCCAAGATGGTCGCCATGACAGCCATCTTGAAAATCTATTTTTCGCTTCTTCTCCTGAACTGAAAGGCCATTTGACTCCAAACTTGGTAGGGAGCATTGGGGTGACTTGTAGATCTAAAATAGCTTTAATTGTTTGGATCGGAAATCCAAGATGGCCGTCATGGCGGCCATCTTGAAAATCTGTTCTGAACTTTTCCTCCTGAACTGAAAGGGCAGTTGACTCAAAGTTCATTGGAAGTATCGAGGTGACTTGTAGATCAACAGTAGCTAAAATCATTCTGATTGGAAATCCAAGATAGCTGCCATCTTGTTTATGTTTATTATATTTCCCTGCCACTGAGCTGTTTACATGTATAAAATCATGATTCTTCAGAAACCACTTAGCCATTTGCCAACAAATTTCACATTGATCCTACTGTTGAAATGTGATTGAGAGTTTGTTCAAATGATCACGCTCCATTGACTATCATGCCATATATATTCTTCTTCAAAATTAAGAACTGCTTAAATGATGATCTTTTCATTAGTTGCGATGACAGGATTGGAAAAATGTTGCATAACATGTGCATATCTACAGTGACTATGTCACTCAGGTGAGCGACCCGTGGCCCATGGGCCTCTTGGCTGAATAGGCCCTTCTCTGTTGATGCATTCTTCTGTACCCATTGCTGCTTTAAACAGGCAAAAAAATGGCCTAGAACAAGCTATGAATGCACAGCTGATCTGGCCTTTATTGCTGAATGCAAAGTTAACCCTTTTCCTTCTGAACACGGATATACACTGCCTTTGCAAACAGTGTAGATCCATATCAGTTGGCTTCTAAAGAAGCCAACTGACCTTGATCTGCACTGTTTGTCATTAAGTATGTGAATTTGAATCAAAAATCTGGATCAAGTAATTTGATTGGCTGACAATTAGAAGTGGGCATGGCATCTTAATTTATTCAGCATGACAAGGGTTAGTGTATGTTGGAAGGAACCTTTGCTCACATTTTGTCACATATAACTAGTATCAAATGACAGATGGTAAAGGCTACCCATAGCAAAAGATAAGATTTTTTTTTACTCAACCAAAAAATTCTGATATTTTCTTATTTCTCCATGAAAATATGTTGTGGGTACTCATTAGAAGCCCCTCAGTAAGGCTCTTCTAATGAACTCCCACAACGTGTTTAAGTGGAGAAATAGGAAAATTATGTAGATACCTGGCCGTAAAACTCCAGCTCAAACAAACGCGGTTCAATGGTGTCTCGTATAAAAAAATTATGTATTTTTGTTATTTCTTCATAAGAAATATGTTGTGGGTACACATTAGAAGCCCCTCCCTGAGGCACTTCCAATGAGTACCATACCCTCATGATTTTATGGAGTAATCCGAAAAAAGTAATTATCTAGATACCCCTCATCAGTAATTACAGTCAAACAGACAGTGATGGCCCTGATCAGACTGTATGCATATGCCTTTCTGGCTGTATGACTCTTTTTGAGTATAAATACATTGGCTAACTTAGCCTAAGTCTTTGGCTTTTTAGATACCATAAGGATCAGATACCCGTTACTTTTTGTACTATGTAAAATGTTGTCAATACATTCATGAATACCTACATCTGGCTAAGTACAAAGCCAGAGCTACAGTACAGTAAATGTCCTAAAATTTTGTACATCAGTCCGACAAAATAGCATATGCAAACAGTGGAGACCAAGATCAGACTGCTTCTGAAGGAGCAGTCTGATCTAGGTCTACACTGTTTACCATTCCACTATTTTAAGAAAGAACTGCATAAAAAGCAAAAGTTAGGCAAAAAAAAAGTATGAAATAAAGTGTTTTAAATTTTAAAGACATTTATTGTAGTATCACTAGAGTTAACCAAATCAGCCACTTTTACCTCTTGTTGATGATCAGAAAGTATCTTCATAGTCAACTAATCGGTAAATTCTATTTTAAGAAACATATTTTTTTCTCACTTTTTTTTAATAGAGAAGTTGTAAAAAAAATGAAATACTGTTAAAGCTGTCTATATGGATCATTTTAGATAAGTGGTGAATAAAGATAGAGAAATTCAATGAGAATAGCCAGAAATAAGTATAGCTCCCAATAAGGCAATTTTTCAACTGAATAGTACTGATATGTTTCTTATTTCTCTATGAAAACATATGTTATGGGTACTCATTAGAAGCACCTCAGGAAGGCGTTTATAAAGAGTACCCAAACCATGTTTTCACGGAGAAATATGTGGATATCCTCTTATCTGGAGCTATGAATAAGTACCTGGAAGAGGGCTTAAATAAAAATGACTATATTTTCTGCTGGTCAACTGTTAGTTGATGATCAGTTAGTTTTTAGAAAGCACTACATCAGCTATCATCTTAGTTCTGGCCTGCACAACCTGTGGCAGAGCATTTAGATCAAAGGTTGGACTCCTCAATTGTCATAGTTCCGGATACCGCTGGGTATTAAGTTCATATTTTTTCTTATTTCTCCATGAAAATGTTTATAAGTATGTTGTGGATACTCATTAGAAGTGCCTTGGTGAGATGCTTCTAATGAGTACCCACAAGTTATGTTTTCAGGAAGAAATAAGAATATGAATGTACCCTTTTTTGGTTAAAAAGAGAGCATTGTCTGGAGGTGTGACTTACGATGGTTATGGTCAGACATGACTGACAAACCAACAGCAAGCTACCATAATTATACTCTAAATATTCAGATTCTGTCAAGACATGCCATGCTTATCCTAAAATTCGAGCTTTGAGTCAAGTTGACTACCATGTAATGTGTCAAAAGTCTGCTAGTCGTAAAACAAACCATGCTGATGCTGAGCAAACTGCTCCTTTAGCTTCAGTGTGTCTACGCTCTTTACTCTGACATTTCTGTTTGACTACTTAGGTGTATACAATGTGCTCATGTGGACTCTCAGATTGTATGCATATTACATTTTGTAGTTCTGCTTATATGATTTTAACACTCTGCATGCCGGGTAATTATTTTAGCAGGTTTTTTGAAATATTTTCCTCAGAAAATCTCATGTGAATTGTATCCTGGGAGAAAATCTGCATGGAATGTCAAACCATGTTTTCCACGAGAAAATAAGAAAACTAATAGCAGTTTGTCGTCATGTTGATGAATTTGTCCAGAAATTGCTAAAGGTTATTTATCTTTCAGATATTTTACCAGTACATCAAACAAAATCTTTAATTGATGTCATATCTAATAGCCAGAATTCAGTTCCTGTGTCTGTAATTGATGGCACTGATCCAGTAGCAGTGTTAGCATCCGTGGCAGCAAATACATCTACTATTAATCAGCTCCAGACTGTACAACTACCACAGACTGACATCAGACCTGCACAGCTTGTCGCATTGAGAAACTCTGCCAACACTGCACAACCTCAGTTAGTTGCAGTACAGACAGATGATGGTGCTGTTTATGGTGTGACTAATGTCAGTCAGCCCACCCTGGCAATTCCAGAACCAGTATCCACTCCAACCCTCCCTGCTGGTGCAGAGGCTACACCGGTCAGTGCTACACCAGCTCTGCTTGCTGGTGGAGATGTACAGCTTCCAGGCCCTGGCAACTATATTCTTATAGTCAATACCAGTGGAGAAAAGGACCAAAGACGAGAGTATGATTTTGGTGAGAATTTACGGGGAGAAGTTGTTGAAGAGATTATTGAAGCAGACGGCACTACAAAAAGACTTGTAAAAATTACTCAGGTCTCACCAAACAGACAGTCTCCAACGACTATTTCAGCTATCCCATTTGGTGATCAGCTAATGTGTAGTTATTGTAGCTATACAAGCCCAAAAAGATATCTTCTGTCTCGCCATATGAAGTCACATTCTGAAGATAGACCACATAAGTGCAGTATTTGTCAGAGAGGGTTCAAATCCATGGCTTCATTACAGAACCATATAAACACTCACACAGGTGTCAGACCTCATAAATGTAAATCATGTGACTCAGCCTTCACGACATCAGGAGAACTTGTTAGACATATAAGGTAAATACATGTACTTATAGTAAACTTGTGCTTATTTTTAACTCTTACTACTCTGTGGGCAGAATTGACCAATTGATGATAATTTTCCAGCAAGTAGACTGACATTTCATGCAAATGAGGCAGTTTGTAGGAAATGTTGAAGTCCTATTTTCTGGAAAAAATAAGAAAAATAGTTCCATATGTCATCTGCTGAAATATTTTATGCAGCATGCTAAGCCTCATTAATGTACTGTGAACATTAATTGATATATATATTGTGAATTTGTGATTTGTGAACATTGATATGATAACACCCTGGAGTTGAATATTCATTCTATTCTGGACAATGCATCATTTCCTGCCCAGAAAATAGGGTTTGATATTTCAAACCATGTTTTCTGAGGAATATAAGAAAAAAGGACTTTTAATATTTTTATTCAGCATTTAGAGGCATAATTTTTAAGCTGATTTTATAACCACCTCCCACAGAACCACCATCCTTCACCCCTACTGGATGTCGTCTGTCCATCCATTGTACAGATGTACATCTGTCTATAATTTGTAGTTATATTTCATGCAGTTGATAGAGAATATGTGTGCATGTTAGAAAAATCTCTGTCAAACTTTGATGATTTTTATGCCCCCGCCTGCCGAAGGCAGGAGTGGGGCATATAGCGTTTTCTCCATGATGTTACGTCCATACGTGTGTATGTCACGTTCATAACCAGAGTAACAAATGTTACAGTTTACATTCAAGTTTACATGCAAGTTTACCTGCATATTTACATTCACATTTATGTCAAAGTTGCTCATAACTTTGAATACCTTTATGCTACAAAGTTGGAATTTGGTATATTATATTTACCCAGACCAAGACCTTAGACTTCATGGTAGAGTTGCCCCTTGGGCGGAGCCAGGGGTCAGAATGTATAACCGGTCATATTGAACACACGCAAAATGGCAATAGAATCATAAGTATGGTACCATTACTTGCCCTAGAAAGTTAGAAATCGGGTATAATGATCACAAATGAAATAGTTTATACAGAGACCAGAGTTTGGAAACTGGATCATGCTAGGGGTGGGGCTGTGGGGTGGGGTCAAAGAAAACAGCCATTTGAGCAAAGGCCATAGGGCGGGGGCATCTGTGTACTTTGGACACATGTCTAGTTTTAATGAGTTGTGATTCTTTTCATTGTCAAGGAGTATTTTTTGAAGACCAGGGACAGTATATCATGTTTTATTACGCTTTTTTGAAGACTATTACAATCAAAATATTTTGATGTAAGTTATATTTTTGCTGATTTGTACAAGGTTGCCAACACCTGGTTGGCTTTATATGTAGTTGATACTTGGATTCATGTTAGATACTGGGCTGAAGTTTTGTTTGGTACAAGCCAGCCCCTTGAAAAGACTATGAGATTAACAGTCAATGACTTAAAATTTTAGAAGTGTTAAAGTTTTATGTTTATATGTTAACTGACAGATAGTATCATAGCTCCAGATAGCTGGGATAAGTCAGATGACTTTCTTCTGGATCCCTTTTGTATATATATACCATATATATTATGTTCTGTTTTGTATTTTCTGTAAAGAATTATACAAATAAAATACTGTTTAAACTAGCTTCAGATAAGAGGGGTATCCATATAATATTTGTCTTACTTCTCCATGAAAACTTAAGTTGTGGGTACTCAATAGAAGTGCCTCACAGAGGCACTTCTAACAAGTACCCACATTCTATGTTTTTTTTTGAGAAGTAGGATAATACCAGGGTCCAGTTGTTCAAAGCTAACGACATCGTTAGTTAACGATTCATTAAAATTTACATCAAGTGATACGCAAATATGCTGAAATTTTTTGCTGAAAAAATGTGAGTAGCTTTTGCATTGCACTGCAAAAGCTACTCACATTTTTTCAGCAAAAAATATCAGAATATTGTGTATTAAATCTGCTAAAACAGTTAACGAAATGACCTTTAAAGAGCTTGTTAAGCTAACGACGCTTTGAACAACTGGGCCCAGTACTTTTTGGTTGAAAAAGTACCTTATCTTGAGCTGTGATTGTTCTCTTCTATAAACAGATACAAGCACACATTTGAGAAACCTCACAAGTGTACAGAATGTGAATATGCCAGTGTGGAACTGAGTAAACTGAAGCGCCATATCAGAATGCACACAGGAGAACGTCCATACCAGTGTTCCCACTGCAACTACGCAAGCCCCGACACATATAAACTGAAACGACATATGCGGATACACACTGGTGAGAAACCATATCAGTGTGATATATGTCATGCCAAATTCACTCAGAGTAATAGCTTAAAGGTATGTCATGTTGTAACTATTTCTTGACTTTAACGCTTAGCACTCTTGGTAAAATTTTTAGCAGGCTACATGTTGAAATATTTTTTCATGAATATAGGTTTTCACATTTCATGCAAATAGAGACAATTTGCATGAAATGTCAAATCCTATTTTCTGGGAAAAATGAGAAAAATATCTTCAGTTTGTCATCTTCTGAATTAGCTCAGAGAGTGGTAAAGGTTAAATACATATTTCATGCCAACTTGCATTACAGCTTTAGAGTTATGTCATATAAATCTTATATTCACTCATTAGTAGGGGGTGGTCGGGTGGTGCGAAGGTGTTGTGTATCTCACGTCAACGGGGTGTCCAACTGATACTTGCTTACAGTTGGGCTAGGCCTGCTATCCTTGTAGCAGGTAAGGGTAGAGGGGGATTGTTTTTATTTCATCTGTTTCTTCACTTTCACTCCTGTTCCTCTTTCTTCCAGGTCCCTCTCTTTCATCTCTTCTACTTTCTCTTCTATCTCTTTTCTCCCTTTCTCTGGGAGATGACACAAAATGACCCACAAGGGTTGACATGTCGTTAAACTCTAACACAATCAATCACTCAATAGTAACAGCAAATATTTTAAGTATGTTGTACCAAATTTTATCAGAGTAAATACTTAGAGGTTTGACGTTCCCAATTTCATTGAGTTGCTGCTTAATAGTATGTCATGCCTAGAGAGTTACAGTTTCCACTGTCCCCTAGAATATCAGCTGAACAGTATATCCGTTTCCTCAGATTGTCAGGTTTAAGGTGTGTAGTGACGTTCCAACAGAATTCAGGACAGAACAGCAGCTTAACCCTTTCACTCCTGAGTTTTTGGACAAGTCCATTGATGAAAATCAGAAACAGAATGGCAAATAGTGTTGATCCTAATGAGATTGCTTGTAACAAGCCATCTGTATCCACACTGTTCGCATAGGTATCTGTTTTGGTCTGCAGGGATGAAAGGGTTAAAAGTGGGTCAGACCTGTCTCAAATGGTAGATTGCCAGCCTTCTGATTGGGAGATTGTAGGTTTGCTCCCCAACTGGGTTATACCTAAGACTCTAAAGTTGGTACTAGCTAATTACCTTGGTGCTCAGAGTTAGGAAGAAGAGTTGGAACTGGTTGGACAGGTGTCAGTATAGTATAATGTAGTGGGTGATAGTGTCATGTTCATCTGTCTGGGTCTACTCTGTTTGAAGTGAACTTTACCATTTTCTGAACCAGTTATGTCAATTTGTATAAAGCACTCCTTAAAGTAGATACTAGATCATTCCAACATGCATAGCTGAAGAGTTCATAAAAGATATTTGGGCATTCTTGGATAAAGTATGTCTTTCAAGTTTATGCCCTCAGAATAACATCCAACTGTAATATTAATACTCCCTCTATTTCAACTTCATCTGAAAGAATAACAGCTTTAGGGGACTGGATACACATGGTAGTTTTTCTGCCCTTTTTACATGGGGGACAACATTTGACAGTCTGTGTGTTTTTCTGCTCAGCAAACCCCATCTGAAAACGGGTCTACCCTTAAAAGAAACATTTTGCTCCCAAAGTAGATCCTTTTTAGAAGGGCAACAAAATATTGACAAAGATACTTCCCTTGAAAATGCTCAGATCCATAAGAGTAACATCTTTCAGGTACCAGGTTTTTAAAGCTAATGGACAGGCAAAGTGGCTCATTTGGTAGAGCATCCACTTGGTGTTCAGGAGTTTGTGGGTTCAAGCCTCGCCTGAGTCATGCCAAAGACTTTAAAACTGGTACTAGCTGCTCTTTTGCTTGGCAACATAACATAATAGGTTAAAAATAAACTTCTCCAGCTAATAGACCAACAGTTTCAATACAAATATAGATGTTTTGAGAAGTTACTTCTGTAGAACAAAATAATAAAATTTCTTCCTGTGAATATGAATATTGGGTTTATGGCAAAGGGCACATTTTTCAACATAAAACATTGGTATAAATTCTATTTCTCCAAGAAAAGGTATGTTGTGAGTACTCGTTAGAAGTGCCTTGGTAAGACACATCTACTGAATATCCACAACATATGTTTTCCTGGAGAAATAAGACAAGTATTTACTTGGATACTCCCCTTATCTGGAGCTATGCTACAGAATTAAATATGTAGTACTTTTTTAAACCTGGTCCTGCTGAACCCAGATATGCCCCAACTTTACAGTGTAGATCCAGATCAGTAGGCTTCTTCAGAAGCTGACTGATCTGGATCTACATTGTTTGTCATTCATTATGCGAATTTGTATCAACAACATATATCAAGCAATCTGACTGGCTGTCAATTAGAAATGGGAGGGGCATCTTAAATTATTCAGCAAGACATTTATTCTAGGTTTACATTTCATGCATATATGACTTATTGATATAGCAGTTTCATTACAAAACCAAGCTAGTACACCATTTTGATGCAAATGACACTCAGGGGTTGATGCCTTATTAAACCTGAACTCATCATCATTATTCAGCAAAACAAGAGTTAAAGAGGAAGTGTTTACACGCAAATGTTGTTAAATTTACAGGCTCACAAGTTGATCCATTCTGGTAATAAGCCAGTGTTCCAATGTGATTACTGCCCAACAACTTGTGGTAGAAAGACAGACCTTAAAATACATATTCAGAAGTTACACTCTAGTGACACTCCACAGTTGTGCAAGAAATGTGGTGACACCTTTCCAGATCGATATCACTTTAAAGTTCACATGAAGAGTCATGAGGGAGAAAAATGCTTCAAGTGTAATTTATGTGATTATGCTGCTGGTAGCCTCCGACACCTTGAGACCCATTTATTGACCCACTCAGGCGAGAAACCCTATGAATGTGATGAATGTGACATGGCATTTCGTCAAAGACAACTCCTAAGGCGACACAAGAATCTCTTTCACAATACAGAGTATACTCCTATGGATAAAGAACAAGAATGTGCAGCATGTCGTCGACTGTACGGAAGTAAGAAAAACACTCCAGATGATGGTGAGCATTTGGAGGAAGATGATTCTGAAGCTGTTGCAGATAAAGGTAATCCTGTCTTGATACTCTGGGTGAAGGATATGATGATTATTATCTTGCTTTCTTTTCTTTCTTTTTATCGCACCTGCTTGTAGCAGGGTGCGATATAGGCGTCCGATTTTCCGTCCGTCCGTCCGTCAGTCCGTCCGTCCGTCCGTCTGTCAACATTTATGTCGACGTTCGACATTTATGTCAAACTTAGTATTCTGATCAACTACAAGACTAAACAACCATCAATTCTTGCATGAAACATCTCCCTGACCTCCTGACTTTGCAACATAGGCGTCCGCTTTTCCGTATGTCTGTCCATTCGTCCGTCCGTCTGTCAACATTTATGTCGAAGTTCGACATTTATGTCAAAGTATTTTAATCAACTACAAGATTAAACAACCATCAAACCTTGCATGAAACATCTCCCTGACCTCCCGACTTTGCGACATAGGTGCCAACTTTTCCATTCGTCTGTCTGTTCGTCTGTCCGTCTGTCCATCTCTTAACAGTTCTGTTATGTCGAAGTTCGACATTTATGTCAAAGTTAAGTTAGTATTCTAATCAACTACAAGACTAAACAACCATCAAACCTTGTATGAAATATCTCCCTGACCTCCTGACTTTGCGACATAGGTGCCCGCTTTTCCATTCGTCTGTCCGTTCGTCCGTCCGTCTGTCTCTTAACAGTTCTGTTATGTTGAAGTTCGACATTTACGTCGAAGTTAGTATTCTAATCAACTACAATTCTACAACAACCATCATACCTTGCATGACACATCTCCCTGACCTCCTGACTTGGCAGATATGTTGACCCAGTGACCTTGACCTATATTTTGCGCTCCATTGACTTTGACACAATTTACGTTGACGTTCCAGATCTTCTCAACTATAAGGTGTACAACTACCAAACCTTGCATAGTGCTTCTCCTAGATGTACAGACTTGGCAGGTACCTTGGCCCGGTGACCTTGACCTATAATTTGCACTCCAGTGACTTTGACATATTTTGCGTCGATGTTCGATATCTCCTCAACTATAAGGCCTACAACCATCAAACCTTGCAAAGTGCTTCTCCTCAATGTACTGACTTAGCAGATATTTTGACCTGGTGACCTTGACCTATATTTTTGCTGCAGTGACTTTGACATAATTTACGTCAACGTTCCAAATCTCCTCGTGTAAGACCTCTAGCCACCAAACCTTGCATAGTGCTTCTCCTATATGTACTGACTTGGCAGGTATCTTGACCCGATGACCTTGACCTATATTTCGTGCTCCAGTGCCTTTTATACATTTTACGTCAACGTTCAATATCTCCTCAACTATAAGGCCTACAACCATCAAACCTTGCATAGTGCTTCTCCTCAATGTACGGACTCTGCAGGTACCTTGACTGGGTGACCTTGACCTATATTTCACGCTCCATTGACTTTTACACCATTTACATCACCCTTCCATATGTCCTCAACTGTAAGGCCTTCAACCACCAAACCTTATATAGCACTTCTTCTCAATGTACTGACTCGACAGGTACCTTGACCTGGTGACCTTGACCTATATTGTGCACTCCAGTGACTTTGACACATTTTATATTGATGTTCGGTATCTCCTCAAATATAAGACCTACAACCACTAAACCTTGCATAGTGCTTCACCTCATTGCACTGGCTTGGCAGGTACCTTGACCCAGTGACCTTGACCTATATTTGACACATTTTACGTTGATATTTGATAACTCCTCAACTATAAGGCCTACAACCACCATACCTTGCATTGTGCTTCTCCTTGATGTACTGAATTAGCAGGTACCTTGACCCGTGACCTTGACCTATATTTCATGCTCCAGTGACTTTTACACATTTTACGTCAACGTTCCATTATCATTGGGCTGTACCTATATTTCATGCTCCAGTGACTTTTACACATTTTACGTCAACGTTCCATTATCATTGGGCTGTATGATACGAAAAGTCAGTGCTGAAGATATAGCCATTAGAGGGAATGGGACTGGCCTGGAATATATGTGCCCCACTAGGCACTTTGTCTACATTTTTTTCAACCCAGTTTTCCAAGTAAGCACTGCTAAGAATGAAATAAACTTATTTAATAACCACATTCTGATAGTGGCTCCTGTGACTTTTGTGCCAGCAGGTGCGATGACGCCTTCCGCGGAATTCTTGTTTCTTCTCTTTATCTTTCTTTCTTTTCTTGGTCAAGTTGATAGGTGCAGTTGATAATTTTAAGTTGGTATGTGCGAGTATGTGCATGTATTTTTTTATCGCACCTGCTTGTAGCAGGGTGCGATATAGGCGTCCGATTTTCTGTCCGTCCGTAAGTCCGTCCGTCTGTCTGTCAACATTTATGTCGACGTTCGACATTTATGTCAAAGTTAGTATTCTAATCAACTACAAGACTAAACAACCATCAAACCTTGCATGAAACATCTCCCTGACCTCCTGACTTTGTGACATAAGCATCCGCTTTTCCGTATGTCTGTCCATTCGTCTGTCCGTCTGTCAACATTTATGTCGAAGTTTGACATTTATATCAAAGTTAGTATTTTAATCAACTACAAGACTAAACAACCATCAAACCTTGCATGAAACATCTCCCTGACCTCCCGACTTTGCAGCATAGGTGCCCACTTTTCCATTCGTCTGTCTGTCCGTCTGTTAACAGTTCTGTTATGTCGAAGTTCGACATTTATGTCAAAGTTAGTATTCTAATCAACTACAAGACTAAACAACCATCAAACCTTGTATGAAACATCTCCCTGACCTCCTGTCTTTGTGACATAGGTGACCGCTTTTCCATTCGTCTGTCCGTTCGTCTGTCTGTCTGTTAACAGTTCTGTTATGTCGAAGTTCGACATTTACGTCAAAGTTAGTATTCTAATCAACTACAATTCTACAACAACCATCATACCTTGCATGAGACATCTCCCTGACCTCCTGACTTGGCAGGTATGTTGACCCAGTGACCTTGACCTATATTTTGCGCTCTATTGACTTTGACACAATTTACGTTGACGTTCCAGATCTTCTCAACTATAAGGCGTACGACTACCAAACCTTGCATAATGCTTCTCCTAGATGTACTGACTTGGCAGGTACCTTGACCCGGTGACCTTGACCTATATTTTGCGCTCCAGTGACTTTGACATATTTTGAGTCAACGTTCGATATCTCCTCAACTATAAGACCTACAACCATCAAACCTCGCAAAGTGCTTCTTCTCAATGTACTGACTTGGCAGATACCTTGACCTGGTGACCTTGACCTATAATTTGGCTGCAGTGACTTTGACATAATTTACGTCAGTGTTCCAGATCTCCTCAAGTGTAAGACCTCTAGCCACCAAACCTTGCATAGTGCTTCTCCTAGATGTATTGACTCGACAGGTATCTTGACCCGGTGACCTTGACCTATATTTTGTGCTCCAGTGCCTTTTAACATTTTACGTCAACGTTCAATATCTCCTCAACTATAAGGCCTATAACCATCAAAACTTGCGTAGTGCTTCTCCTCAATGTACGGACTCTGCAGGTACCTTGACTGGGTGACCTTGACCTATATTTTGCGCTCCATTGACTTTTACACCTTTTACGTCACCCTTCCATATGTCCTCAACTGTAAGGCCTTCAACCACCAAACCTTATATAGCACTTCTTCTCAATGTACTGACTCGGCAGGTACCTTGACCTGGTGACCTTGACCTATATTGTGCTCTCTAGTGACTTTGACACATTTTATGTTGATGTTCAGTATCTCCTCAAATATAAGACCTACAACCACTAGACCTTGCATAGTGCTTCACCTCATTGCACTGGCTTGGCAGGTACCTTGACCCGGTGACCTTGTCCTATATTTGGCACATTTTACGTTGATGTTTGATAACTCCTAAACTATAAGGCCTACAACCACCATACCTTGCATTGTGCTTCTCCTTGATGTACTGAATTAGCAGGTACCTTGATCTGTGACCTTGACCTATATTTCATGCTCCAGTGACTTTTACACATTTTAAGTCAACGTTCCATTATCATTGGGCTGTATGATACGAAAAGTCAGTGCTGAAGATATAGCCATTAGAGGGAATGGGACTGGCCTGGAATATATGCCCCACTAGGCACTTTGTCTACATTTTTTTCAACCCAGTTTTCCAAGTAAGCACGGCTAAGAATGAAATAAACTTATTTAATAACCACGTTCTGATTGTGGCTCCTGTGACTTTTGTCCCAGCAGGTGCGATGACGCCTTCCGCGGAATTCTTGTTTTCCAACCAAAACATATAAATACCGTATTTACAATAATTATTCAGACAGACAGACCTGTCACACCAAACAGTGTAGACACTGATCTGTTTAGCTTATTAGTTCACTGGGACTATGTCCCCGGAGAGCTTATGTTGTCACTCAGTCATTGGCATCGGCGTCTGTTTGCGTCGGCGTCTGCGTTAGCACAATGTTTAAGCTTTCAAAGGTGTGCATAGTTTTTTATTTATTTAAGGTACTGCTTTCATAGTTGGCCTACATCTACCTTAGGGTAGGACCTTTCAATAGCATATACCCCAGTTCCCAAGTTAGGCCATTTATGTAGGTCAAGGTCAGTTCTTACTTTGTCATTTACACCCATGTTTAAGTTTTGTGTTTAAGTTTTGAAAAGTGTTTGTAACTGCTGAAGTATTCAAGATAGACCTTTAATATTTACCCACACCAGCCTTAGGATTAGACCTTTCAATAGCACACACTCCTTGCTCAGTTTGACCTTCTGCCTAGGTCAAGGTCAGGTCATACTTTGTAATTTAAACCCATGTTGGAGTTCAGCATTTAAGTTTTGAAAAGTGTGTTTGTAACTGCTGAAGTATTCAAGATACCCCTTTAATATTTGGCCCACACCAACATAAGGGTAAGACCTTTTAATAGCACACACCCCTTCCACAGTTTGACCTTCTGCCTGGGTCAAGGTCAGGTCATACTTTGTCATTTAAACCCATGTTGGAGTTCTGCTTTTAAGTTTTGATAAGTGTTTGTAACTGCTGAAGATTCAAGGTACCGCTTTAACATTTGGCCCACAACTACCTAAGGGTAAGAACTTTCAGTAGCACACACCCCTTCCTCAGTTTGACTTTCTGCCTAGGTCAAGGGCAGGTCATAGTTTGTCATTTAAACCCATGTTCGAGTTCTGCTTTTAAGTTTTGAAAAGTGTTTGTAACTGCTGAAGTATTCAAGATACCACTTTAATATTTGGCCCACACCAACATTAGGGTTAGACCTTTCAATATCACACACCCTTTCCTCAGTTTGACCTTCTGCCTAGGTCAAGGTCAGGTCATACTTTGTCATTTAAACCCATGTTTGAGCTCTGCGTTTAAGTTTTGAAAAGTGTTCGTAACTGCTGAAGTATTCAAGATACCGCTTTAATATTTGGCTGTCACCTATCTTAGGGTAAGACCTTTCAATAGTACACACCCCTTCTTCAGTTTGACCTTTTGCCTAGATCAAGGTCAAGTCATACTTTTGTCATTAACAGCTGTGTTTAAGTTTTGAAAAGTACATGACTGCTGAAGTATGTAAGATATAGCTTTCATATTTCGTCCACACCAACGTTAGGGATTCAGCATGTAAGATCCAGCTTTCATATTTTGTCCACACCAAACTAGGGGAAGGTATTTCAATGGCATATATCCCAACCCTCAGTTTTGACATTCTTCAGACATCAGTCGGGTCATACCCTGTCATATAAGTTTAAGTTCTGCATTTAATCTTTAATATTTAATAGATTGTTTGCTTATCCGATTAGCCCTTTCCGGCGAGCTGCGTTGTTTTCTGACAACTCTTGTGACTCTGTGGCACTTCATTACACAGAGCCTTCCATTATCACCCTTTCAATTTCTTGATATGATAAATAATTTTGAAAAAAGAGACCTAAACACCAAATCATCATCTGATACCACACCTAAACACATTGTATGCTTTGCCATTATGAAACTTGGTCCCATTCATACCCATAACTCTTAAGTTAGCAAAAATGATGCTCATCCAGTTTGGAGTACTGGTCAGTCCATATATGAACATAGACAGCTTGAGTTTACATACCGATAGCTTACCAAATTCTCTCTACTGGTGGCAACACCTACATTCATATAAACTTTGTTTCTGCTCTTCAAACATTTTGCAGAGCTTTGCTCATGATAAAGAAGGTATGCATGTACTTTGAATTTATATTGGAATATTTTTTGCCATTGTTAGGCCTCTGTTTGACTAGAAATTTGCTATAAAATAAATAAAAATCTGTAGCTTCCTCCTCCCATGAGTTTTATTTGAGCATTATTATTATTGCACATTCTAATGTATAAATTTATTTATTTAACTCTTTGCATGCTGGGTTTGCATGCTTTTTTGTCATCTGTGGATTTTTTTTTTTTCAGGAATACCATCAGAGTGACAAACAGTTTGGATCAGATCAGGCCTGACATTTTGTAGGGCCTAATTTGGGTCCAAACTGTTTGCATAGATTACCAGCAAATGACAAAAGATGCCACTAGTGGGGAAAGAGTTAAAAAAAGAAAAAAAAAAAAAAAAAGGTTTTTTCTTCATAGCTTGTGCTAGACCATACTACTTGTACATGTTTGCAGATGAGTATATTCATTTGGTTCTATTTGCATACCATAATAATCATAAGTATTGGTACAGACTGGCCTGAGCAAATAGTGTAGACCCAGGTCAGATGCTGCAAAACATGGAGTCTAATCAGGGTTTACACTGTTTATCATTCATCCAGCAATGTTTTAAACACATCGCTAGGTTGTGGAACAGACCTTTTCATATTTTAGGACGAGTATGGTAAATGGTAAGCAGTTAAGGTATCCCAATACTTAGGATAAATACATGTACGGTACATTCTGTAATGGAGCTGATTTCTTTTTACTATATTTGCAGACTTGGAGCATACATGTGGTGGGCAACTGAGGACAATCAATTCTTTAACAGCAGATCAGCTTATAGAGAACAGTCTCTTAGCTGACATGAAGGAAGGGAAGCTTGGTGCTTCACCAAAGGTTGTTGTGGTACATCCTGATGGACGGATTGAGGAAGTCACAGCAAAATTGCAAAGTTTGAGTCAGTCTAAACCAGTGGATGATTTCCTTGTTTCCCTTGGTGTGACAGGTGATACGCAGTTTGGTAAGTATTTTCTAAAGTTTTGAGCCTTTATTTGAACTGTTCCAAATAAAAAGGTGCATATGTACAGCAAAGGATGCCATCAGCCTGCATATTCATGCAGATATATTTTCTGGTGTCAGAGACAGCGCTTTCAAAATTGTTTTTGTCCCTTTCTGAAATGGAATCTACTCTAAAAGGAAAGAATTTGCTCCCAGTGGGAGCAAATTCTTTCCTTTTAGAGTGGATCTTTTTCAGAGGGGGATTAGTGCACAGGAAAGCAAACAGTAAGTAATAATAGTTTTCTCCCTTGTACAGAAAATCTACCAAGTGTACCCAGTCCTCTTAATCTGAACATTTGCTCTCCCTTAAGGTTAAACGATACACCCACCATTTTCCTTGCAAACAGATTACATCGACCTCCCTAGTATTGAAACCTTTCAAAACCAGGGGCTGCCTTTGAAGGAAAGTATTTGTCATTTATTTTCTTTGGACATTTGTCTGTTCCCCTTAAGGAGTGCAGAACAAGGAAGATCTTGTTAGTAAACAAACTGAAAGTAATAAAAAAACTGATCTGAGGTTTTATACATGTATATTCAAGTTTTATGGCATTTGTATTAAGATTTAAAGGTCAAAACCTGGCCTTCTTTTTGCTACAACCTTTTAATTTGGTGTGAGAAAATACTTTATCCAAACAAAATGCAGCTGCTCCTAGTTTGATATAAAATGATACTGAGAACTGGATATGAAAAGCATTTAGGGGAAGAGCCATAACTAATGTTGTCAGAACTTGTGGCCCGACCCCTTTTCATCATTTATACACAATAAAATATGATTAAACTTTTCAAAAGAATTATTTCAGAAGGTATTGTCTGAATAGGTAGTTTGCTCACTAGGCTACATAGCCACATTAGATCAAGGGAGGTAATTATATTAACAGCTAAATGCCGATTAATAACATTAACTTTATGAACCATATGGTATATTAATATTTTTTATGTATTTTAGTGATCAACATATACATTTTTTTTTATAGAGTGTACAGGGCCCCTAGGGGAATCTTTAAAACCTTTAAAAACCATTAATTTTGTTGAAATCCTTTAAAACCTTTAATTTGGCTGAACAACCTGTAAAAACATGTATTTTGATGAGAAAACCTTTATATTTGGCAATTTGCAAATGCAAGAGAAGGGCAGAGTAAGTATGTAGTATTTCATAACGGCAAATTATAGTTCTGTGACAAAGATTCATATGTTCCTAAACAGAAATGCAAGTTAATATTGTCACTAAGATTCATATGTTCCCAAACAGATATATTTTTACAGTTAATTTTGTCATTACCATTTAAAGATGAAAATGTCAGATTTTCACTGCAATTTTTCTCCCTATTTTGCTTGCGAGGTGATGGCGACAGTTTTTTTTTTTGCTCAGGATCTGGAAAGAAATTTATCTGTTAAATGCTCTTTATTTTGTACAAAATTCATCCTGGAACACCTTTATTTGGCCGAAATAACCTTTATAAGAAGTCTTTATTTTTAATAGAGCCTGCTAGGGAGCCTGAGTGTACAGAAACTTCAGAATTTAATTCTGTGCTTGAAACTTGGAGATTCAGAACACTTCTTCTTATTAACCTTTACCACTCACTTGGCTAATTCAGCAGACAACAAATGGATGATATTTTCTTATTTTTCCCAGAAAGCAGGATTTGACATTTCATGCAAATTGTCTCATGCATGAAATGTCAAAACCTGCTTTTTGGGAAAATTACGAAAAATATTTCAGTATGCAATCTGCTGAAAATTTTCCCCCAGAGTGCTAAGCATTCTATGGATAATATCAAAAACAACAGCTACTGAAAATCTGTTTGGAACAAATCTGATGTTTCTGTAATTTTAGTTACATCCAAAAGTAGCTTACATCAGCTGGTAGTAAAACAGACCTGTTCAACTTTCAGGACCAGAATGAGGAGGTTTGGTAACTGAATATTTAGGTTAAATTTGGTATCTGGATCCATCAACCTATTTCAGCCTGCATTTACTGACCTGACTGGGATGCTAAAAAACCTGTTTTTCTTTGACCAGTTGCAGGGTAAAACCTTATGAGCTTGTTTTCTCACTGTGTATGACCATCTGATACATTGTTTTCTTTTTAGACCAGGTATCTCATTTACCTGCAGACTTGGTGGTAAGCAGTACTGGTGATGCCTCTACTGCCACTAATGAAGAGTTTGGAAGTACAACAGAAGACCAGTCGAAGATTCAGTTGACAGAAGCAGAGAACCAGTCACTACAGTCTGTGGTCCATACTGGTCTCAGTTCTGGAATCCATTCCACTCTTGCAACAGCCGAGAACCAGTCAGTACAGACTGTCTTTCAAGCTGAGCCTATTGGTGACAGTCTAAGTTTTCAGACAGTTAGTAGAGAAGATACAAATGATCTGGTCATTGACCAGACTGATCAGGTGAGCAGCAGATAATAGGAAACATTCCTTTGTACTTTGAATGACAGAATTCTCAGACAACATTCCAAACATTTTCCCAGAAAATAAGGCATGCATTTCATGCAGATGGTCTGGAGATGATTTGATAAATGGTTAAATAAAAGTAAAAAAGATTGCCCTTGGAAACAAAGAACACACTACAGATAGAAAATGGGAGTCTCGGTTTTATTGAGACACTGTTTTCTTGGAAATAGTTTACATCATGTATAATACACCATGGATGAGATCAATTTAGAATGTTGGGAAATATTTACCAAGTCATTTTCATGACTCAGAACCAGCATCAATAAGGGGATTACTTAAAAAGCCAAATCATCATCATCATCAACACCATTAGGCAATTTCCTATGACATAAAGATAACATCATGAAAACCTAAATGTGATGTTAGAACATGTGACAGCATATGTATTAGCAATACCCCCAACACACATACACCACACACACACACACGATAGTGGTGAGGACTTTGGTTTTCATGCTGGATGTCAGTGTGTCTGTCCTTCTATATGTCTGTTTCTAACATTTGTTAATTTTAGTGGCTAACCCTGTACAAAGTTTAGGCACACAACAGGTTCTTTTATATGTCTAAGTGGAATAAATCCTGTTCAAATATACTAAAGCCTCATAAATTTTAGCTCCACTAACTACTGAATGTTTTACCAGGACAGCCATCTGTCCTTCAAGCTCACATCTGTACATCTGTTCATATTTCATTTCCATATGATAAGTTCTGGTCTATTTCCAGGTTTCAGTTGCAGCTTCATACATGCATTGATATTAATGCCCTAATGATTTAGGATTAACATCCCTATTTGTAATAAAGGACATATCCAAATTCTAGTCAGGCTTTGTGGCTCAGTTGGATGTGCGTCCAACTGGTAATCAGGAGGTTGTGGGTTCGACCCTCGCTGGGTCGGCAACATTCTTTCATGGAGATTTGATCATGAAATATTTTCTACGGTCATTCTCTCCCTTCCACTGATCCAAGAAGGGCAGTTGTCACTTTCTGGCAAAAGGCACAATACGGGCTAACCACTTAGAGGACTAAGCCTGTCCAATATGGTTAGGTAACCAGTAAAGGTATGGTTAGGTAAACTGACCATGCTCAACATGACCCGATTGGGTTGACTGGGCCATAAACTTCAACACAGACTAACAAATCCAAAATCTAAGATGAAAGAGTCCACTTAAGAAACTCATGTGAAAGAGTTAGTGTCCCAGTGTTTCGGGTGACTACAGCAGATTAATTTGTTGCAGAAGGAAGCAGGTACTCAGGCTGCCTTCGACTCTGATCCAGAGGATGAGAAAGGGCAGAAGATAAGACTGTCACATACTCAACCACAGATCATAAAAATCACACAGGTTCTCAGTGCAGGTATGTAATTAGGAGGAGTTGGTACTCTTTCAGGGGAGGCAACTCTGAAAGAATTGTTTTCCCTACTTTCTGAAAAGAGTCTACTTTAAAAGGGCTTCAGGAGCAAATTCTTCCCTTTTAGAATAGACCCCTAATCAGAAGAGATTTCAAGTGCAAGGTAAGCAAACTGGAAGTCACAAAAGTTGTCTCCTTTGTAAAACTTGGTGGAAAATCTGCCAGATGTATCCATTCTACTTAGCCTTAATACAATTCAGTTTGTTAACCATTGAATTTTACTTCTTACTGACTATATTGTCTTTGCTCTTCATCTCCACTAGTGTTATCATTATGAAGCAAATTCTGTTGAGTAATAGTCAAGATCGACGTTTTGACATACAGATACAGAATCTAGTTTTTAGCTTGCCTAGAGTAGATGAAGTTGAAGTTTGGAAGGAACTATTGTTGTCACTCCAGCATGTTTGGGTGTATTTTTTTTTACCTTTTAATTGATACTTATAAGTATATGTTTAATTGAGTAAACTGGTAATTTCCTATACAGGTAAACAATTTGCAGTCAAATGGAATGCAGGATATTCTGATGACCATTCCTAAATTGTATAGTGGTGGTATCCGTATCCATTAAATGTAATGGTCAAAGCAACAGGCCTATTTGGTTAATGATCAGTCTATACAAACAGTATTGCAGTTTTTAGCTCACCTGAGCCTTTGGCTCACTGGTGAGTTTATAGTATGAGTAGCGTCTGTAGTCTGTCGTCTGTCAACATTTTCAAACATCTCTGATACCACTGGGCCAATTGAAGTCAAATTTCATGTGAAGCATCCATGGGATGGGCGAACGAAAGTTTGTTTGCCGGGTCCAGGTCACATGACCAAAATGGCTGCACATAAGGTAAAAACCCTTTAAAAATCTTCTTTTCTCGAACCAGTAGGCCGATTGTCATGAAAATTGGTATGTAGCATTCGGCACGAGCCAATCATAGTTTGTTCAGATAATTAAACCTGGATGGCCTCGACCTATTTTAGGCTAAAGTCACGTTTGTTAGCATAGATTTTTGTATGGGAAAAAGTCAAAACCTTGTATTTTTCAGAAATTATTGCAGTCTGTTGCCTGAAAATTGGTAGATGCAGTGAGCTAAATTAGTAAATGGAACTACATCTGTATTCATGGTCATGGTCATTCCTTGACCTTGGCCCACGATCATTCAGATATGAAAATTAAAACTTGTTTTTCAGAAACTACTGGGCCATTTGTGTCTTAATTTCATATGAAAGTTTTTAGGAACAAAAAAATGAAAATTAATTAATATGAGTTTGGTCACATGACCAATATGGCTGCCATGCCCATATAAGGTCAAAACCTTGTAAAAATCTTCTCAGGAACCAGTGAGCTGATTATCATGAAACTTGGTATGTAGCATTTGGGACTTAAACCAATCATAGTTCATTCAAATGATGACCCCTGGATGGCCTTGACCTATCTTAGGCTAAGGTCAACTTTGGTAGCATAGGCTTTTTGTATGGGAAAAAGTCAAAACTGTATTTTTCAGAAACTATTGCAGCCTGTGAGCTGAAAATTTGTAGATGCAGGTAGCTAAATAAGATAATGAAACTACATGAGTATTCAAGGTCAAGGTCATTCCTTGACCATGGTCCATGGTCATTCAGATATGAAATTAAAACCTATTTTTCTCAGAAACAACTGGGCCATTTGTAACCAAATTTCATAGGAAAGCTTTTAAGAACAAGGAAATGAAAATTATTTAATGTGAGTTTGGTCACATTCCAAATATGGTTGCCATGCCTGTATATGGTAAAAACATTTAAAAAAACCTTCTTCTCCAGAACCAATGGACAGATTGTCTTGAAACTTGTTATGTAATATTGGGATCTCGGGGTCCATCATAGTTTATTCAAATAATGACTTGCTTGACCTTGACCCAATTTATGTCAAGGTCAAATTTTTGGTTGCATATGCTTTTGTATGGGAAAAAAAGTGGAAATTGTTAATTTTTTGGAAACTGTTGTTGCCTGTGATTTTTTATTTGCAATCAACTAAATGAGTAAATGAAGCTGCATTGAGTATCAAATGTCAAGGTCACTCCTTGACCTTTGACCAAGGTCACTCAGATGTCAATATTAAAACAATATTCATTAAAAACTTCTGGGCAAATTGAAGTCAATTTCGTATGAAGCTCCCATTTTCTTATCTGTAGTGTGTTCTTTGTTTCCAAAGGCAATATTTTTGACATTTAATTTATGGGTTGGAAGAAATGAAATTTTGTTCAACTGGTCCCAGTCAAATGCAGATGGCTGCCATGACCATATATGGTAAATAATCTTCAAAAATCTATTTCTCTGGATCCAGTGGGATAATGGCCTTTAAACTGTGAATGTAGCATTGATAACTATTGCCTTTTGTAATTTGTTCAAATGATTAGTCTGGGTCGACCTTAACCCATTTAACGCCAAGTTTAAATTCGATCACTTGTGACACCTGCAAATGACAATAAGGAAAGCATGTTCCGTCACCAAATTTTTTTCTCGCCTGCCATAGCACCAGTCCAATTCACTAACCACTCAGCTATGAAGATAATAAAAATTTAAAAACAGCTGGGCAAATTTAAGCCAAATTTCATGTGAAACCTTTATGGGATGGAGGAACAAAAGCTTGTTCAAATGGTTTAGGTCACAAGACCAAGATGGCTGCCATGTTAAAAAAACCCATCAAAAATCTTCTCAGAAACCAAATGGCTTCATATACACTCAGCCCTCAGTTATTTAGAATAAAAAAAAAATGTAGTTTTTTGACTGAATATTTAGCTCAACTGAGCCTTTGGCTCACTGGTGAGCTTATAGTATGAGTAGTCCCTGTTGTTGTCATCTGTCAACATTTTCAAACCTCTTCTCCTCTGAAACCACAAGGCAGATTGAAGTCAGATTTCATGTAGAGCCTCCATGGGATGGGGGAACAAAAGTTTATTCAAATGCTCCAGGTCACATGACCAAGATGGCCACCCTGACCATATATAGAAAAAACTCTTCAAAAGTCTCTCTTTTCTGGAACCAGTGAATGGATTACCTTGAAACTTAATATGTAGCATAGGGGACTCGGGTCCATCATAGTTTTTCAAATGATCTTTCTGGGATGACCTTGATCCATTTTACGCAAAATTTAAGGTCAAATGGTCACATATGCTTTTATGTGGGGAAAAAGTGGAAATTGTTAATCTTTCACAAACTATGTTTGCCTATGAACTTAAAGTTGGAGTATGCAATCAGCTAAATGAGTAAATTCAGCTAAAAGAGTATTAAAAGTCAAGGTCACTCCTTGACCTTGGTCCAAGGTCACTCAAATATCAAAATTAAAACTTTATTCTTTTTTAATAACAGCTGGGCAAATTTGCTAAGAAGCCCTGAAAAGATGCAGGCCAAAAGTCCAGAAAGGAAGCAGGCAAAACGTCCTGAAAGGAAGCAGGCAAAAAGTACTGAAAGGATGCAGGCAAAAAAGTCCTGAAAGGAAGCTGGGAAGGATTATGAAAGAAAGCAGGCAGATTAAACTAAAGGACATATTTAATGCTAATTTACACATTCTTGGCATGATTATAACATAGAAATAACTAACTGACCATTTTATATTGAAATGACCAAATTTCAATATACTCAGTTGTGCCATACCGGTATTCTCTGACAAAGTGAGTGAACACTTTTAATTTTACTCTTCTTTTTTAATGAAGCAAGATAGGTCTTTGCACTTCAACAAGGCAGTATGAAAAGTTGTCATAACAATATTTTGTTTCACAATAGCTTATTTCCACAGCTCTTTGACATTTGTTCCAACTTTTAAGTCTCTCCTCAGAAAGTTTTTTTTATTAGTAAAATTACCATACAGATTTTTGTTTTGAAGTTCTGCATAATATAACTGCCCTTGAAAATTCAGATCTTCTTTACTGTTTTTAAAACCTACATTAGCACAGAATTTAACATAATCAGCAAATAAACTCATGGTACAGACCCCTGTAATGACCTTCAAATTCATTTCAAAAAATGCTCAGCACTCAGGTGAGAGGTTTAGGACCATTTGTCCTCTGGTTTATTTATGTATCTCAATAACTACATCGTTGTTGAGCAGTCAAATAGTCCTATTTCAGATTTCTTAACTTTTCAGGAGAAAGAAAAAACTTTATAGTTATTGCTGGACTTGACCAATATTGACTAAACTCAGATAGTATTGTATCTAGTGACATACAAATTCACTGCCATAGCTATTCTAATCTTACAGATGAGAATTCATATTATCTCTCGACTAAATCACTTGAGTTGCAACATTTTGATACGTTTTGATACATTTTTCTCTCGACTTACGACATTTAAATGCTTAAAATGCATCGAGACATCGTATCTCATTAGAGTGACTATACAAACTTATACAAATATATTGTCTAAATGCTCGTAACTCAAGGTCTAAGGGGGTTCTAATTGACCTAGAGGTAAGAGAATTTGAGCGAAGGCGCACTGAATGGCAGGAATTCCCGCGTTGCCAAAGTCATTTTAGCTAAAAATGGAGCTACGAGGTTTTGACTGCACAACGATGACATGTACGTCACAAACTTTTGGAGAACAACATTGTACAAGAAGATAGCTGTTAAACATCTGCTATACTAATTATATTAATGAGAAAAAATAGATCATATGCATTAAATTACCTAATCTTCTTACAGAAGAGATTGCAAACATTTACATCACTAATACAACATTTTATCTCCAAGTATTAGGACAGATGGCCTGAGCAAAGGGTGTAAAACCAGATCTGATTATACCCCCGACATACGAAGTATGTGGGGGTATATAGTTTTCGCTTTTCCCTTCGTTCTTTCGTACGTACATTCATTCGTTGGTACGTTCGTTCGTTCGTCTTTCCGTCACAGGGTCAAAGTTTTTGCGTTAAAGTTTATAAGACCTCATATTTTGAAGATCCTTTGATGGATTTCATTCATATTTGGCATGATGGTAGATATAGGTCTAAAGTTTTTATCAGCACCATCCCAACCCCGGGGGTGACCTTGGGGTCAAGGTCACGGATTTAGAATTATCGTAAAAAAGTCAAAGTTTTTTTGTGTTTAAGTTTATATAGCTATATCATCAAGACCCTTGAGGAATTTCATTTTTATTTGACATGTTGGTAGATATCGGCCTAGTGTCTTACTCAGCATGATCCCCACCCCGGATGTGACCAAGGTCAAGGTCACGAACTTAGAATTTTCATATAAAAGTAAAAAATTTTGCGTTTAAGTTTATATAGCCATATCATCAAGACCTTTTGTTAAATTTCATTATCCCCTAACTTAAATGTTGAGCAGATATAGCTATCAGCAAGGTCTGTTCGTCTGTCCGTCCATCCGTTGAAGCATTATTCGTCCATACTTTATTTTTGTCTTAAGGTCAAAGTTTTTGCGTTAAAGTTTATAAGACCTCATATTTTGAAGACCCTTTGATGGATTTCATTCATATTTGTCATGATGGTAGATATAGGTCTAAAGTTTTTATCAGCACCATCACCACCCCGGGGGTGACCTTGGGGTCAAGGTCACGGACTTAGATTTTTCATAAAAAAGTCAAAGTTTTTTATGTTTAAGTTTATATAGCTATATCATCAAGACTCTTGAGGAATTTCATTTATATTTGACATGTTGGTAGATATTGGCCTAGCATCTTACTCAGCATGATCCCCACCCCGGGTGTGACATATTTGGCATGATGGTAGATATAGGGCTTAAGTTTTTATCAGCACCAGCCCTGTCCAGGGGGATAACCTTGGGGTCAAGATCACAGACTTAGAATTTTCATAAGTCAAAATTTTTGTGTTTATGTTTATATAGCTATACCATCAAGACCCTTTGAGGAATTTCATTTATATTTTACATGTTGGTAGATATTGGTCTAGAGTTTTACTCAGCATCATCCCCATCCTGGGGTATGACTTTGAGGTCAAGGTCACAGACAGAAATTTCATATAAAAGTAAAAAAAAATGCATCTAAGTTTATATAGCTATACCATCAAGACCTTTTGTTGAATTTCGTTATCCTCCTACCGAGAGGTTTAGGGGATATAGCTATCAGCATGGAATCCATCCGTCCATTCATCCATGTCTGTCCATAAATGCATTATTGTGCACCCCATAACTCCTAACTACTCTTTGAGCTATTTTCAGGAAACTGTCAGGTTGTAGAGGGCATTTGGTAGGGGTGTCAGGTACAAGAAAGACAACTCTAACTGACGGTCCATGAGTTATCTCCCCTTGTCTCCAGAATTGTAAAAATTTTGTGCGAACCATAACTTTAAAACATGTTAAGATCTTTGCATGATTCTTCACCAGTATGTAGAGGACATTGAGTAGGCGTATCACATTCAAGAATGACACTCTGACTCCATTCTGCAGTTTTCTCCCTTGGTTATTTAAATCTTTTGCAGGCAATAACTCTAAAAAAATTTTAAGATATTTTTGTGATTCTTTACCGATATGTAGAGGGCATTGAGTAGGCAAGTCACCTTAAAATTTTCATTAAAATTTATATAGCTATATTATGAAGACCCTTTTGTTGGTTTCATTAATATTAAGCATGATGGTATATATAGGTCTAAAGTTTTTCTCGGCACCATCCCCAAGCTGGGGCATGGCTTTTAAGTCAGTGTCACAGACTTTTCATACAAATGTCATTTTTGCTTATATTATAAAGACTGATTGATTTCACTGGCCTATGGTGATAGTTATAGGGCTAAAGTTTTATTCAATCCCTTCACCTTGCCTGATCTTTGAGGTCAAGGGCTTCATATTATGTGTGATTGAATTTTTTCAATGTTATATAGCATACAACTGCCATCTCCAGAGTCAAAGCTACATACTTTGTGCTCTTT
Organism: Anodontia alba; assembly: GCA_964016985.1. NCBI lineage: Eukaryota > Metazoa > Mollusca > Bivalvia > Lucinida > Lucinidae > Anodontia > Anodontia alba. Next base: position 60,786,439 of record OZ024827.1, on the reverse strand, counting down.
AAAAAGTGGCAGTAGCGCTGGTAGGGGGTATACTGGGCACTTTGTCTAGTTTTGTAAAATACAGCATCAGATCGGGTCTGACCTGTTTGCAACTCAATCAGTAGTTCTTTAACCCATTGTAGTCTGGAGACCCCTACAAGGGTATTTGGCAAACAGTGCAGACCCAGATCAGATGCCGCATAATGCGGCATCTGATCAGGGTCATCACTGTTTGAAAATAGATAATCATTTTTCTTTAGGAATACTTAAATCGCATAGCCTGACATACCTGAAACTGCAATTAGAATCTTCCAATATATAGTGTGGGAGAGTTCATTCAGTCTACAATGGGTTAACACAGGAAGCGGAATTAAAATGGACTTGTTTAAATTTTAAGACGATTTGGTAAGGAGAAAAGGTGTGCCAATATTTCGGGTAAATAGGATGAACGGGGGCTTCCAACTGATTTTGGCTTATAGTTGGGCAAGGCCTGCTATCCTTGAAGCAGGTAAGGGTAGAGGGGGAATACTTTTATTTCTTCTGTTTCTTCACTTTCATTCCTGTTCCTCTTTCATCTCCTCTACTATCCCTTCTATTTCTTTTCTCCCTTTCTCTGGGAGACGACACAAAGTAACCCACAAGGGTTGATGTGTCATTAAGCCCCAACACAGTCAAAAATAGGATGAGGTGGTTTTCTGTCAGAATACTTTAGCCAGGTACAGAATATCCTTCTAGTGTTACATATTTCCAAACTTGCATCAGCACATGTTTATACCAGTTTCTCTTAAACTACACTACCTGCAACCATGAAACTTACCCTTAAGATGTACTACAGCACTGAGATACCATTTTGACCCAGTGACCTATATTTTGTAGATTGATTGCATGTTATGCTCTTTTGACATTGTTGTGATTATGTCGACCCTAAAAGTCAGTTTCTCAAAAACTGTATGACCTACAAACATTTGTATCCGACATAAGGTTATTCCTCAAGCAATATTCCAGCAATTGGTTTAATTTTGTGCCTTTGACCTATACATCTTTCTCTCTTTGACTTGAATGTATATAAATGCAAATTTTAACTAAAGACAGGATAATGACCGCATGATTGTAAATAAAAATATATATATTAGTATTTGTTGCAGACATTTGTTTCATGGATTAGTGACGACTCCAGGGGTTAACAGAGTAGGCATTTCACAAAATGTTTCTATTAAATTTCTGTTACTATGTTTTCTTCACAGATTCTGGACCACAAACCGACATGGAAGATTCCACATTTATTGTAACACGAGGTGGAGACCCAGACATCAAACCCATATATGTGTCAATCCTGCACGACCATCAGTCAAGGTACAGTACAAGTATTTATTCGGACACTTTAACTTCTTACCATCCTGTTCGTAAAATTTGAGCAAGTCCATTTTACTACATGTTCATGTGGGTGTTATGAAAAACTATTAAATGAGAGGCATACAGTGTGAACCCTGATCAGATGCAGTTTTTCCCCATACAACAGGATGAGACTAAAACTCAGATAGCTCTTGATAAGTGCTGATTGACAACAACCAAAAAAAAATTGCTGTTTTACCTTATTATACCCCCGGCATATGACGTATGCCGAAGGGGTATATAGTTTCGTCGGTTCTGTTCATCTGTCCGTACTTCCATCCGTCAATCTGTGATTCTGTCCATTAACCCTTTCTTTAACCAAGTTTTACTTCGAAGTTTTTTGATTACTTAAAACTCTGCAGCCACTGATCAAAAACTTTTCATATTTGGTATGGGGTACCTGGAAGGGCTGTCTTCCATTCTACAACTATGAGCCCCTGGGTCATGCCCCAGGATGGGGCTAGAGGTCAAAATCTAGGACACCCCAATAAAGTAATTGTATAAAAGTATTGCAGTTTGTTTATACAAACAACTTCTTAATAAAGAAAGATGGGCATCAGATATGTTTATCACAACATTCAGTGTAATAAGGTCAAGGTCATTGTGACCTTATTTTTAGGCTCCAGTGATTTTGCCTTATATTTTGTAGACTATTTCTTGGATTAATGTGATACTTGGGATATTGGTTCTGTGTGACACCACAATTGACATCTTAAAAAATGTTGGTCACCTTGACCTACATTTCATGGTCCAGAGATTTTGCCTTACATCTTGAATGTTATTTGATGTATGAGCATCATTATTTGGGATTATGAATCAGTATATCCAACAGCTGATCTAAAAGTAAATGTAGGTCACTATGACCATATTTCATGGTCCAGTGATTTTGTGTTACATCTTGAAGACAATTTGATGTATGACTACCATAGTTTGGGGTTATGTGACCTTTATTTAATAGCCCTTTGATTTTGTCCTATATTTTCCACTATTTGATGCCTAAGTGTCATATTTACATATAATGACACAGTGTGACCCAAACTTTGACCTCAAAGTAAATATAGATCAGCATGACCTATATTCATGGTCTAGTGATTTTGCTTAATATCTTTTAGAGTATTTAATGGATTAACATCATAGTTGGTATAATGGATCAGTGTGACCATTAGATTGACCTGTCAAGTATATGTAGGTCAATAACCTATACTTTATGGTCCAGCAATTTAGCTTCATGCCTTGAAGACTATTTACTCCAGAAAAGTTGTACTTGGGATGATAGATCAGTGTCATTCTGAGACTGACTTTGTAAACTATATGTGGGTTAGTGACTTGTATTTCATGGTCCATTTTGCCTTATATCATATTTTATAATTAAGAAATGTCGACGACCGGGGGTATTCGTGACCCTCTGGACACTTGCTGTAGTTTGATATACACTGGTTGTATAGAATATCAAGTATGTCATTGTTAAGGTTGATGTTCGTGAACCTAATGAAGTCACTAAACGTCACGTAATATTATCACAACATGGGGGGTGTCTGCAATCGAAGTGATTATTATTAAAAATCTACATTCAGAAATGAAAGGTGTGCAAGAAAAAGAATCCATCATGGGTGTGAGGGATAGATAGAAAAATCTGTCCCTCGGGATCACAGTATGGCATCACTCGGCAAGCCTCCTGATGCCAGACAGTGATCCTCAGGACAGATTTTTATGCCCCCGCCTATTCCAAGAATAACGGAAGGGCATTAAATGTTACCCCTGTCCGTCCGGTATGTATATACGTCCGTCCCAATTCGTGTCTGGGCCATAACTCCTAAACCGTAAGGAATATATTTATGAAACTTTACAGGTGCATGCATGACATTGAGACGATGTGTCATGAACAAGGAAGACAACTCTTGCTTGTTTGGTTTTTGAATTATCTGCCCTTGACTTAGTTCCATATACAGGCCCCCTAGGGGAACCTTTAAAAACCTTTAATTTACTGGAAATCCTTTAAAACCTTTAATTTAGCTGAAAAACCTATAAAATCCTGTATTTTATGAAGGAAACCTTTATTTTTAGCCATTTATTTATGCTGTATCGCATTCAGAAAATAGGATCGTTATAGTTTGCTATCATATAAATTATTGTTGTCTGCAATTGACGAAACAGAAATCTGAGACAACAGATGATCCAGTTATGAAGAAAACAGAACGTAAAATGGTGAATTCTTGGCAATGTTAGCCATGATGGTAGGTTTTAATGGCATGGAATCTTGACGTGCGGAGAGAAAAATTAACCTCTTTTTCAGTTTTTGCTCTTTATTTTGTTGAAAAATTCACTGGAAAAACCTATATTTGACCAAAATTAACCTTTATAAAAAACCTTTATTTTCAAACAACCCTGCTAGGGAGTCTGCATATAGTAAACCGTGTCCGGGCCATAACTCCTTAACCGTACGGAATAGATTAATGAAACTTTACAGGTGCATGCATGACATTGAGACGATATGTCATGAACAAGGAAGACAACTCTTGCTTGTTTGGTTTTTTAATTATCTGCCCTTGACTTAGGTCCATATAGTAAACCGTGTCCGGGCCATAACTCCTAAACCGTATGGAGTATATTTATGAAAATTTACAGGTGTATGCATGACATTGAGACGATGTGTCCTGAACAAGGAAGACAACTCTTGCTTGTTTGGTTTTTTGAATTATCTGCCCTTGACTTAGTTCCATATAGTAAACCATGTCTGGGCCATAACTCCTTAACCGTATGGAATATATTTATGAAACTTTACGGGTGCATGCATGACATTGAGACGATGTGTCATGAACAAGGAAGACAACTCTTGCTTGTTTGGTTTTTGAATTATCTGCCCTTGACTTAGTTCCATATAGTAAACCGTGTCCGGGCCATAAGTCTTTAACCGTATGGAATATATTTATGAAACTTTACAGGTGCATGCATGACATTGAGATGATGTGTCATGAACAAGAAGACAACTCTTGCTTGTTTGGTTTTTGAATTATCTGCCCTTGACTTAGTTCCGTATAGTAAACCATGTCCGGGCCATAACTCCTAAACCGTATGGAATATATTTATGAAACTTTACAGGTGCATGCATGACATTGAGACGATGTGTCGTGAAAAAGGAAGCCAACTCTTGCTTGTTTGGTTTTTGAATTATCTGCCTTTGATTTAGTTCCATATAATCCGGGCCATAAATCCTAAACCGTATGGAATATATTTATGAAACTGTACAGGTGCATGCATGACATTGAGATGATGTGTCGTGAAAAAGGAAGACAACTTTTGCTTCTTTGGTTTTTCAATTATCTGCCCTTGACTTAGATCCATATAGTAAACCATGTGTGGGCCATAACTCCTAAACCATATGTAATATATTTATGAAAATTTACAAGATGCATGCATGACATTGAGGCGATGTGTAATGAACATGGCAGACAACTCTTATTTGGTTTATGAATTATCTGCCCTTGACTAAGTTCTATATAGTAAACCGTGTGTGGGCCATATTAACCTTAATAATAACTTCATGCTGTACCTGTCACAATTACATACGTAACCTTTTTCTGAATGGCATTTTGGCGAGGGCATCCGTGTCCTATGTACACTTTTTCTAGTTCTATCTATCGCTCACACCCATGATAGATTCTTATATTATATAATAACTATGATCTTAGTTTAGTTTCTTACAATGTGATCTTTGAAGGTTGGATCAGTTGAGCCTCAGTTTTTGGGGAACTTTTTTGCAGATCCATGTCTCAGCCTTTCAACCAGGCTTGTTAATGTTGGCATCATGTCAGATGTCAAAATGACATGCCTGTAACATTCCTGTGTTTTCAGCTGCTCCAAGTGGCCATTAAAGTTCCATTCAGAATTGTAGCAGACAACTTTTTATTATTTTTCTAAGAAAGTAAGGTGTGATATTGCATGTAGTCATCTGCATTTTTTGGGGAAAATAAAAAAAAAAGAATGTTGTCTGCTGTTATTATGAATGGTAATAAAGGTCCATTTTCAAAGTATATTATAAACATATTATTACTACCATAACATGATCTGACAATCTGTATTATGTCTTATGGATGTTACTATATCTCTGAATCATACCAGGCATGTGTTGTGTGTGTTCATATGATGCGGACATATCCATTTGACGTAATACAGAGCAGCAGATCAGGCTACTGTAGTAATACTGTATATATATCATTAAAGAAAGAAGGTTCAGATCTGACAGACAGCTGGCTGACCTGGTTCTTGTCTGTTCACATATGCCACAGTTGCCCTTTTCTTTTATTGAGCAACATATTACTGTTGTATTTAGCTTCTGTATTTTGACATCATAACACCCAGCATTTTTGTCCTAAAAGTTAAATAAGTACATCTTACTACCTGTTGAAGTGTCTTAACCTATTTTATACTGAACTAACTCTCCTCCACTGTATATTGGAAGAGTCCATTTTCAGTTTTAGATATGTCAGGCTATGTCATTTAGATATTCCCAGAGAAAAATGGCTAAACCATTTGCAAACAGTGGATACCCTGATCAGATGCTGCATTCTGTGGCATCTGATCTGGTCTGCACTGTTTGTCAATTACTCTTTTAGGGATCTCCAGATTACAATGGGTTAAATATTGCCATGCAGAACATTATCAGCTGCTGCATAAGTAGCATGTGATCTTTGTCTACACTGTTTTCTCAGGCCTGTCTGTCCCAATACTTGTGCAGTTCTCATGTGATAAGATATGTATCATGTGCAGTATTAGAAAAGGGCCCAGTGACGTGAACAGCAGAAGCATCCACACAAGCTGATCAGGGGTTTCTTTATTCATCTATATATATTATAGCACAGCTCCAGATGAGGAACATTTTTCAAGCAAAAAGTGACATTTTTCATATTCATAAAAACATATGTTGTGGGTACTCATTAGAAACACCTAGTTTACATTGAACCTGTGAGCAGGAAGTGGATGTCCTCATTAGATTGTGCAAATGTGCCTTTGTTGTCACATACATGTATGTGATAATCGCCAGTTTCCTTTATTGTACCATATTTACCCAATTCAAACATCTTAACTCTAAACATACTTGTCCTAAAATTTGAAGAAATCCATTTTGCTACCTATTTATAGTGTCTAAAACTTGGTGGATGAGTGGCAGAGAGTGTTGTCCCTTATCAGATACTGCTTTCTGTGGCATCTGCTCTGGTCTACATTGTTTGCTTAGTACTGTCTGTTCCAATACTTAAGGTAAATACCGTATACACATTTTTGTTGTTCGGTACAGACAACAGTACAAATGATACTTTGCAGATTCATTAAAGATATATTAAACATGTGCAAGAAGAAGTTTTCTACTGGAAAAAAATCATTTTGACAAAATGACTGCCACTTTAAATCATCCATTTATGTCTATCCATAAGTCTGTCTGTCTGTCTGTCTGGGCCCACATTACATTATGTAGTTATATTTTTGTTTCCCCTTACCCGACCCTTTCAAAAAGAGAAAGTTTGGTCGGTTGGTGAATTTTTTTTCTAATCTTGGAAGAATAAATATATGAATTATGAAGTATGAAATAAACACCAAAACTTAAATGTCTTTAAAATGCTTAAAGTCAGATCTTAATTTAAAATTTTGCAATAGTAAAACAACAAAGCAGTAAAGAAAACTAACTTCAGATAGCAAAGTTTAGATTTGGATAAAGGAAAAAAAATAATTTTGATTTCCAAATCAGGAAAAAATATTTAGATAGGGGCCAATTTTAAAGGTCTGTCAGGTAAGGGGAAACAAAAAATATTTTAATTTTAGCCCTGTCTGTATTGGTTTTCCCATTCACATACAACCTGAAGCAAATATGCATTTTAATACATTGCTTTTCAGTACCCACTTGTTGTAAAGCAGTCATTACCTTGTGGGGGTATCTAATAAGCACTGCTTATTGACACATCTTTTTTTTTTTTGTTACAGTGGTGGCAAAGCAGAAGATGAAGTACAAGCCAAAAGAATAAAGTTGATGGACAGTAGCTGACACAGTGTTCTTGTATAATGTTACAGATAACAAGGAGCAAAAACAGAACTTTATAGTCATCAGAATGTTTGCTTTTTAGGTTCACCATTTAAGCCCTACAGAGCGAAATAGATGCTGATGTAAAAAAGCATGGATCCAGATAATGAACTATCTCACCAGGATCTATACTGTTGAAAATTTCCTTTTTTGACTTTGACTGATATTTGGAAAGACAAACATGTCCAGGCCCTAAGGTTATAAAACTTTTTTCATGCTTAACTCAGCTGAGCATGAAATTTTCTCTTCTAATAAATATGAAAATGCCAACAATAGTTGGCATTTTCATATTTATTAGCAGAGAAAATTTTTATATACTCAGCTATGTGTAGCAAGAAAGAATTTGCAATTGTTAGTAATTGGAGAATCATTTGCAGGACTAATTTCATGCTCAGCTGAGTTGAGCATGAAAAAAAAATTCATGACCTTTGGTCCAGATTTGAAGATGGAAGAGTCAGAGTCTAATGACTTGGGTGAACTTAAGAAAAAATGGATACACTTGGGTTTACCACCATTTTTGACAAGAGAGACAACTTTTGTGACTTCCTGTTTGCTTTCCTGTGTACCACTCCCTATCTGAAAACGTCATCAAAAGCTGTGTGCTAATACATATATTTTAAAGATGTCCCCAACTTTGATTCAAAGTTGGAGGTGCATATTGCTTTTGGTTCACGTCCATTTGACAAGCTTAGCACATGGTTAAGAAAGGTTAGGGATAGGATCTTGAAATTTTATATATGGAATAAGGATGGAATATAAGCGAACCCATAGAAAAGTATTTGAGCTAGGACCTTGAAACTGGGTGAGCTTATTGGGGATGATGAGTAGATCACCTGATTAACTTTTGGAAAAAAAGGTCAGATTAATTTAGCAGAGTTATGCTCCTTTCTGACGTTTGTCATTTTGTATCAACAAGATTTACAAACACATTTCTGCCGGCCTTGGTTGCTCAGTCAGATGGACGTCTGACTGGTAATCAGGAGGTTGCAGGTTCAAGCCGGATCCAGCAACATTCTTTCGTGGAGATTGATCATGAAATATTTTCTTGGTCATTCTCTCTCTTCCACTGATCCAAGAAGGGCAGTTGTCAGTTTCTGGTGAAAGAATGTGCACAAATACTGATTAAATGCTTAGAAGACTAAGCCTGCCCAGCAAAGTGTGGTTAGGTAAACAGACCAGCTAAACATGACCCTAATGTATTGACTGGGCAGTAAAACCTCCTCAACTCAATCAGTCAAACATGTTTCTAATTGAGTCTGAAGTTGAAAATAAAGCATTGGTTGTTTCATGTTGGAAAAGTAGAAATGTTTCTTTTTCCATAATAAAATGTATACACATATGACCAGGCTTTTTTTTTCAGCAAAGAAATGTTAATATTTTTTCTTATTTATTCGTGAAAACATTGTGGGTACTCATTGGAAGCACCTCCCTGAGGAGTTTCAAATATGTACCCAAAACATAATCATGTTTTCATAATGAAATGAAACTATTTATCTGGGACCAGTTGTTCAAAACTAACGAATTCGTTAAAACCTTGATCATTAAATATGGCATATACACTTATATTTTTGCTGAAAAATGTGAGTAGCTTTTGCATTTGCAAAAGCTACTCACATTTTTTCAGCAAAAATACCTATGAATTAGATATTGTACTTACTAAAACAGTTGATATTTTGACCACTAACAAGCTTGTTAAGCTAACGATGCTTTGAACAACTGGGCCCTGGATACTCCTCTTATCTGGAGCTATAATAGTGCTATATGTGAGTGGCTTATCCCTGTGTTTACTGCAAATTGTCCACTGTGGAAAATGAACAGCATAAGTTAAAAATTTGTAGAAGTGTACCAGTGACTCTTTTTGATTTTCTGCAAAAAATTATGAGTTACATATTTACCCTAAGTACTGGGACAAAGCAAACATGGGGTCTGAGCAAACAGTGTGGTCCCAGATCAGACACTGCATCAGATTAGGGTCTACACTGCCACCCATTCAGCAGTTTTCAGACACATCAACACATAGTAAAGCTGGCCTTATTGGCTCAGTTGGGTGTGCGTCTGACTGGTGATCACGAGGTGGCTGGTTTGAGCCCAGCTGGATTCGGCAACATTCTTTCGTGGAGATTGATCATGAAATATTTTCTACAGTTATTCTGTCCCTTCTGCTTATTCAAGAAGGGCAGTTGTCAGTTTCTGGTGAAAGGATGTGTACAAGTACTGGTTAACTGCTTAGAGGACTAAGCCTATCCAGGAAAATGTGTGGTTAGGTAAATAACCGCAATCGACATGACCCTAATGGTTTGACTGGGCCATAAAACCTCAACACAAAAAAACAGATAGTAAAATAGACTTCTTCAAACTTTAGGACAAATAGAATAACCAGGTATTGTGTCCCAATAATTTGTGTAAATATGATGTGTTTATCTGTTCTGACTGCAGCTATTTTCTAAGTTTCCACATTTATTATTGATTCATTATGCCCCCACCCATCCAAAAAATGGTGGAAGGGCATTAAGTTTTACCCCTGTTCATCCGTTCGTGCTAATTGTGTATGGGCAATAACTCCTAAACCGTACAGAATATATTCATGAAACTTCACAGGTAGCTAAATCATATCAAGACGATATGTCGTGAACAAGGAATACAACTCTGGCTACTTTGGATTTTTTTTAATTATCCCCCCTTGCCTAAAATCCATGTGTGTAATTAATGCTGAATATTTGTGTCTGGGTTATATAACTCTAAAACGTATGGAATATATTCATGAAACTGCACAGATGGCTAAATCATATCAAGATGGTGTGTCACAAACCAGGAAGACAACTCTGGCTACTTTGGGTTTTGAATTATCCCCCTTGCCTAAAATTCATGTAGTGTAATGCCAAAAATTCTTGTCCGTCTCTTAACTCCTAAATGGTATTGAATATATTCATGAAACTTCACAGAGGGACAAATCATATCGAGACAATGTGTAGCAAACAAGAAAGACAACTCTGGCTACTTCGGTTTTTTAATTACCCGCTTGCCTAATATCCTGGGTCATAACTCCATATGGAATATATTCATGAAACTTCAAAGGCGGCTATATCATACAGAGTGGATGTGTCACGTACAAGGAAGGCAACTCTGGTTACTTCAGCATTATATGATACAAAGGGCACCAGATGGGGGCATTTGTGTCCCATGGACACTTTTCTAGTTTTGTAAAGTAGTTGTATATTATTTATAAATAAAAACAGGTTTGTTGTCAGTCAGTGTTACTTGCTTATTTCTCCTTCCATTTATAAAGTCTGTCACATAAGCCATCATAAAGGAAATATTTTGTCTTCTGTACTACAAATCATGATTTTTTAAGCTGTTATGCTAGCAGGTTATTATTGCTCCCATGTAATATACCAGAGTGTTCCAGAAGTGTGTAGACTTTCTTTATAGTTAGCTAATGAAGTAAAACTTATGAACTAGCATAAATTCTGATATTTTCTCTTTCATATGATACAAAAATGCTCAAGATATGTAGAAAACAGACCTGATTTTTTTTTTTTTTTTTTTTTTTTTTTGAAGAAAAAAGTCACTGAACTTCAAGAATGAGTGCATGGTCACCAAATGTTTATCAGCTATAAATTTATCTCAGTACTTTTGAATGCTACAAACTTTCAGCATATGACACCCAGAAGTTTTGTGTATGGCAGATAATTTTATTCACAAGACTTTGTGTGTCATTCAAAGAAATGAAAATCAGAAACAAAGGATGTTAAAAAGAGAATGTGCATTGTGTATCAGTAATCTTCTGGTCTTCATTAGTCTTGTTAATGCAACAAAAGTTGTTGGAATATTCTATGAATAAATAAGAAAAAATAAGAAAATTACCAATGAAGATTTATCATTTTATGGGGGCTACTATTTAGAATATTTAATGGGGCCTTTTCACATCACAGAGCCTTAATTAAATATACCAGACCTAATTAAATAATATTTGCAACAATATTTTACTATAGCTGTGTATATAGTCTTCTTTTCTAGACACATTTTATGCTTGAAGTACACTTCTTACTGTCAGAAAGATTTAATTAACTAGAGCAAGTGCCTGGAGGGCCACGAATACCCCCCCCAGCTGGCACCATTGTTTAATTATAAAAATAATTTGTCTGACAATCATATAAAGCAATCAATGGACCATGAAATATAGGTCACTGGCCCACATATAGTTTACAAGATTGATGTTTGAGTGACCATTATCCCAAGTACAACATTTCTTGGTCAAATAGCCTTCAAGATATGAAGCAAAATATAGGACACTGACTTAAATCTACTTGGCAAGGTCAGTCTGATTTGTCACTCTGATCCATTATACGAACTATGATGTTAATCCATCATAATCTAGAAGATATAAAGGAAAATGACTAGACCATGAAATAAGGGTCATGCTGACTTACATTTACTCTGAGGTCAAAGTTTGGGTCACAACTGTCTCCTTATCTGAAAATATGACACTCATGCATCAAAAAGAGTTGGAGATATTCGATAAAGTCACTGGGCCATGAAATATGTCATGAAGACCTACATTTATTTTGAGGTCAAATCTCATGTCATACTGTCCCATAACCCCAAAGTATGATGTTCATACATCAAATGGTCATCAAAATGTAACGCAAAATAACTGGAACATGAAATGTAGGTCACTACTTCTACTTTGAGGTCAAATGTCCGTCATACTGATTCATAATCTCAAATAAGAATGTTCATACATCAAATAACATTCATGATTAAAGGCAAAATCAATGGATCATGAAATATTGGTCACAGTGACCTACATTTATTTTGAGGTTAAACCATGGGTAATATAGATTCATAATCCCAAAGTATGATGATGTACATACATGAAATAGACTTCAAGATATAAGATAAAATCACTGGACTGTGAAACATGTCATGCTAACCTTCACTTCATGGCCCACAAGTCCATGTCACAAGACTGAGCCATGTCTTACTAAATGTGTAAGTTGTTTCCAAGTTAGAGTCAAAACAGATTCTTAAACAAAGCTCTTAAGCTTGCTAAAATTGCCTAAAGTTCTGTGACCTTGAGGTTATGGGCAGGGGTGGGGATAGTATCTATCATCATACCAAATATAAACTAAAGCCATCATATGGCTTGGAAAATATGTTCTTAGAAACTTTAATGCAAAACTTTGGTGTTAACTAACGGATGGACATACATACAAACAAAGGAACTTACGAAATGACAAACACTATATACCCTTGACATTCAAGATTTTTCATCTAAGATGCATTCTTTGCCAACCTTGTTTTCTACTTTACTACAGCAACCAACTTAGGTAGAACAGGACAAAAATATAAAAGTTGGGCCAGAAATACATATCTAAGTAAAATGGGTGCATTTTATTCATGTTTATACAGAGAAAGATTCTTTTCCATATACAATACGGCAAAGAACATTAAAATGTTTGTATTCATATGGAGGAAAGAACCTTAAAATAGTTTGTATTCGTCTATCTTATATGACATGGAAACTGTCATATCAACTTTGATAAAGATATACGATGTACATCGGAAGTATCTCATCATATACGATTCACCCAAAGTGTGGACAGACAGCCTAATCGATTTTAACAGTTTGTTCAAGTTTGCTGATGCAATGCCTAGTGATGGGAAAATGATCTGATGTTTTATTAGTATGTGTGATGCATAGGGACTTCCTTTTACAAAATACAATCAGCTTTTATTGGCACAGTGGCTCAGTGGTAGAGCGTCCGCTTTGTGACCGCGTAGCGGGTTCAATCCCCGGCCGGGTCATACCAAAGACTTTAAAAATGGTACTAACTGCTCTTTCGCTTGGCGCTCAGCATTAAGAAAGTAGAGCTAGAACTGGTCAGCTCAGTGTCAGTATAATGTGACTGGGTGGAACATCATGTCAAAGTGTCTGGGGCATGATATTTCAGTGAGGCAGCACTCTAAAAGTGAGCATTGAGCTCCCTGCCACATCCAGACACTATCACAATATGACTGAAAGATTGTTGAAAGTGATTTTAAGCCCAAATCAAACAAACAAACAATCAGATTTTGCATCATTTTCATTCGTGCGGAATGTACAGTTCCTAATCCACAGTTATGAATATAATATTTATAAGAGCTCAGGAAACCCCACTTTATAAAGAGAGAAGTGGAGTTTACATGGGTATATATATATATATCTTTTTAGCTCACCTGTCACATAGTGACAAAGTGAGCTTTTCTGATCACATTTTGTCTTGTCCGTCGTGCTTCTGTCCATCCGTGCATGCATCCATAAACAATTTCTTCAAATGACATCTTTGGATTTTGACCAAACTTCACAGGAATGATCCTTGGTTGGTCCACTTTTCAAAGTTGTTCAAATGGTTGCAGTCCATTGCTTATCTAGGTCACAGGAGCTAAAAGTAGATATTTTAACTGAAAAAATCTTCTTGTCTGAAACCAGAAGGCCCATATCTGATATTTGGTATGTAGCTTCATCTAGTGGACCTCTAGCAAAGTTATTCAAATTGTAGCCCAGGGGTCAAAAATGGCCCTGCGCCAGGGGTCAAGTGTTCTACATAGACCCTTATAGGGAAAAACTTTAAAAATCTTCTTGTCTGAAAGCAGAAGGCCAAGGCCTTTGATATTTGATACATAGCTTCACCTAGTGGACCTCTACCAAGATTGTTCATGTTATTGCCCTGGGGCCCATAATGGCCCCACTCTGGGGCCGACATGTTTTACATAGACTTATATAAGAGAAAACCTTAAAAAATTTTCTTATCTTAAAAAAGAAGGGCCGGACCTTTGATATTTGGTACATAGCTTCACCTAGAGGACCTCAAAATAAACGTAGGTATAGCTTAATGAGTATTTTGATGTACAAACATGCATACGGATTATTAGTCAGTATGGCCCAAAGTTTGACCTCAAAATAGAATAGGTCATGGTGACCTACATTTCACGGTTCAGTAATTTTGTCTCTTTTCTTGAAAAGTATTTGATGTACAAACATCATACTTATGGATTATGAGTCAGTATGACCCGAAGTTTGACACCAAAATAAATGTAGGTCACAGAGACCTACGTTTCTTGCTCCAATGATTTTGCCTTATATCTTGAAGAGCATTTGTTGTATAAACATCATACTTATGAATTATGAGTCAGTATGATCTGAGGTATGACCTAAAAACAAAGTAGGTAATATATTTCATGGTTCAGTGATTTTAACTTGAAGAGAATTTCATGTTTAAACACCACACTTTACAATTGTGAGTTTTATGAGTCAGTATGACAAGAGTTTGATCTCAAAATAAAGTAGGTCTACAGTTCACAGTCCTGCGATTTTGCTTTACATGTTAAAATATTTCATATATAAACACCATACTCAGATTATCCTTCAGTATCGCCTATAGTGACCTATATTTCAAAGTCCAGTGATTTTACCTTATATCCTTAAGAATATTTAGTGTATAAACATTATATACTCAGCAACAATGAAACATTACCAGGTAAAGATTGTGAATGACTGTCATCTTGCGATAGGATCTTCACCATTATTATACCCAGTTCCTGACCCACATCTAACAAACTTCACGTGCTTGATTATCTGAGTAGTCCCCGTTTATGTGCACGTGCACAAATGAATTTTAATCAATTTTCAGAATATAGTCTATGCGAAACTCGCTTTCTTTTCTGCTTTTCAACAAAATGCCAGTTTTAGTGCTTCGATAACATTAAACATTAGACGGCGAAGTGAAACTCGACGTCACCGTGGCCTTGGCATGGTTGAGGGAGAATTGTCATTCCGAGAGGCAGCCAGGAGAATGGGTTGTTTGCATCAAATAATCACGAAACTCGTTGAACGGATCACAATGGCAGGATCTGAGTGATAGTCAACGCCCTGGACGCCAGAGTTACGTCAATAGAACCGCCACATATTCCGCATCTTCAGGATTGATTCAGAACTTCGTACAAAGGGCGCCAGACTGTGGGGATAAATAACCAGCGCATAAGTGCTTCTACAGTTAGACGACGCTTGCATGAACATGAGTGACATTGGGAGCCAAAAGGCGTATAAGTGTAATGTACTGACGCCAGTACGTCGACGTAACCGCTATAACTGGTGTATGCAACATCTGCGATGGACACAGCGTCAGTGGCAAGGTGTTATGTTCACAGATGAGTCAAGTTTCTGTATTGGTATGAACGACTGGTGACGACGTGGTGAACGTTATCCGGATTGTTGCGTACGGGAGGCTTCACGTTTGGGTGGCAGAGGCATGATGGTGTGGGTGGTATATCGTGGCATTAAAGGACACAACTTGTGGTTATTGACGGGATTCTGACTGCTTGACGCTAAATTGCCGAGGGACTGTGACCAGCTGTTTGCCATTCTTCAGAAATCACGTGACGGAAAGCTGTATCAACAGGATAATGCCAGACTTTATTCGTCAAGACTGACAATAGACTTTCTTGGACAAAATGATGTGTCAGTGTTACCTTGCCCGCGTTCTCCCCTGATTTGAGCCCCATTGAGAATCTATGGGATCTGTTAGGGAGTCGCGTGTTTGAAGGCAGACGACGTATCTATAAGTGTCAGCAGTTGATTCAGACACTTACCCGGGAGTTGAAGGCTTTTCCCCAATACAGGATCCAGTGTCTGATTCTCAGTATAAGGCGTAGATGTCAAGCAACTCTTGATGTTAATGGAGGACACACTCGATATTAAGGTTTGTGACTTTTGATTTGAGGGTACGTGACTTTCAAATACACTTTCAGACATTAGAAGAATCATTTGCCGCAGTGCTTTATAAGATAAGTAATGATCTCGTTATAAAAGAAATCAGTCGATGTTAAAACTCCGGAACAAATATTGATAAATTACATGGTAACTTTTCATTGACGCTGAGTATACTTTCAAATTATGAGTCAGTATGACCCAAAATTTGACCTTAAAAAGCTTTTTAGGCCACAGAGACCTATATTTCAAAGTCTAGTGATTTTGCCATATATCTTGAAAAGTATTTCATATTAAAACATCTTATGTTTTGATTACGAGTCAAAACGAGCTGAAGTTTGACCTAAAATGAATGTAGACCACAGTGACTTATATTTCACAGTCCAGTGATTTTACCTTATATTTTGAAGAAAGTTTAGTGTTTAAACATCATACATTCCGGTTACGAAACAGTATGACCCGAAGTTTGACTTCAAAATAAATGTAGGTCACAGTGACCTATATTTCATGGTCAATGATTTTGCTTTATATTTTGAAGAGTATTTCGTATAAACATCATACTTTCCGATTATGAGTCAGTATGAACTGGTTCGAAGTATGTTACTCACTTATGTATTATTTACGCCAGGCTGGAGCCCGGCGTATCTGTTTGAGGTTGTTTTTGTAAAATGTGTATGCATTTGGAGAACATCGGTTTTCTTCCAGTTTTATGGGGTTCTTAGTGGGGTTATATATAACTATTCACCCCCACTTTTTTTTATTATTATTATTCAAAGTCACACTTTTGCAGCAGAGAACTGTGCTATTGGTAACATAGTGAAATAAAAAATGGGAAGTGCTGTGTAGAATGAATGTAGCAATGTGGGTTTTGCTCATTTAAAAGAGAAATGAGCAGTTTTCCCGTAGGAGCCCCAATTTGACCATTCGACCTGAAATGAGCTTGTTGCTGTCAATATTCATACATGTTTGATTTTTTTCATTTCGTTTTTTACGTCGTACTACGAAGAAGAAACAAAAGATATTTTTCTTTGTTTACGATTGGAAATATGCATTCTCAAATCGAACGGATTATAAGCTGATTTTATAATACAGTTTAATTTGATATTCAAGCCTGGAAAGATTTGGGCCGAAAGAAAACGTTATGAGTGGAGGAAAGAACGAAACACTGCTACATAGATGATTTCGGATATAGTATGTTCGGCCTATGCTATGGATGGCGACATGTAATTATGTATGCGGGCTTGAAACAGACGATCATAGTTGATTTTTTTTTTACATAGCTCTGATAACGTCTATAATGTTTTTATCGTCGAGTATTGCGATAATTTATATAATTACAAACGTTATGTTTGATTGAGGACCTCTGCCAAGATTGTTCAAATTATAGCCCTGGGGCCAAAAATGGCCCCGCCCCAGGGCCGACATGTTTTACATAGACTTATATAGGAAAACAAAAACTCTTCTTGTCTGAATGTGCAAGGCCTAGGCCTTTGATATTTGGTCTGTAGCATTGCCTCCCAAACTTGAAAAGGGATATCGGTAGACTTCATTTCCGGTCTGATGAAGAAGTCGTGACGGCAGTTGAGGAGTGGGTCAATGGAAAGGACCCTGACTTTTTCAGTTCTGGGCTGATGGCACTTGAACACCGTTGGTCTAAGTGCATCACACTAGAGGGCAATTACATCGTTAAAGAAGAGGTGGATCTCAACCGGAAATAAGTTAGGCAGGTTACTTATTGACTCACCCTCGTACTAAGTCAAGGTGATGTAACGCTCCATTTGTTTCTTTCTTCCGTTAAATCTTAACCTCCGATGTGTCGTCTGACGGAGTTAAGTAAACGAGTGCAAAAGAGGGTCAGTTGAACAAAAGAAGTGCACAGTTAAGAAAAAGTATATACCAGTGTTACGCCATAGGCTAGGCGGCCAAGATTTCACCCGGGTGGGGCGATGCCTAACTGTACTACACAGAAGACTCTAACAAAGTTAGAATTTTTCTTTACATTTTTTTACATGTACTATTTACAACACATATGATAATACAGACACTAACATAATACAACACATCACACACAATTTGACGCATATCTCTTCACGTTGGCACGGTTGGGGGAAATATACTGGTATATTACTTGATTGACCTGGCTTGGTTAATCAATTTAATACACTCAGTACATACCCAACCAAATGAGGATGACTCAGTGTGCCAGTGTGAAGAGATTGCCTCCCTTTCCTACATTATTTCTATGGCGCCTTTAAGATTGCTCCCTTTCCTATATTATTTCTATGGCGCCTTTAAGATTGCTCCCTTTCCTATATTATTTCTATGGCGCATTTTTTTAAATTTTATTATACTTTTAATTATTGATTGAGCTCACTTTATTTCTTATATTTATTTATTCACAGCCTTAATATTTATTTTATATATCAGAATCACTTGAACATTGACTTGTTCACACTTCTGGCTATTTACTACATCGCATCAGAATCTTGTTTGGCGGCCTCTGCTCCACCAAGACTGGAATGTAGCTGATTAGGTACTGCATCTCATATTGAGACCAGCTGTCCTTGGAAGGACATGGAATGACACAACTAAAAATAAACAAAACACAGACTAAGGACGTGTTCTATAATAACCTAAGATGAAGCCTGCTATATGAGTCTATCAATTATTCTACAATGACGCACGTCACCGTATAGTGTGAGTGACGTCATTGACGTCGCGGCTGAATATCCGACGCCATGATAGACCCATCACTGACGTCGAATTGACTTATCCGTGACCTCAATCCCTGTTAATGACGTCGACGCGGATCGACGGTGAGCCGTCGGCAACGTCGTCCGCTTAACGTCATAACAGCATATGTAAGCTCATTTCCATACGTATACAAATGATTATAATGTATGAATGACAATCAAGGACATGACGTTCCAAATATCGCAACCCTAAATGTCACTGACATTACTAATGTCAAACACCGACTTCCGGATAACGATCAGAGGGAGAGTAGTATTGGATCAACTCCAACTATTATAAACTCGTTGCCCTGATCAGACGAAATCGGAGCACTTAAAATATTATATACATTACACAACAATTACTCCTATTTTTTTTCTCCTTCATTGAAACAGATTATGCAGGCGGAATAATACAAATTAATTTACAATGATTTCTTAATATAATTAATTCAATTTACTATTAAACTTAGAAAGAGAAAAAAAACTTTGCGTGTGTATGTGGGTGTATGCATGTCTGTATGTTCGTGCGTATGTTTGCGTATTTTGTAGGCGTATATAAACCTATTTCTGGCCTACGCGATTCTTATGGATCGTGCATTTTACATTGGCTATTCCGACGATCCTGCACTGTTTTTTTATTATTATTATTATTATTATTTATTTTATTTGTATAAACTAAATCACATCTTGCGCCTGCTGCTTCAAAAAAACTGGTCAGTCCACACATGCCAGCGCGGCCTGCTCTGTGTCCCCGATAGCAGTTATAATTCTCGCAACATGAGAAATTCCGACCAGACTGCACAACCTAGCGTAGCCTGCTCATCGTTCCTGGAATAAGCCAGGTAACATAAGCAGAATCGTGCGACGCAATATATAGTTTATAGGTTTACTGTTCAGACATTTTCCTGCTTTTGAAATTTGATCAGAAAAACCTACAATCAATTAAATAATAATATACGTGGCAAAAAAAGTTAGGGATATTTTTATTCTTGAGTGAAATGTATAACAGGTATTAATCTAATCTATTATATTATGGTGTAATAATAAAGTTTATTCAATAATAATAAATTTTGTAGAACTGAAATCAGTTCACTCTCTTGTACAGAAAAAAGACATGCACAATACAACAGTGGGGTTGGGTGAAAAATGTCACAAAAACACAATGCTCAATTTTCACCGGTGAGCTTTGCTCATCACCTGAATTTGAGCGCTAATCCTTTCAAAAGTGAACAAATTTCTGGTTAACAAATCTATTGCTTTACTATTGACAACATGTTCTACTAGCGTTAAAATGCCACAACGTCGACATCTGCCAAACGACGCGCGCTTACGCGCTATTGGAATGCTCGAAGCTGGCATGAGGCAAGTCGAAGTTGCTAGACGTTTGGGTGTTTCACAGAGTGTGATCAGCCGCCTACGAACTCGGTTGGCACAAACCAGCAGCACGTTAGATCGACGTCGAAGTGGGCGCCCGAGGTCTACGTCGCAATCCCAGGATCGGTTCCTGCGTATGTCAGCCTTGAGATCACGATCAGTAAGCGCCGAACAACTGCTCGAACGTCTCTCAAGAACTGGAACAAGAGTGTCTGTTCAAACCGTGCGGAATCGACTTCACAGCGCTGGACTTAGAGCTCGGCGACCTTACGTTGGGGTGTCATTTTCCCAGAGACATAGACAAGCCAGGCTAGCATGGACAAGGCAGCATCGTCGATGGACTAACCAACAATGGGCGACTGTACTCTTTACCGACGAGTCACGGTTTCTGCTGGATATGCTTGACAGACGACGTCGCGTTTGGCGTCGCAGAGGTGAGAGGTACGCGAACTGCGCCATTGTTGAACATGACCGGTATGGAGGAGGAAGTCTTATGGTATGGGGCGGCATATCTGTTCGTTCCCGTACAGAGCTGCTTGTACTAAACGGAATTCTGACAGGCCAACGCTACACCAATGAAGTGCTACAGCCGGTTCTGCCTTTTGTTCAACAACACCACGTAGTGCTGCAGGATGACAACGCAAGAATTCATCGGGCGAGGATAGTACAGCAGTTCCTGCAGCAGAACAATGTGGATCATCTCGATTGGCCTGCTCGATCCCCTGTCACCAACCGAGCATGTTTGGGACATTCTCGACCAGCGTGTACGACAGAGAGTCCCATGACCAAGAACGCTCCAAGCCTTGGGCGCAGCCTTGCAGGAGGAGTGGAGGAGGATACCCCAGCTACAGATTGCCAGACTCATCAGGAGTATGCGTCGTCGTTGTGTGGCCTGCATAGATGCAACAGGTGGACATACGCGATATTGACAGATTTGTGAGGTTTTTATTGGTGACCCTAGTGATCTTCCAAACAAATTTTCTCATTCTTATCTAGTGCTACAGAATCCAACGGATGGATTTTTGTCTGTAAATGAAATGATGTAATCAAATATATCAATTTCAGATTTCAGATATGTCTTAGTTTCCTATTATTTCACCGTACATACAAATATCCCTAACTTCTTTTGCCACGTATATAAATTTATGACACGCCGAACTGTCCAAATGTAATTCAAACGGATCTTTTCCGTTGTCTAGTTGTCCTTCGAATTGACTCCTCCGTCAGAAGGCTATAACCACGCCCATGCGTAAATCCTTAGCCAAACAATATCGTGATACCTGTATTTGTCAATGAAAACTGCATGTGTACCTGTATTTATCAATGAAAAAGTACATAGGTAATATTGTTTGTCTAAGCAATAACATTAACCGTTAACTGGTAAGCTATTTTGGTTGGTCAGGTTTTGGTGTCAATTACTGGTCAGGTGATTTCACGGAGGACTCATTTGGACTGTATCGGCGAGTTTAAAAATAGTAAGGCTGTACTCTTGCCACGCATCAATTGCACGCTATGTGCGGGATTTTTCAAACATTTTGCGATTTTCTCGCCTTCTGCGTTTCGCACCCAGTTTAGCCTTATTAAAGCTGTATAACTTGTGTATCATGCTACTATTAATAACAAATGGTCCGACTGTAGAAAATGGACCCTACCTTAAATATACTAACCTGGTCAGCTTGCACTGCAGTCTGCTCTGGGTCGTAACAACCAGTGCGATGATGGAGTTAATATAGTTAAAAGATAAAAGCATGTCTGATATGGTCTACTTGGCACACAGCATGGCTGAAATGTGCCACAGTAGGTAGGTTTGGGATGTAATGTTCAATGGTGTTCCAGTGGACTATGGTGTAGGGTAAAAATGTGTTCTTCTAATAATCACGGAATGTAGGAATTTGTCTGTATTGGGTGATTTTGCATATATATGTACAACAGTTGCTCGTGCATAACAATGGAAAAGAAATTGCTCGTGCATTACTAACCTGGTTATTTATTTATTTATTTATTTATTTATTTATTTATTTATTTATTTATTTATTTATTTATTTATTTAAAACGAATAGATAAGTAAATAATCTGTTGATCCTAAGTCTATATAGATATATTTTAGCGACACAATCGTTAATTCGGCAATCAAATTAAGAGCTCAGATTTAATGGGTCATTAGTTCACTAATTACGATTACCCAGTCTCGCGACTTGCCACGTGTTTAAAATAGTAACGGTAAGAGGTGAGAATCTTGTAGTAGTAATACTTTACAAACAAATATGTAGCAAAGAATTCTGAAACTGAAGCATTTGGCAGTCAGCAGTATGGCAAGCCGTTTTACTATTTATTAAGCAAAATAGATATCTTATATATTATATCAGATATCTTATATAGGATATAAGATATCTAATATAGGATATAAGATATCTGATATACTAATTCAGATATCTTATATCCTATATTAGATATCTTATATCCTATATAAGATATCTGATATAATATATGAGATATCTTATTTAATTCCGCATATAAGATATCTAATTTACCATATAAGATATCTTATTTGTTAAATAAGATATCTTATTTATTAATATAGATATCTAATATACTAAATAAGATATCTGATATACTAAATCAGATATCTTATTTGATTTAATAAATGAGATATCTTCTTTAGTAAATAAGATATCTTATATACTATATGAGATATCTTATATAGCATATCAGATATCTTATATAGCATATTAGATATCTTATATGTCAATTCAGATATCTTATATAGCATATTAGATATCTTAATTGACATATAAGATATCTATTTTATATAAGATATCTAATATAATATATCAGATATCTGATATATTATATAAGATATCTGATATATTAAATCAGATATCTGATTTATAGAATAAATAGTAAAACCGCTTTCTAGCAAGCCATTTTACTATTTATTATACAGTATATCAGATATCTTATATAGGATATAAGATATCTAATATAGGATATAAGATATCTGAATTAGTATATCAGATATCTTATATCCTATATAAGATATCTTATATCCGATACAAGATATCTGATATACCATATTAGATATCTTATTTAATTCCACATATAAGATATCTTATTTACCATATAAGATATCTTATTTGTTAAATAAGATATCTAATATATTAATATAGATATCTGATATACTAAATAAGATATCTGATATACTAAATAAGATATCTTATTTAATTGAACAAATGAGATATCTTCTTTAGTAAATAAGATATCTTATATCCTATATAAGATATCTTATATAGCATTTCAGATATCTTATATAGCATATAAGATATCTTATATGCCAATTAAGATATCTTATATAGCATATCAGATATCTTATATAGCATATAAGATATCTAAATTGACATATAAGATATCTTATTTATATTAGATATCTAATATAATATATCAGATATCTTATATATTATATAAGATATCTGATATATTAAATCAGATATCTGATTTATAGAATAAATAGTAAAACGGCTTGCCATACAGCAGGGTATAGCGAAAAGGGTTAAAAAAAAAAAAAAAAAAAAAGGTTGTGGTCAAATTGGTTCCGGAAATGGAAGCATTTATGGTAAGTGGGCTTGGGGGCTAAAAAGTATACATGTATATTGTTACTCTGCATCCGAAAGATGGTCTGTTCTCACATGTAGGTTAGTAAAAAGTCCCAGGCAATCTTCTGAAGCTGAATGGATTTCTTCTGATCACTTATAGTTCTTTGGCTGGAAAACCTAAGGTTATTTAATTTTGTGTAGTAGTTAAGTATCAGACATGTATAATATTGCTTTTTAAGATTTAATTAAAAATAGGATCACTTAAGTTATGTAAAGACACTGTATGCATTAAATTGGTTTGGATTTTTATGCCCCCGCCATTTTCAATGGGGGGCATATAGTATCACCGCTGTCCGTCCCGTCCGTCAGTCCCGTCCCGTACGTAACACTTTTGGTTTCCGTGCGATATCTTTTGAAAGGATTGGTGTATTGGATTGAAATTTTATACACAGGTATATAATCATAAAATGTAAGCCAAATTCGATTTAGGGTAAAATCCACCAATTATTTTGGCAGTTATGGCCCTTTTCAACTTTGAAAAATTTTCAACTTTGAAAAATGGTTTCCGTTCGATATCTTTTGTAAGGATTGGTATATTGGATTGAAATTTTGTACACAGGTATATAATCATAAAATGTAGGTCAGATTCGATTTAGAGAAAAATCCGTCTATTATTTTGGGAGTTATGGCCCTTTTTCAACTTTGAAAAATGGTTTCCGTTCCATAACTTTTGAAAAGATTAGTGTATTGGATTCATATTTTAAAAAAAAAAATATAATTACAAAATATAGGTCCAGTTCAATTTAGGGTAAAATCCACCAATTATTTTTGGAGTTACGGCCCTTTATCAATGTTGAAAAATAGTTGAAAAATGGTTTTTGTTCGATGTCTTTTGAAAAGAATAGTGTATTGGATTCAAATTTTATACACAGGTACATAATCATAAAATGTAGGTCAAGTACGATTTAGGGTAAAAGACATTAATTATTTTTGGAGTTATGGCCCTTTTTCACCTTTGAAAAATGGTTTCCGTTCCATAACATTTGAAAAGATCAGTGAATTGGATTCATATTTTATACACAAGCATATAATTATAAAATATAGGCCAAGTTTGATTTAGGGTAACATCCATCAATTATTTTTGGAGTTACGGCCCTGTATCAGTGTTGTAAAATAGTTGAAATATGGTTTCCGTTCGATATTTTTAAAAAAAGATTAGTGTATTGGATTCAAATTATATACACAGGTATATAATCATAAAATGTATGCCAAATTGGATTTAGGATAAAATCCACCAATTATTTTTGGAGTTATAGCCCTTTTTCAACTTTGAAAAATGGTTTCCGTTCCATAACATTTGAAAAGATTAGTGAATTGGATTCATATTTTATACACATATAATTATAAAATATAGGTCAAGTTTGAGTTAGGATAAAATCCACCAATTATTTTGGAGTTACGGCCCTTTATCAATATTGAAAAATAGTTGAAAAATGGTTTCTGTTCGATATCTTTTGAAAAGATTAGTGTATTGGATTCAAATTTTATACACAGGTATATAATCATAAAATGTATGTCAAACTGGATTTAGTGTAAAATCCACCAATTATTTTTGGAGTTATGACCCTTTTTCAGCTTTTAAAAATGGTTTTTGTTCCATAACTTTTGAAAAGATTAGTGAATTGGATTCATATTTTATACACAAGCATATAATTATAAAATATAGGTCAATTTTGATTTAGGGTAAAGTCCACGAATTATATTTGGAGTTACAGCCCTTTTTCAACATTGAAAAATAGTTTCAGTTTCATATCTTTTGAAAACGTTAGTGTATTGAATTCAAATTTAACACACAGGTATATAATCATAAAATAGAGGTCATGTTCCAAGTAGGGTAAAATCAACCCATTGATTTATGAGAGTTATGGCCCTTTTTCACCTTCAAAAGATGTTTTCCTTCCGATATTTTTTTAAAAAAAGATTGATGTCCCTTTTTTCAACTTCATTTTTTGCAAAATACCTGCATGTGGTTGAGGATGGCCCTGGGCGGGGGCATCTGTGTCATACTGACACATTTCTAGTATAGTACAATATTCCTTGTCAAATGGAGAATCTGTTGTATATTGCTACAGAACATGTTTCAGTTCAAACCATTTTTGGCATTAGTATCTACAAATTTAATATCCTTTCGACTATATAAGGGAAACATGGATGATGTTTAATTCTATATCCCCAAAGTAGCCTTAGTGCTTTGAAGAAATGCTAAGAAGTTTTACTTTCCCACATAAATCGTCATTGGCGTCGTCCTTGACGATTCCAGAAAATCTATCTATCTATCTATCTATCTATCTATCTATCTATCTATCTATCCAGAAAGCATGACAACGTTGGGCCAACGTAGTATTTTGGTTAGTCACTCCGTTGGGCCAACGTTGTAAAATAACGTTGGCCCAACGTTAACTTGCTCGTTGGGCCTCCGTAGGTCCAACGTGTTGGCGCAACGTTGGGCCAACGTAGGACATATTTGACAAATAGTCAAAACAACGTTATGCCAACGTACATTGTATACGTTGGCCCATCGTATACTGACATATCAGTTGTCAACTTGGACGCAAAATAATGTTTATCCGTATCAAACATGAAAATTTTGTCCGCATCAAACACTGTAACGCATTTTTTCAACTTTGACCGATAAAACCATAAAATTTTAAGTCGAGAAAAAGTTAATTACGAAACAACCTCTTTATAAAAGGGTTGTTTGAGTTTTAAACAAAAACTGTGTCAGTTAAACATATGTGCTATATCCAGTCAAAAATGTATAGATTGTTTATATGAAAAAAATGACAAGTCATTTTTCTATATAATCTATACATTTATGAACCGTGTTATATCCAAATTTGTTTTATAAATTTCATTTTTCTATATAATCTATACATTTTTGAACCGTGTTATATCCGAATTTGTGTTTTAATGCGCTGTGGTATAAAGAGGTTACTGTTTCCATATATCTTTATCGATCGAAGTTGAATAATACTGTATACGAAAAGAATCCTACATCCAAGTTGTCAAACGATATATCGATCAACATCTGTTTCGAAGAAATATCTTAGAGTAGCTAAATATCTTTTGTCGTTGAGCCAATCTGAAAATAAAAAAAAGAAATTAAAAGTTATATTCTCCGCCAGTATTATTTGTCTATTATTTGTCAGATTATATAATTATCTTTATGAATAAATGAGGTGAATGTTTGTTGTTGTTTTTTTTGGTTTTTTTTTTGTTTGTTTTTTTTGTTTTTTTGTTTTTGTTTTTATCATTTTTTTCACTTTACAAAAAAAAGTAATTTTCATTCACTTTTATAAAACATCATTGTTCAACTTACACATAAAGCTTAGCAACATAAACAAGATGTTGTCTAACAGCCAGCTATAAAGGCACTAAAAAGCAGATTCTGTTGTTTATCTTCCTGGTATTGATTATACATTGATAATGGCTACCACAAACATAACTCTCTGGGGTATTATGTTTCATTATAATTGATGTTATAGCCTGCAAGTGCTGAATAGTTAAAAACAGTATCATAATCAGATTTATTGATGAAGCATTTCTTATCATATTTTGTATGCGGAATTAAACTAATAAAAGAGGAAAACCTCAACTTTCCTTATTTTTACATTGCAAGAAAAAAAATATGTTTTATCAATATAAAAACTGTATCTTTTGTATTCAGAATGTAGGATTCCCAACAAGACAAGATGGCTCTATTTTTCGGCCTTTTGAAAATTAAAGTAAAAACTACAAATATTGTAACATATTTATTTATTTATCCATTCGAAAATTTAATCATGATGTATTTTCATTATTAAATGAATCCGTGGCTTATGTAGCTTTTAAAAAGTGTGCATCACATATCAACTTTGGGCCAACTTAGATCCAACGTTATCACATAAAGAAAAAGCATGGGGAAAATATGCATCTAATTACATACGTTGGGCCAACAGTCGTTGGGCCAACGGTGGCCCAGTGTTAGTGCATAAGACTTATTTTTCTCTGGGATTTGTCAAATTTGTATGACGTTGGCCCAACGTTGGCGCAATGTTGTACATATGATGCCAACGGTTAGCCAACTGTCCGAGAGGTGGTCGGGTGGTGCGAAGGTGTCGTGTATCTTGCGTTATCGGGGCGTCCAACTGATATTGGCTTACAGTTGGGCAAGGCCTGCTATCCTTGTAGCAGGTAAGGGTAGAGGGTGAATGTTTTTATTTCTTCTATTTCTTCACTTTCATTCCTGTTCCTCTTCATTCTCTATTCCTCTCTTTCATCTCTTCTACTATCTCTTCTATCTCTTTTCTCCCTTTCTCTGGGAGACGACACAAAATGACCCACAAGGGTTGACGTGTCGTTAAACCCCAACTCAATCAAACTCAATCAAAAACCAACTGTCCGACCATATTTCAACCATATTTCTACGTTGGGCCAACGTTGTCATGCTATCTATCTATCTATCTATCTTGCACTGAACACTTTCTTTCGAGTATTATGTGCAACTGCACTGTCATTGCAAGAATAAAAAAGTTATTTCAATTCTTTTGGTATATGTCATTAGACTGTAGTCTAGTCTTAACTATTAAGATATTTCAAAATATTTTGATTATATCTATTAGTACTCATACATATTGATAAAATTTGTGACCCACAGAATGCAAATCGGGATAAAAACTAAAAAGCGGCATTTAAGCTTGGACCCAATATTTATTATCAAATGCTTTTATATATTGTGTTAGACTAAAGCGTTATCTTTAAATGATACAAAAATTGTTTCTTTATTATATCTGCAACCCGACATATTAAACGCGAAGCATCACTACCCATTGCACCCCGGATAATATGATTCCGGATCGTCCCGCCGATTAGTTTGCTCCTGGAACGGCGGCTGTGCGACTAACTTACACGATCATTATGTGGCTAGCATCATCTGGCTTTCAGCGGAAAATTCGAAGCGTGTTGATTTCGCAAAGTTACTTTGATTATTCTAGTTACCCTGTTGATATTTGTTCTTTGTTTTAAACTGACAGAAAAGAAAATAATTACTATGGTTACTTTCGCTCTGCTTAATACCTTGCTGTTCAGTATGTAGAAAGCGTCTGACATATCTCAGTGTGGCGACACACACAATGTCTGGTGATGGAAGCGCATTGCTTCACGTAGAAGTCTGTCAGGATTCACATAGGTATACAAAGTATAAATTTACATTTGTATAAGGCAGTGATCAGATCTGGTCAACCTCTTATTAGAAGAAGATACTAAGACAGTCGTTTAGTGCACTTGCTATCTATCTATCTTCGTATACTGCTTACGTGCTAGCGGGCATTTTTTAGCAGCGCATCGTGTTATGAAAAAGAAAAAGTAAAAGCATGTGAGTCTATGTCAAAATCTAGATCGACAAGAGGGTTGAGACATAAAAACAAATGACTTGGACAGATCAACCATAGGGGGTGGGATATGGGGTTAGGGCTAAAAACAATAATTTCCTTGACCCAAATGGGTTCGTAGAAATACCAGAACACACCGAAACACAGGAACACACTGGTAATTACAGGAACACACTCAAAAAAAAAAAAAAAAAATTTTTTTTTCACTGAATAAATAGTTTTTGGGGGATATGTGGTCTGTGTATATATTCTGTGTCTTATTTTGACCATTTGTAACACCAGGGCTTCCATTAACTTTCAGACTCAGGAAGTCCCAGACTTCCTACCCCTCAAATTTGGAAGTCCTACAGGAAAATCTAGGAAGTCCCACTTTTTTCCGTGCTGCGGCGGTTGCCCTTTCTTTAGTAGAACATAGGTTCTTATT
Source organism: Anodontia alba (assembly GCA_964016985.1). Taxonomy (NCBI): domain Eukaryota; kingdom Metazoa; phylum Mollusca; class Bivalvia; order Lucinida; family Lucinidae; genus Anodontia; species Anodontia alba. Next base: position 60,756,697 of record OZ024827.1, on the reverse strand, counting down.
TCATTGTCACACAGAATCATCATGATATACACTTCTCTTAGATATGTTTTAAAAATGTCCTTATCGCTTATTAAAATTTGATCGCATCTTTTTGGAAAGCCTGTACTTGTATGTCGGACCTCAGAAAAAGCATCAACATTGGTACAACTTCGCATTCGTTTCAAAGCCCAGAGAAAGAAAAAAGAAAAGAAAATACATGAGAGAAAACACCCAAAACATGTTTTCTTAAAAATAAACTATGCTGAAGTTATTTTGCAGAAACGTATTTAATGAAATATTTGTTCGGATTGAAGCTGGTCAACACGAGCGAAAGAGTTGCTTACTTCACAAAAATTGCGGGAAAACGTGCCAACTCGTGCAACAACAAACAAAAGGCAGCTCTCGATGAAATACCAACAGCAAAACGTTCGCGGAGAAAAGCAAGTAAAACCATCGCAAATAGCCTATATTTAGACTTACTTTTCGTCTTTTCCGCGCTGGTAAACAGCGCAACCGGAACAAGGCTACGCATTTAGAAACGGGTTTTCCGAAAATTTTGGCGAAAAATATGTTGGTTTTTTTTTTTTCATTTGAAAAATTGCTTTTGTTGTCATGACAAATATAAGCTTCTAAATTCGATTAGATTTCAATTTGCGTTCTGTGCATAAATGTTATTTATTTATTTATAGAATTTCACTCGGTAATTCCCAGAAGTGTTTTCAGACGACACACGTTCTTAGCAAAATGATAATTTAAGATTTCGTGAATATTAAAAAATAATAAAGACTTCATATACTTTCACCGAATATTTTCGGGTGTCGCAGTAGAAAGTTTAATTATACAAACATCAATTAATCAACTCAGCATGTGTGACAAATACACGCAGTGATCACACAGCCATCAAAAGGGTGCCGCGACGCTTGACACGGCTGTCAATAAAATTCCCGCAAACGGAAAGTGGGACGTCCTTAAAGCTCAGTCAACACAGGTAGCGAATTTCCGGTAAGTAGGGGGGGCAAAGTTTTAGGATGGCCTGAAGATATGCATGTGGTTTTTTCAGAATCCTGAAATAATTTTTTATTACTTTTTCCGCATTTTTAACTTAGACTTTTTTTGAGTTCTAATACTACAGAAGTCTATAGGGAGTAGGTACCTTGTCCCCTTAACTCCTCCCACAGTTTTTGGCCGATTCTTTTGAAACTTTACAGGTGTTTTAAGGATGGTATGAAGATATGCATGTGGTTTTTTCAGAATCCTGAAATAATTTTTTATTACTTTTTCCGCATTTTTAACTTAGTCATTTTTCGATTTCTAATACTACAGAAGTGTATAGGGAGTAGGTACCTTGTCCCCTTAACTCCTCCCACAGTTTTTAGCCGATCCTTTTGAAACTTTACATGGGCTTTCAGGATGGCCTGAAGATATGCATGTGGTTTTTTCAGAATCCTGAAATAATTTTTTATTACTTTTTCCGCATTTTTAACTTAGACATTTTTTTAGTTCTAATACTACAGGAGTATATAGGGAGCAGGTACCTTGTTCCCTTAACTCCTCCCACAGTTTTTGGCCGATCCTTTTGAAACTGTACAGGTGCTTTAAGGATGGTCTGAAGATATGCATGTGGTTTATTCAGAATCCTGAAATTATTTTTTATCACTTTTTACACGCTTTGAACTTAGACATTTTTTGAGTTCTAATTTTACAGAAGTCTATAGGGAGTAGGTACCTTGTCCCCTTAACTCCTCCCACAGTTTTTGGCCGATCCTTTTGAAACTTTACGTGGGCTTTTAGGATGGCCTGAAAATATGCAGGTGGATTTTTCAGAATCCTGAAATAATTTTTTGTTACTTTTTCCGCATTTTTAACTTAGTCATTTTTCGATTTCTAATACTACAGAAGTGTATAGGGAGTAGGTACCTTGTCCCCTTAACTCCTCCCACAGTTTTTGGCCGATCCTTTTGAAACTTTACATGGGCTTTCAGGATGGCCTGAAGATAAGCATTTGGTTTTTTCAGAATCCTGAAATAATTTTTTATTACTTTTTCCACATTTTTTACTTAGACATTTTTTGAGTTCTAATACTACAGGAGTATATAGGGAGCAGGTACCTTGTCCCCTTAACTCCTCCAACAGTTTTTGGCCGATCCTTTTGAAACTGTACAGGTGCTTTAAGATGGTCTGAAGATATGCATGTGGTTTATTCAGAATCCTGAAATTATTTTTTATCACTTTTTACACGTTTTGAACTTAGACATTTTTTGTCCCCCGCCTTTTCGAAGAAAAGTGGAGGGACACTGTTTTTGGTTTTCCGTGGGGCGTGGTGCGTGGTTCCGAGTTTTTAGTAGGTACTTTGTCCCCTTAACTCCTCCCACAGTTTCTGTCCGATCCTTTTGAAACTTTACAGGTGTTTTAAGGATGGTCTGAAGATATGCATGTGGTTTTTTCAGAATCCTGAAATAATTTTTTATCACTTTTTCCGCATTTTTAACTTAGACATTTTTTGAGTTCTAATATTACAGAAGTCTATAGGGAGTAGGTACCTTGTCCCCTTAACTCCTCCCACAGTTTTTGGCCGATCGTTTTGAAACTTTACATGGGGTTTTAGGATGGCCTGAAGATATGCATGTGGTTTTTTCAGAATCCTGAAATAATTTTTTATTACTTTTTCCGCATTTTTAACTTAGACATTTTTTGAGTTCTAATACTACAGAAGTGTATAGGGAGTAGGTACCTTGTCCCCTTAACTCCTCCCACAGTTTTTGGCCGATCCTTTTGAAACTTTACATGGGCATTTAGGATGGCCTGAAGATATGCATGTGGTTTTTTCAGAATCCTGAAATAATTTTTTATTACTTTTTCCGCATTTTTAACTTAGACTTTTTTTGACTTCTAATACTACAGAAGTGTATAGGGAGCAGGTACCCTGTCCCCTTAACTCCTCCCACAGTTTTTGGCCGATCCTTTTGAAACTTTACATGGGCATTTAGGATGGCCTGAAGATATGCATGTGGTTTTTTCAGAATCCTGAAATAATTTTTTATTACTTTTTCCGCATTTTTAACTTAGACTTTTTTTGACTTCTAATACTACAGAAGTGTATAGGGAGTAGGTACCTTGTCCCCTTAACTCCTCCCTCAGTTTTTGGCCGATCCTTTTGAAACTTTACATAGGCTTTCAGGATGGCCTGAAAATATGCATGTGGTTTTTTCAGAATCCTGAAATAATTTTTTATTACTTTTTCCGCATTTTTAACTTAGACATTTTTTGACTTCTAATACTACAGGAGTATATAGGGAGCAGGTACCTTGTCCCCTTAACTCCTCCCACAGTTTTTGGCCGATCCTTTTGAAACTGTACAGGTGCTTTAAGGATGGTCTGAAGATATGCATGTGGTTTATTCAGAATCCTGAAATTATTTTTTATCACTTTTTACACGTTTTGAACTTAGACATTTTTTGAGTTCTAATATTACAGAAGTCTATAGGGAGTAGGTACCTTGTCCCCTTAACTCCTCCCACAGTTTTTGGCCGATCCTTTTGAAACTTTACGTGGGCTTTTAGGATGGCCTGAAAATATGCAGGTGGATTTTTCAGAATCCTGAAATATTTTTTTATTACTTTTTCCGCATTTTTAACTTAGACATTTTTTGAGTTCTAATATTGCAGAAGTGTATAGGGTGCAGGCACCTTGTCCCCTTAACTCCTCCCACAGTTTTTGTCCCATCCTTTTGAAACTTTACAAGGGCTTTTAGGATGGCCTGAAGATATGCATGTGGTTTTTTCAGAATCCTGAAATAAGTTTTTACCACTTTTTCTGCATTTTTAACTTAGACATTTTTTGAGTTCTAATACTACAGAAGCATATAGGGAGTAGGTACCTTGACCCCATAACTCCTACCACAGTTTTAAGCCGATCCTTTGAAACTTTACAGGTGCTTTAAGGATGGTCTGAAGATATGCATGAGGTTTTTTTCAGAATCTTGAAATTATTTTTTATCACTGGTTTCCTGCTTCAATACTTAGGTATTTGATACAGGACCAGTGGTCCTCTGGTTAACTTTACAATTTTTAACACCTCAAATAAAAATAAGGCGGGGGACATAAATTCCCCATGGAATTTGCTTGTTGAGTTCTAATTTTACAGAAGTCTATAGGGAGTAGGTACCTTGTCCCCTTAACTCCTCCCACAGTTTTTGGCCGATCCTTTTGAAACTTTACCTGGGCTTTTAGGATGGCCTGAAAATATGCAGGTGGATTTTTCAGAATCCTGAAATATTTTTTTATTACTTTTTCTGCATTTTTAACTTAGACATTTTTTGAGTTCTAATATTGCAGAAGTATATAGGGTGCAGGCACCTTGTCCCCTTTACTCCTCCCACAGTTTTTGTCCGATCCTTTTGAAACTTTACAAGGGCTTTTAGGATGGCCTGAAGATATGCATGTGGTTTTTTTTCAGAATCCTGAAATAATATTTTACCACTTTTTCTGCATTTTTAACTTAGACATTTTTTGAGTTCTAATACTACAGAAGCGTATAGGGAGTAGGTACCTTGACCCCATAACTCCTACCACAGTTTTAAGCCGATCCTTTGAAACTTTACAGGTGCTTTAAGGATGGTCTGAAGATATGCATGTGGTTTTTTTCAGAATCTTGAAATTATTTTTTATCACTGGTTTCCTGCTTCAATACTTAGGTATTTGATACAGGACCAGTGGTCCTCTGGTTAACTTTACCATTTTTAACACCTCAAATAAAAATTAGGCGGGGGACATAAATTCCCCATGGAATTTGCTTGTTTCTAATTTTCAAATCAGTGTACAGTGCTCGAGATAATTATTTTTCCAATCAGTATCATACTGGTCAAATTTAAGGCCACTCAGTAACGGCGAAAAGCGGGACAGATAACCCCTGGGGAACAAAATTTTTATTGCAACTATAAGGTTTTGCTACTGTGATCATACATTGTAAGTTTCAATCATAAGTGTTTAATACAGTTTGAGAAAAAACATTTTCCCCATACAGTGTATAGAGACACAAGTTTGACTATATCGTAAAAAGGCATATGGTCTTCCTAGGATCATCCTTTAAATAAACTTGGTAAACTTGAGTCCTCAATGCTGTATACCAAGATGCAGCCTCAAAGATTTTAAGTGTGTTTGTTTATGTTGTTGTTGTTTACCATATTTTGGCATAGTATTCATCTTGTTAAATGATGCAGAATGATTTGAACAACTTGTCAACACTCCTTTCTTTTGACTGAAGGCTCCATGTGAAATCTGGTGAAAATTGGTCAAGGGGTTTCAGAGAAAATGCTTCAAGATTATGCAATTTTATATGTGTATAAAGCCCAAGTGCAAGGGCAGATCCCACCCCCATGCCATGCAAAATTTTGATTGTAAGTAAAATGCTTTCCTAGTTTAATCATACATGGTAAGTTTCAGCCATTAATACGTTGAGAAAATGATTTTTAGCTCACCGTCCGGTGTGATCATTCACCGTCCGGCGTCGTCATTGTCGTCCGTCCGTCCGTCCACAATCTTTAAACAACATCTCCTTCAAAACCACTGATTGGAATTTGACCAAACTTCATAGGAATGATCCTTGGTTGGTCCTCTTTCAAAGTTGTTCAAATGGTTCCGGTCCATTGCATATCTAGGTCACAGGAGCAAAAAATAGATTTTTTAACTAAAAACTTAAAAAATCTTCTTATCAGAAACCACTGGACCGATTTCCATATAATTTTGCAGAAATGTTCCTTTGGTGACCCTCTACCAAGATTGTTCAAGCCATTTGGATTTGTTAAAAAAACTTGGCCGCCAGGGGGGCGGGGCTTATTTTCCCTATATAATCTATATAGAAAACTTTAAAAATCTTCTTGTCAGAAACCACTGGACCGATTTCAATATAATTTTGCAGAAATGTTCCTTTGGTGATCCTCTACCAAGATTGTTCAAGCCATTTGGATTTTTAAAAAAACATGGCTGCCAGGGGGCGGGGCTTATTTTCCCAATATATCTATATAGAAAACTTAAAAAAATCTTCTTGTCAGAAACAACTGGACCGATTTCCATATACTTTTGCAGAAATGTTCCTTTGGTGATCCTCTACCAAGGTTGTTCAAACCATTTGGATTCGTCAAAAAACATGGCCGCCAGGGGGTGGGGCTTATTTTCCCTATATATTTATGTAGAAAACTTTAAAAATCTTCTTGTCAGAAACCACTGGACCAATTTCCATATAATTTTGCAGGAATGTTCCTTTGGTGATCCTCTACCAAGATTGTTCAAGCCATTTGGATTCGTCAAAAAACATGGCCACCAGGGGGCGTGGCTTATTTTCCCTATATTGCTATATAGAAAACTTAAAAAATCTTCTTGTCAGAAACTACTGGACGGATTTCCATATAATTTTGCAGAAATGTTCCTTTGGTGACTCTCTACCAAGATTGTTCACGACATCTGGATTTGTCAAAAAACATGGCCGCCAGGGGGTGGGGCTCATTTTCCCGATATATCTATATATAGAAAACTTAAAAAATCTTCTTGTCAGAAACCACTGGACCAATTGCTATATAATTTTGCAGAAATATTCTTTTGGTGATTCTTTACAAACATGGTTCAAGCCATTTGGATTTGTCAAAAAACATGGCCGCCAGGGGGTGGGTATATTTTCCCTATATATCTTTATAGAAAACTTGAAAACTCTTCTTGTCAGAAACCACCAGACCAATTTCATTATAACTTGGCAAAAATGTTTCCATGGTGACCCTGTACCAAGATTGTTCAATCATGATTTGTTAAAAAACATGGCCGCTAGGGGGCGGGGCTTATTTTCCATATATATCTGTATAGAAAACTTTAAAATTCTTCTTGTCAAATACCTCCTGACTGATTTCAATAATGCTTTAGTAACCCTCTACCAAGAATGTTCAAGCAATCCTGATTTGTCAAAAAACATGGCTGCTAGTGGGTGGGGCTTATTTTTCCTATAGATCTAAATAGAAAACTTTAAAAATCTTCTTGTCAGAAACCACTGAACTGATTTCAATTTAACTTGGCAGGAATGTTCCTTTGGTTACCCTCTACCAAGTTTGTTCAAGCTGTCATGATTCTTCAAAAAAAAAAATGGCCGTTAGGGGGTAGGGCTTTATAGTGATATAAAACACTTTAAAAATCTTTTTGACAGAAACCACTGGACCAATTTCAAAATCACTTGGCAGAAATGTTCCTTTGGTGACCTTCTTTCAAGATTAAGTCAAGTCATGATGTGTTAAAAAGAAAAGAACATGGCTTGGTGTGTTTGGGGGAGGGGGTGTGGGGGGGGGGGGGTGGGGGCAGGGCTATAAAATTTATACATAAATCTTAGAGCAGTGAACTTGGCTGAATCTTCAACAATAAGTATGCAAATCTGTTTGCTCAGGTGAGCGATATAGGACCATCATGGTCCTCTTGTTTCAACATTTTCTCCCTACAAATGTATGAGGATGCAAATTTGATCTTGCCATAAAAAGATCAAAGGTCAACCTACATCATTATTTGAACAAACTTGGTAGACCAGTCAGAGCACTTACTTAAACAGCTGATCATAGAAATCACTTCCTGAAGTACATTTTAATGTACAATGTACCTTTCTAAAGATGCAACATTTGTTTCCCTTTCTGTATGATCAGCATCATTCAATTGGGTGATTATTTTGTCACCTCAGAATCACTTCTATAGGTGATTATAGTTAATCAGAATGGAGGGACTTGATAAGTTCCTTCTGTCCTTTTGTTTTTCTGGCAAGGGGAAATGACTAGACAGTTAAACTAAGAAAAGGACAGCGAAAATTTAATCTATACCAAGTTTTGTCCTTCTTTCTTTGTTGTTTGCATAGTGGTACCTGACATAGTGATCATCCAAATGAGATGATGATAATAAGTGATTTTTAGCTCACCTGAGCCGAAGGCTCATGGTGAGCTTTTGTGATCACTCACCGTCCGTTGTCGTTGTTGTTGTCGTCGTCCGGATGTCCGTCTGTCCACAATCTTTAAACAACATCTCCTCCTAAACCACTGGTGGGAATTTGACCAAACTTCACAGGAATGATCCTTGGTTGGTCCTCTTTCAAAGTTGTTCAAATGGTTCCGGTCCGTTGCATATCTAGGTCACAGGAGCTAAAAATAGATTTTTTAATTAAAAACTTAAAAAATCTTCTTGTCTGAAACCACTGGAGCGATTTCAATATAATTTTGCAAAAATGTTCCTTTGATGATGCTCTACCAAGATTGTTCAAGCCATTTGGATTCGTCAAAAAACATGGCCGCCAAGGGGCGGGGCTTATTTTCCCTGTATATCTATATAGAAAACTTAAAAAATCTTCTTGTCTGAAACCACTGGACCGATTTCAATATAATTTTGCAGAAATGTTCCTTTGGTGACTCTCTACCAAGATTGTTCAAGCCATTTGGATTCGTCAAAAAACATGGCCGCCAGGGGGTGGGGCTTATTTTCCCTATATATCTGTATAGAAAATTTAAAAAAATCTTCTTGTCAGAAACCACTGGACCGATTTCAGTATAATTTTGCAGAACTGTTCCTTTGGTGATTTTCTACTAAGATTGTTCAACCCATTTGGATTCGTCAAAAAACATGGCCGCCAGGGGGCAGGGCTTATTTTCCCTGTATATCTATATAGAAAAGTTTAAAAATCTTCTTGTCAGAAACCAATGGACAGATTTCAATATCACTTGACAGGAATGTTTCTTTGGTGACCCTCTACCAAGATTGTTCAAGCCGTCATGATTCGTCAAAAATCATGGCCGCTAGGGGGCGGGGCATATTTTCCCTATACATGTATATCTGTATAGACAAGAGGACCATGATGGTCCTATATCGCTCACCTGAGCAAACAGCTTTGCAAACTTACTGTTGAAGTTTCAGCCAAGTTCACTGCTCTAAGATTTTTGTATAAATTTTATAGCCCTACTCCCGAGCGGCTATGTTTTTTTCATGCATCATGACTGCTGGAACTGAATCTTGAAAGAAGGTCACCAAAGGAACAATTCTGCCAAGTTATATTGAAATTGGTCCAGTGGTTTCTGACAAAAAGATTTTTTAAGTGTTTTATATAGCTATATAGGGAAAATAAGCCCCACTCCCTAACGGCCATATTTTTTGACGAATCATGACAGCTTGAATAAACTTGGTAGAGTGCCACCAAAGAAACATTCCTGCAAGTTATACTGAAATCGGTTCAGATTTCTAAAGTTTTCTATTTAGATATATAGGGAAAATAAGCCCCACCCCTAGCAGCCATGTTTTTTGCCGAATCATGATTGCTTGAAAAATCTTGGCACAGGGTCACCAAAGCAACATTCCTGCCAAGTAATATTGAAATCGGTCAGGTGGTTTCTGAAAAGAAGAATTTTAAAATTTTCTATACAGATATATACGGAAAATAAGCCCCGCCCCCTGGTGGCCATGTTTTTTGACGTATCATGAGGGCTTGAACAATCTTGGTACAGGGTCACCAAAGCAACATTCCTGCCAAGTTACAATGAACTCGACACAACGGTTTCTTACAAGAAGATTTTTAAAGTTTTCTATTTAGATATATAGGGAAAATATGCCCCGCCCCCTAGCGGCCATGTTTTTTGACGATTCATGCCGGCTTGAACAATCTTGGTAGAGGGTCACCAAAGAAACATTCCTGCTAAGTTATATTGAAATTGGTCCATTGGTTTCTGACAAGAAAATTTTTAAACTTTTCTATATAGATATATAGGGAAATATAAGCCCCACTCCTTGGCGGCCATGTTTTTTGATGAATCATGATAACTTAAACATCTTGGTAGAGGGTCAACAAGGAAACATTTCTGTCAAGTTATAATGAAATCGGTCCAGTGGTTTCTGACAAGAAGATTTTTAAAGTTTTCTATTTAGATACATAGGGAAAATAAGCCCCGCCCCCTGGCGGCCATGTTTTTTGACGAATCCAAATGGCTTGAACAATCTTATTAGAGGATCACCAAAGAAACATTTCTGCAAAATTATATTGAAATCGGTCCAGTGGTTTCCGACAAGAAGATTTTTCAAGTTTTGTATGTAGATATATATAGGGAAAATAAGCCACGCCCCCTGGCGGCCATGTTTTTTTGACGAATCCAAATGGCTTGAACAATCTTGGTAGAGGATCACCTAAGGAACATTTCTGCAAAAGTATATTGAAATCGGTCCAGTGGTTTCTGACAAGAAGATTTTTACATTTTTCTATAGATATATAAGGACAATAAGCCCTGCCCCCTGGCGGCCATGTTTTTTGACGAATTCAAATGGCTTGAACAATCTTGGTAGAGGATTACCAAGGAACATTTCGGCAAAATTATATTGAAATCCCTCCAGTGGTTTCTTATAAGAAGATTTTTTAAGTTTTTAGTTAAAAATCTATTTTTAGCTCCTGTGACCTAGATATGCAATGAATCAGAACCATTTGAACAACTTTGAAAGAGGACAAACCAGGGATCATTCCTGTGAAGTTTGGTCAAAATCCAGTCAGTGGTTTAGGAGGAGATGTTGTTTAAAGATTGTGGACAGACGGACAGACAGACGACGACGGCGGACTGTGAGTGATCACAATAGCTCACCTTGAGCCTTAGGCTCAGGTGAGCTAAAAACTATCCACACTTTTGTTAAAACTTTGGAAACACTTGAAAAACAAACCAAAAAATCATATAAAATGTGCTAAAAATGTCAGTTTTTTCACTAATTTACTCACATTCTGAACATGTAGCTGCTTTCTGTGACAGTTTTGGTTGAGAAACCAAACTGTCACATGAGTGAAAATTTTCCTTGGAATTTTCCTTGTTTAATGAATTCTTTGGATTAATGTGATATTCTATCCTGATGAAACTATTCAGTGGGCATCAACAGGTAGAAATTTGGATTTGTTCAAATTTTAGGACAGGTATGGTAAGGAGATAAGGTGTCTCAATATTAAAGGTAAATACCATTATGATACGCATATTTTTTAGCACAGCTAGAAATGCTGATATACTAAAGCATGTGAAGGACTATGTGTTACGGAATAGTGTGGTACATGGGGATAATAGTGTTTCTGACTTTGATGATGGTTTTCTTCAAGAACATGTGAAGTCGGTGTCAATATCAGATGCAAAGCTCTCTCCCCATGAAGTAAGTTTTTTTTCATTCATTTTACATTTGCTGTGCAGGCAGTTCATTATAAAGAGGAAATAGTTAAGCAGTCACATGTATAAAGACCAGCCTCTGTGGCTCAGTTGGATGCGCGTCCGACTCTTGATCAGGAGGTTGCGGTTTCAACCACCACCACCGTCGATGGCGTTCTTTTATGGAGATTTGATCATGAAAGATTTTCTACGTATTTCCCTAAGTAGCCACAGCTCCAGATTAGGTTGTTATTGTTGTTTTTTAGCCAAAAAGTATTAATATTGTTTCTCCATGAAAACACTGAGGCACTTCTTATGAGTACCCACAACATACGTTTTCATGGAGAAATAAGAAAAATATATATCTGCCCTTATTGAGCTATGGTATTTGTACAGTTATGCCTGAGCTACGATATTTGTACAGTTATGCCTGAGCTACGGTATTTGCACAGTTACATGTATGCCTTAGCTACGGTATTTGTACAGTTATGCCTGAGCTACAGTATTTGTATAGTTATGCCTGAGCTACAGTATTTGTATAGTTATGCCTGAGCTACGGTATTTGTACAGTTATGCCTTAGCTACGGTATTTGTATAGTTATTCCTGAGCTAGGGTATTTGTACAGTTATGCCCGAGCTATGGTATTTGTACAGTTGTGCCTGAGCTATGGTATTTGTACAGTTGTGCCTGAGCTACAGTATTTGTAGTTATGCCTGAGCTACAGTATTTGTACAGTTATGCCTGAGCTACAGTATTTGTATATTTATGCCTGAGCTACAGTATTTGTACAGTTATGCCTTAGGTACAGTTATGCCTGAGCAAACAATTAACCCAGATCAGATGGCTACAAAAATTTGCATCCAATCAGGGTGTACACTGCCACTCATCCAGTAATTATTAAGACATCAATAGGTAATCAAATGGACCTGTTAAAATGTTAGGAAAATGAGTTTAGGTGTCGGAATATTTAGCATTTAACGTACTGGGTACATATAAATATTATTTACATGTATGTCACAAACACTAAAGCTTTGTTTAGTTTGTTAATGGAAGGAGGCTGCCCCTTTTTTGCCATCAAGTGCATTTTGGGATGAAAAGTATTTCACATTACACCACATCCTCTTGGTAATACTGTTACTAGGATCCAAAGCAATGACGGTGTTAGCTTAGCAACTGTGTTGTATCCAAATGGTGATTTTGCTATAAAATCCATACATTTTTGTTTGGGTCCAACACTTTTGGAAACCACTTTTAAGCCATTTTATATCCGAAATCACCTTTTAAAGCAGTTCCAGTGTATTTAAAACAATAATGTTAAATTTCATTGATTTCTAAGAACCACCTAGGATATGACCTTTATATTGCAGGCATTTGACCTGAATTGTGCTGAGTTACGTTACCATATCTATCAGCTGCATCAGGGTGGTCCAGAGACAGAGGAGTTGGAAGAGGAAGATCTTGCAGCAGCTAACCACTGGATACTCCCATCAAAAGACTTTGATGGAGTCTGGGAGAGTTTGATCTTTGATGAAAATATCAAAGAAAAGGTAATACAAGTAGTTTCAGCTATTATTTGATCAGGAATATGAAAGTCAAAGTTTTCAGCTGCTTTTATATTATTTCAGGGGACTGTATTAACACTTGGTTATTTTTGCAAGGGTTTTCAGGCTGAGGGACTACGAGGGTGAGTCAATAAGTAACCAGCCTAACTTATTTCAGGTTGAGATCCACCGCTTCTTTTTCGATTTAATTGCCCTCTAGTGTGATGCACTAAGACGAACGGTGTTCAAGTGCCATCAGCCCAGAACTGAAAAAGTCAGGGTCCTTTCCATTGACCCACTTTTCAACTGCTGTCACGACTTCTTCATCAGACCGGAATTGAAGTCCACAGATATCCTTTTTCAAGTTTGGGAATAGGAGCTAGGTTAGGCGAATAGGCAGGATGTGGTATTAATTCATACCCGTTTCGCTCTACAGCATCCAGCTTTGCAAGTGTGGACTCTCGCATTGTCCTGTTGCAGCAAAACACCTTTAGAGAGTTTACCTTGGCGTTTTTCATGGATGGCGGTTCTTAGCTGGTCTAACAAGTTTGCATAGTACACTCCAGTTATTGTACTTCTCTTGGGTAAAAAGTCTAACATAATAACGCCTTTTGCATCCCAAAATACTGTGGCCATCACCTTGCCAGCAGATGGTTGCGTCTTGAACTTCTTTGGCCTCGGGGACCCAGGCCCTACCCACAGACGACTGAGCTTTATTCTCTGGCTCATAATAATGAACCCAAGTCTCATCTACGGTCACCAGACGCAAAAGAAAATCATCTTTTGACCTAAAACGCTTCAACAAGGTGCTGCATACTGATGCTGTGGTTGCCATTTGCTCATCGCTAAGGGATTTGGGGACCCAACGGGCTGTTAGCTTGCGCATACCTTAACGATCATGTAAGATTGTTGAAATACTACCGTGTGAAATGCCTAATGCCTGCGCTATTTCTTCCACCTGAATTTGCCTATCAGAGTATACCAGATCCCGAACTTTCTTACACATTTCTTCGTCGGTGGCATCCAGTGGGCGTCAAGACCTTGCTTCATCCTCTAAAGACGTTCTACTGCATTTGAATTCCCCTACCCAGAATTTAACCTGAGCATAAGATGGTGCAGAAGACCAATAAACATTGGCTAACTTGCCGTATATTTCCTTGCCTGTTTTACCTTTCAAATACAAGTACCGAATTACAGCACGGTACTCAACTTTAGATGAAAAGCATGCCTTTGCATCACTAGCCATGTTTGATATTCAATATCTTATTAAAGAATGACTCGATACGCGTGCAATTTTGTACCCATGAATAAAATATATATTGAAACAAAGCATGAAAATCGTGACCGTCTCGGTCGATCGGAAATGGGATAGGCTGGTTATTTATTGACATGCCCTCGTATATACAATGCCTGGTAAATTTTCTGCTATTTTTACAACATGTACAAAGGGAACATTTTTTGTGACTTCCTATTTGCTTTTCTGCACATCTGGTTCTCTGTCTGAATGAGGTCAGTTCAAAAAAGAAAGAATTTGTTCCCCACAAAGTACCATATCCTCTAGTTTCCCATATAGTGGAAAATTTACCAAGTGTATTCAGTCCCAGTTCCTTGAAGTTATATAAATGCATCTGAAATATTGGGAATAAATTCTTTCCTTTTAGATTTAAACCCTTTTCAAAAGGGAAGCAAAAAAAATTGATGGAGTTACCTCCATGCCCACCCTCCCCAAAAAGTGTATCCAATCCCTTCTTTACTCTTAATCTTCAACAAAAAACAGTTAAAGAATTTGAAGAGCAAATGTGAAATGACCACAGAAGTTATCCTGCCCTTCAACCCTGTACACGTACTTCCATTTAGCATTCCAAGGCCCAGTTGTTCAAAAACTAACGATGTCATTAGTTAACATATCGTTAAAACTTTGATCATTAAATAATATAAATATGGCATATACACTAATATTTTTGCTGAAAAATGTGAGTAGCTTTTGCATTTGCAAAAGTTACTCACATTTTTTCAGCAAAAATACCTGTGAATTAGATATTGTACTTACTAGAACAGTGAACCTTTTGACCACTAACGAGCTTGTTAAGCTAATGACGCTTTGAACAACTGGGCCCAGTTTAACAAACAAAATGATTTCTTGTGATACATGGATTTTTTTAGAAGAAATTTTGAATCAGATTGTGTACATGCACCAGGGCTCCAGATAAGGTGATTGTTTTGTGTATTTCTGCTGTTTTGCTCATAACAAATATCTCCGGTTATTCACTGGAATTGCCTTGGTAAACCATATTAAATGAGCTCCCACATGATCTTTTGCTGGCAACAAAAAAAAAAAAACAAAAAAAAAACAGAAATTACTTTCTGATAATTTTCTTTATCTGGAACGTTGAATTTCAAAAATATACCGTATTTGACCTAATTACTGCACTCTGCGCTTTAGTTTTTCAAAATTACCGAAAACCCCATAGTAAAATATCTTCCTAATAAGGACACACATTGAAGGAATATTAGCAGAGGACTTCTCGGGGGCATATTTAATGATGCTTATGTGATAGGTGTTCTATGTTTCTTATAGAAGCATATATTGTGGGTACTTATTTGAATTACTACAACAGGTTTATAAAAGCATATGTTTTGGGTACTCTTTTGAATTGCCTCGACAAGTCGAGGCAATTCAAAAGAGTACCTACAACAAATGCTTTTATAAAAGAACCAGATAAAATTATAGTGGTTTAATCTGAAGAGCTAGAAATTGCTTGACAGTGCGCTTGTAGGAGCATGTGCAGTAATTAAGGCAAATACGGTTTTGAGATGGAAGAACTAGAGAGATATTTTATCACATTAAAAATTCAGACTGTTCTAAATGGCTTTGTGCACACTCAAATACTAGTATACCCATAACCCTTAATATTTGGACAGACAGATAAAGAGCTATTACAGACAGTTATCATCAGTCTAGATAAGAGGGTAGTCCAGATAGATATTTTTATTATTTCTTCATGAATGTGTATGTTAGGGATACTTATTAGAAATGCCTCACTAAGGCACTTTAAATGAGTTGAGTACCTACACCATGTGTCTTTGTGGAGAAATACAATGTATGAAAATATCAGTAGTTTTTGGCTGAAAAAAAAAGAAGCACCTAATCTAGAACTATGATTATAAATGGTATTGAAGAAGACGAATACAGTATAACACAGGACATGCCTGATCAAACTATGTAGACCCCAACATGCCTGATCAAAACAATAAAGCTGAGCTCAAAGTGATTCCATAGCAGTTTAAGACCAGGGCAATGACTCCATTAGTAGAGTGTCTGCTTTGTGTCTGGGAGGTTGTGGGTTCAATCCTCATCCAAGTTATATCAAAGACTTCAAAAATGGTATTAGCTTCTCTTTCACGGCTCTCAGCTTTGGGAAAGTAAATCTAGGAAACGTAACTGGTTGCCCTTTGTCAGTATAATGAGACTGGGTAGAATATGTATTGTGTAATGTGTTGTGGGTGTGGGGGGGGGGGGAGGGGGGGGGGAATGATAATTCATTGAGACAACACTCTACATGTGAGCATTGAGCACCCTACCAGATACCATTATGATATGACTGAAAAATTGTTGAAAGTGATGTTAAATGAAACAAATCTTTAGCAATTTGATTAGGGTCTACATTGTTAGCCACCTAGTCCGCACTGTTTAGATACTATCCAGGTAATGTAAATTTTAATCAAACTTCAGAATGTAATGAAAATTATGTTCTGTAAAAAGGGAAATTGCTAGAAGCAAGGAATACACCAATGAATGAAAAAGCAGACTCTGTTTTAGTCTGTTCATGAACATTAATCCAGAAGGCACTTTTTATAACCAAACAGTATTGATATTTTTTCTGAATTCTTCATGAAAACACATGCTGTGGTAGAAGTGCCTCGACTACAGGTAGTATAGATTTGCACTGCTCACCTGAGGGTACCATAAACTGCTTTTCTGGGAAATTTTCCATAGCAGGCTTTGATTGTTTGTATACATGTATGTGTTTTTGTTTCAGCTGTTGAGCTATGCCGCCACTACATTACTGTTCTCAGACAAGAAGGTAGATACAAACATCATTTCTTGGAACAAAGTTGTTTTATTACATGGTATGTATTCATTTATAGTTCCTTATGTCAACTGTCCTATGAGGTCCTCATTCCACCAATATTTCTAAAATAATGATACATCTTACTCTAAATTTTATCACGCTTAACCCTAGTCCTGCTTAACCCGGATATGCCCTGCCTTTGCAAACAGTGTAGATCCAGATCAGTTGGCTTCTAAAGAAGCCAATTGATCTGGATCTGCACTGTTTGTCATTTAGTATGTGAATTTGTATCAGCAATCCGGATCAGGTTATCTGATTGGCTAAAAATTAGAAGTGGGTGTGGTATCTTAATTATTCAGCATGACAAGAGTTAATAAAGGAAAAGGCATAATACAGACAAAGGGAGAATTTATATCTGTATATTTTGTACCAAAACACAGCTTTATGGCTACTCATTAGAATACCAAATATGGTATTGAAGATAAATAAATGAAACTTGATACAGTGATAGAGGGCTATGAGAGGAAGTGCAGAATGCAAGAACCTTCACCCTGTCACCAGTATTTACAGAGTTATTTCCCTTCTTAATTTTTTGCAATAAAATGCTTGTCCGGAGCATATCTCTTAAAGTATAGAAGGGAATTAAATGCAACTTGATGCATTGATAGATGGCCATCAGAGGAAGTGCACAGTGGAAGAACCGTAACTCTATCACAAGTAATTACAGAGTTATTTCCCTTCCTAATTTTTGCAATAGTAAGCTTGTCAGAAGCATATCTCTAAAGTATTGAAAATAAATAAATGAAACTTGATACAGTGATAGAGGGCTATGAGGGGAATTGCAGAATGCAAGAACCATAGCCCTGTCACCAGTATTTACAGAGTTACTTCCCTTCTTGATTTTTGCAATAAAAAGCGTATCTCTGAAAGTTTAAAAGGGAATTAAATGAAACTTGATACATTGATAGATGGCCATCAGAGGAAGTGCACAGTACAAGAACCATAACTATATCACAAGTAATTACAGAGTTATTTCCCTTCCTAATTTTTGCAATAGTAAGCTTGTCCGGAGCATATCTCTAAAAGTATTGAAGATAAATAAATGAAACTTGATACAGTGATAGAGGGCTATGGGGGGAAGTGCAGAATGCAAGAACCATAACCCTGTCATCAGTATTTATGGAGTTATTTCCCTTTCTAATTTTTGCAATATTAAATTTGTCTGGTGCATAGCTCTGAAAGTATAAAAGAGAATCAAATGAAACTTGTTACATTGAGAGACAGCCATCAAGATAGTGCACTAAGTGCAGAGTGCAAGAACTGTATCTCTGTTACAAGTAATTACTGAGTTACTTCCCAGCTTAATTTGTGCAATAATAAGCTTGTCCGTAGCATATCTCTATAAGTATTTTACTCTTTCACTAACATAACCCTCGCACTACTACGCATCTTAGGGGAGCACAGATTCTCTTGTTTCTTACTGCTTCACAAAAATGTGTTGTTGGTACTCTTTAGAAGTGCCTCACTAAGGCATTTGTAATAAGTACACACAGCATTTGTTTTTGGGAGATCATAAGAATGTCTAGCTGGACATCCTTCTTTTCTACAGGTATTCCCTCACAGTTACGTAATTTTCACTCTGTGTTAAATGTTTTCTTGTGCTAAGTATAGGATTGCCTTGTAATTAATATTCCGGACACACTTAAAACATCAGTTACTGCCAGACAGATTTTATATAGTAATATATATTCCTGACAGTATAAAACAACTTTAGCTAATCCTGTCATCCCTGAGTTTCTGAAGTGGACTCTTCCATCCTTGAATTTGGACATGTCCACTGTTTTCAGTATTACATGTAAATCAAACACGGAATGTCAAACAGTGTAGATCCTGATGAGCTGGCTCATTATGAGCCATCTCATCTGGATCTACCATGTTTGCACAGGTATCTGTTTTGGTCTGCTTGGCTGAAATGGTTAATGTTGTACAGAAACACTGCTTTTATCATATACATGTATGTGTTGCTGCTTGAAGCATTGGTTTGCATTGATGAGTATTTGTCATTGTTAACCCTAGTCCTGCTGAACCCGGATATGTCCTGCCTTTGCAAACAGTGCAGATCCAGATCAGTTGGCTTCTTCAGAAGCCAACTGATATGAATCTGCACTGTTTGCCATTCAGATGTGAATTTATATCAACAATCTGGATCAGATCATCTGATTGGCTGAAAATTTGAAAAGCGTGTGGCATCTTAATTTATTCAACAGGACAAGGGTTATATGTAAAATACAGCACATAGCTACAGATAAGAGGGGTATCTGGATAAATATTTCCCGCAATTCTTCACAGAAACATATTGTGAGTACTCATGAAGAGCATTTCACAGAGGCATTTCGAATCAGTACCCACATGGTTTCATGGAGAAATAAGAAAAATATCTGCACATTTTGGTTGGAAGAAATGCCTTACCTAGAGTTATGACAGCACTGTACAGAAGATGTTAATTGAGATACATGTATATTTTTTTCTTATTCCTGGGAGAAAACTTACATTGAGACACTCGTCAGAGTTGCCTCACTTTGTTGATTCTTATTACCCCATTGTAGACTGAATAGTCTCTCCAAGACTATATTTGAAGAGTCCATTTTCAATTTTAGGTACGTCCGGCTATGAGATTTACATATTCCTAGAGAAAAATGGCTAAACTATTTGCAAACAGTTGAGACCCTGATCAGATGCCGCGTTCTGCTGCATCTGATCTGGGTCTGCACTGTTTGCAAATTACCCTTTTACAGGTCTCCCAACTACAATGGGTTAAGTAACCTACAGCATGTTTTGTAGAGAAATAGATAATTGTGTGTTTCCTTATTATGTATAAATCTAAAGAGTGTCTACTGGCCATAGCAGAGCTTGTAATTTGCTGTTTTTGTAAAGAAGTTATGTTATTGGGTGTTATGGTGGTCAGTAGGCAATCATTGATTTGTACACCTGTACATACTTTTGAAGGCTCCATGGAAGATTAGCTAATTCATGTAAATGTATATGCTAAATGTTGTCACCCTTGTTAGAGAAAGACTTTACTTACTTACTCACTTAAGAATTGATATTTTCCTTATTTCATTGATGGAGTGTATTCTTATTTCATAGATACAGTGTATGTTTTGAGTACCAGCACACACAGAACCTTATTGCCTCATAATGTGATGTGTATACACTGTGTGTATTTTCTTAGAAAATGTAAACGTATTTATATACATTATCTATACCTGAAGCATTGATTTGAACTGATCAATTCCACGGATTTAATTCCAGGACCTCCTGGTACAGGGAAAACCTCACTATGTAAGGCCCTGGCTCAGAAGTTATGTATACGATTGTCAGACAGATTCTCGTATGGTCAGCTTATAGAGATCAACAGTCATAGTTTATTCTCAAAATGGTTCTCAGAGGTAATTTATGATTAATTCACTAGACATTTTTAACCCTTACAGCACCAATCATAACTGCAGCAAACAACATTTTGAGACATTTTATAAGTTTTCAGAGAAAATTAGGCTTGACATTTCATGTGAGTTGTGTGCCTAGCAGAGTAGTATTAGAAAATAAGTGATGTCCATCCTACACCTATGCTAACCTTGAAAATAAGATCAAGATTATTAAAATCTAACTCTCAGGCATGTCCCAACTATATACACTATAGGTATACATGTTTGGAAAGAATCTGCCCACTATTAAGAGCTAGAAATGGTCAGCCCGGTGTCATTATAATGTGACTGGATGGAATATCATGTCATGTGCATGGGACATGAAATATCAGCAAGATTGGCAAAATGCCGGCAAATATGAGTTTTTCCCATGCTGGCGGTATTTACCGGTAAATACTGGAAAATAGCGACAAATACTGGTCGATTGAATTGACCACCCAGGAATTTATTCAATAACCTACACTCAGCACTCATAGGGGTAATTTCAATTATACTGGTCAGTTGATTTAATATTTATACTAAAGTTTAACACTGGTATCAATTTATTTATTTAATAGCTCATTTATTAAATGGAATTAAGAACTTTTTATAGGAAAAAAGTAACCTATTTCATACTTGCTTAAGTACTTATCACGTGGCTTGTGGCTACCACTAGAGTCTTCTTCCTTTTTTCTTTTTATCTTTTTTCTTCTGTTTTTCTCTGTTTTTTTTTTTTTTTGTTTTTTTTTTCAATGTATTTTTTTTCTTAAATAAATGAAGAATATACACAACTTATGTATAAAACAGAAATTCATTTATGACATTTCCATCCTTGCCCCTTGCTATCCTGTACTCCTTTGATGACACTTGTTGTTTTGATAATTTAGAACATATATGGTCTTGCTAATCAACTGTCACTGGCCTGGTGCACAGGTGAATTTTTACCTGTAATTTTTTACCTGTATGTTTATGCTATTGAGTTTCAGTTCAAATAATAAAGATGAATTTTTAAAATTAAAAATACTATATGTTTTTTTAAATAATTTCAAAATTTTAGCATTAATTCACTTTTTGGATGTTTCAATTAAATTGTGAAATGTTTTATTCTTTATGGTGATAACCTGATATAAAGATTAACTAAAACATCTTTAAATCATTTAGTTTTGTTATATATTATTTTAAGTCAACTGTTAAAATTTCTGTAATATTTTAAGGCAAAAGAGTTCAATTGACCAGTATTTGCCACTTTAGGAGTATTTTCCGCACTAGTAAATACTGGTAAATACCAGGGGTAGAATTTATCGCCCAACCAGTGAGGAAGCTTTCTAAAAGTGAGTAAAAGCTCCCTGTCATAGCCAGACACAACTGTGATATGAACGAAAGATTGTTGAAAGCAGTGTTGAAACCCAAATAAAACAAAACAAACAAACAATCATAGATATGAGCTGAAATCTGAAAACAACGTACCTTTGGTATATGTACCCAGTGAAGACTTAGTCTGTGCATCTGCACAATGTGATCAGTATCTACATGGGGCGCTCTTTCAATAGCCAAAGGTCCAAGGCATCTATAGGCACACATTAAATATATAGACCAGACCAGGCTGATGATGAGTCTAACTAAGATCTATATGTCTGAAGGTACAATGTACATGAAGTTGTATTTTGGTCTTAAAATTATTAGTATGAATAGTAATGTCTTAGTCACCGGTGGGGGGGGGGGGGGGGGGTGTCGAGTATCTCTTACGTCACCTGGGCGTCCAACTGAGATTGCTTACAGTTGGGCAAAGCCTGCTATGTTTGTAGTAGGTAAGGTTAGAGGGGGGATGTTTTTATTATGCCCCCGCCATTTTTTATGCTGGGCGGGGAGGGTGCATATAGTATCACCGTTGTCCGTACGTACGTTCCTTCCCCGACGTAACACAAATGGTTTCCGTGCGATATCTTTTGAAAAGATTGCTATATTGGAGTGAAATTTTATACACAGGTATATAATCATAAAATGTAGGTCAAGTTCGATTTAAGTTAAAATCCACCAATTATTTTGGGAGTTATGGCCCTTTTTCAACTTCGAAAAATTTTCAACTTTGAAAAATGGTTTCCGTTCGGTATCTTTTGAAAAGATTAATGTATTGGATTCAAACTTTATACACAGGTATATAATAATAAAATGTAGGTCAGGTTCGATTTAGGGTAAAATCCACCAATTATTTTGGGAGTTATGGCCCTTTTTCAGCTTTGAAAAATGATTTCCGTTCCATAACTTTTGAAAAGATTAGTGTATTGGATTCATATTTTATACACGAGCCTATAATTATAAAATATAGGTCAAGTTTGGTTCTGGGTAAAATCCACCAATTATTTTTTTACTTCAGGATCGTTTTCAAGGTTGATAAATGGTTTCCGTTCGATATCTCTTGAAAAGATTAGTGTATTGGATTCAAATTTTATACACAGATATATATAATCATAAAATATAGGTCAAGTTCAATTTAGGGTAAAATCCACCAATTATTTTGGGAGTTATGGCACTTTTTCAACTTTGAAAAATGGTTTCCGTTCCATAACTTGAACAGGTTAGTGAATTGGATTCATATTTTATGCAGGAGCATATAATTATAAAATATAGGTCAAGTTCGATTTAGGGTAAAATCCACCAATTATTAGCGCACCTGAGCACGAAGTGCTCATGGTGAGCTATTGTGGTCAGTCAATGTCCGTCGTGCGGCGTCAACAATTGCTTTAAAAGCCTACTCCTCCTACACCCCTGGGCCAATTGACGTGATACTTGGTAGGAAGCATCAGGGTGACTTGTAGATCAAAAATAGATAAAATCGTACCAATCAGAAATCCAAGATGGCCGCCATCTTGAAAATCTATTTTTTGCTTCTTCTCCTGAACCGAAAGGCCAATTGACTCCAAACTTGCTAGGAAGCATCGGGGTGACTTGTAGATCAAAAATAGCTAAAATCGTGCCGATTGGAAATCTGGCGGCCATCTTGAAAATCTATTTTTTGCTTCTTCTCCTGGACCGAAAGGCCAATTGACTCCAAACTTGCTAGGAAGCATCCGGGTGACTTATAGATCAAAAATAGCTAAAATCATGCAGATCAGAAATCTAAGATGGCCGCCATGGCCGCCATCTTGAAAATCTATTTTTCGCTCCTCCTGAACTGAAAGGTCAGTTGACTCCAAACTTGCTAGGAAGCATTGGGGTAACTTGTAGATCAAAAATAGCTAAAATCGTGCCGATCAGAAATCCAAGATGGCCGCCATGGTGGCCATCTTTAAAATCTATTTTTCGCTTCTCCTGAACCAAAAGGCCAATTGACTCCAAACTTGCTAGGAAGCATCGGGGTGACTTGTTTAAGCAATCATCATGAATCTTGCTCAAAATATTTGTCTTGATGATTTCTAGGTCAAGTTTGAAACTGGGTCACTTGGGGTCAAAAACTAGGTCACCTGGCCAAATAAGCAGAAAACCTTGTTAACACTAGCGGTCACATTTTTGAAGCAGTCATCATGAATCTTGCTCAAAATGTTTGTCTTGATGAGTTCTAGGTCAAGTTTGAAACTGGGTCACTTGGGGTCAAAAACTAGGTCACCAGGCCAAATCAGCAGAAAATTTTGTTAACACTCTAGTGGTCACATTTTTGAAGCAAACATCATGAATCTTGCTCAAAATGTTTGTCTTGATGATTTCTAGGTCTAGTTTAAAACTGGGTCACTTGGTATCAGAAACTAGGTCACCTGGCCAAATCAAAGGAAAACCTTGTTGATGCTCTAGAGGTCACAATTTTGAAGTGATCATCATGAATCTTGCTCAAAATGTTTGTCTTGATGATTTCAAGGTGATGTATATTTTTCTATCCAGTGACTGTTTTAAGTTTTTCCGTTTAGGTCAGTTTCTCAGTAATTATTGGTCCTACAGAGTGATATTTGGTACTTGTGAGGTGTTTGTGTTTAGGTCAGTTTCTCAGTAACTATTGCTCCTACAGCCAGGGTTATTGCCCCTTTTTCACCTTCAAAAAATGTTTTCCTTTCGATGTTTTTTAGAAAAAATTGGTGTATTGGATTAATATTTTATACACAGGTATATTATCATAAAATATAGGTCAAGTTCAATTTAGGGTAAAATCTGCCAATTATTATGAGAGTTATGGCCCTTTTTTCAATCTCATTTTTTGCAAAATGCCTCAGTATGGGTGAGGATGGCCCTGGGCGGGGGCATCTGTATCATATTGACACATTTCTAGTTTCTCCTGTTTCTTCACTTTCATTCCTTTTCCTCTTTCTTCCCTGTCCCTTTCTTTCATCTCCTCTACTTCCTCTTCTATCTCTTTTCTCCTGATGTGGGAGACAACACAAAATGACCCACAAGGGTTGACATGTCGTTAAACCCCAACACAAAATGAATTTAATGTCAGGCATCATTCTCTGTGTATTATCTTTTGTCTTTCCCACTTTTGGTAGGAGCAGGATTTGAAAACTTATGAACATTTAGCATGCTGAGAAAAAATATTTTTATCATTTTCCCCAGAAAATGGGCTTTGACATTTCATGCAAATTGTCTCCTAAGGAGACAATTTGCATGCATTATCAAAGCCTGTTTTCTGGGAAAAAATAAGAAAACTATCAGCTGCTGAATTGGTCATAGAGTGGTAATCCAGTGAAACTTCCAATATTTATACTTTCTTATGGCACCTCAGTCGGTAGGGGTAAGGAAAGTTTGCTCGCCAGATCTGGGTCACATGATCAAGATGGCTGCTACACCCATATATTGTAAAAACCCTTAAAAATCTTCCCTGAAACCAAGGAGCCAATGGCCCTGGGGCTTGGTATGCAGCATCGGGGACATGGGCCCAATAAAGTTTGAAAAATGATAACCTTGGGTTGACGTTGACCTTTTTCATGGAAGGGTTAATGGTCCTGGGGCTTGGTATGCAGTATCAGGGAAATGGGTCCAATAAAGCTCGAAAAAATGATAACCTTGGGTTGACCTTACCTTTTTTACAAAAAGGTCAAATTCTTTTTACATAGAATCCTTAGGGCAAAACTTTAAAGATCTTCTTGCCTGAAACTAGAAGGCTCAGTCCTTTGATATTTGGTATATAGCTTTATCTAATGGACCTCTACCAAGATTGTTCAAATTATAACCCTGGGGTAAAATTTGCCCCGCCCCGGTGGTCACTTGTTTTACATAGACTCATATAGGGAAAAACTTTTAAAATCTTCCATTTAAACTAGAAGGCCCACTATGCCAATCAAAGCCAGATTCCATATGGAGCCTCCATGGGCCTGGGGAAGGAAAGCTTTATGCCACATAAGGGCTACGTGATCAAGATGGTCTCCATGCCCATTTATGGTAAAAACACCTTAAAATTCTTCTCCCAAACCAAAGCGCCCTGGGACTTGGTATACAGCATTAGAGACATGGGCCCAATAAAGTTTAAAAAATAATAACCTTGGATTGACCTTGACCTTGACCTTCTTTACGGAAAGACCAAATTTTTATTTTATTTTATAGGCAGTACTTTAAAAATCTTCTTGATTGAAACTAGATGGCCCAGGGTGTTGATATTTGGTATGTAGCCTCATGTAGTAGGCCATTACCAAGATAATACAAATTATAGCCCTGAGGTCAAAAAATGCTCTTTACCGCCCCCCCCCCCCCCAACCCCCCCACACACACACACAAGGGGTCACTTGTTTTACATATATACACATATAGGGAATTTTTAGCTACAGGAAGAGCTATTGCACTACCCCCGGCAATAGCGTCGGCATTAGTGTTGGCGGCGGCAGCGTTAACAAAAATTTTAAGTTTTACGTCAAAGTTTTTAAGACCTCATATTTACTGAATCCTCTGATGGATTTAGTTTATATTTGGTATAATTATAGATGTTGGTCCAAAATTTTATTGAGACCTATCCACACCCCTGCTTATGACCTGCTTATGACCTATAGGTCAAGGTCATGGACTTAGAAATTTTATGTTAAAGTTTTGCATCAAAGTTTTTAAGATCTCTTAATTTCTAAATCCTTGCATGGATTTACTGTATATTTGGTATGATAATAGATATGGTCCAAAATTTTATTTGGCACTATCCCCACTCCTGGTTATGACCTAAAGGTCAAGGTCATGGACTTAGAAGTTTATGTTAAAGTTTGGCTTTAAAGTTTTTAAGATCTCTTAATTTCTAAA
The DNA here is from genome assembly GCA_964016985.1 of Anodontia alba. NCBI lineage: Eukaryota > Metazoa > Mollusca > Bivalvia > Lucinida > Lucinidae > Anodontia > Anodontia alba. The sequence continues at coordinate 60,730,271 of OZ024827.1, read as the reverse complement.
TCCTTGTATGGATGTACTTTATATTTGGCATAATTGTAGATATTGATCCAAAATTTTTATTTGGCACTATCCCCAACCCTGCTTATGACCTGGAGGTCAAGGCTTATGACCTGGAGGTCAAGGCTTATGACCTGGAGGTCAAGGTCACAGACTTAAAATTTATGTTAAAGTTTTGCGTCAAAGATTTTAAGATGTCTTCATTTCTAAATCCTTGCATGGAGTTAAAGTTAACCGCAAAGATCTTTTACTTATTAGCTCGCCTGAACAATGTTCACCGAGAACTATTGTACTACTCCCGGTGGCGTTGGCGTCCCGCAAATGTTAAAGTTTTTAAGACCTCATTATTTTCTAACCTTATCACCGATTTCATTCATCTTTGGTATGATGAGACATATTGGTCCAAAATTTTGTGCAGTACCATCCCCACCACTCCAGGTCATGTCAAGGTCAAGGTCACAGACTCAGAATTTTCATGTTAAAATTTTATGTCAAAGTTTTTAGGATCTCATTACTTCTACACTAAATGATGAATTTTGTTCCTATTTGGTAATATGATAGGCACTGGTCAAAAGTTTTTATCAGCACCATCAGCACTCATGATCATGACCTTGATGTCGAGGTCACAGACTTAGAATTTAAATGTTAAAGTTTTCGTTAAAGTTTTTAAGACCTCATTATTTCCTAACCTAATCACCGATTTCATTCATCTTTGGTATGATGATACATATAGGTCCAAAATTTTACGCAGTACCATTCCCACCACTCCAGGTCATGTCAAGGTCAAGGTCACAGACTCAGAATTTTCATGTTAAAATTTTATGTCAAAGGTTTTAGGATCTCATTACTTCTGCACTAAATGATGGATTTTGTTCCTATTTGGTATTATGATAGACACTGGTCAAAAGTTTTTATCAGCACCATCAGCACTCATGACCATGACCTTGTGGTCGAGGTCACAGACTTAGAATTTAAATGTTAAAGTTTTTGTTAAAGTTTTTAAGACCTCATTATTTCCTAACCTTATCACCGATTTCATTCATCTTTGGTATGTTGATACATATTGGTCCAAAATCTTGTGCAGTACCATCCCCTCCACATTAGGTCAAAGTTACTGATTTGGAATTTCTATGTTAAAATTTAAGGTCAAAGTTTTTAGGATATCATTACTACTAAACTAAATGATGGATTTTGTTCCTATTTGGTATCATGATAGATACTGGTCAAAAGTTTTCATCAGCACCATCAGCACTCATGACCATGACCTTGAGGTCGAGGTCACAGACTTAGAATTTATAAATGTTAAAGTTTTTGTTAAAGTTTTTAAGACCTCATTAAATCCTAACCTTATCACTTATTCATCTTTGGTATGATGAAGTACCATCCCCACCACCCTAGGTCATGTCAAGGTCACAGACTTAGAATTTTGATGGTAGAATTTTCCAGAAACAAAATGTGCAATATCAGGCGAGCTATCCTGTCTGGCGACAGGTCTTGTTCAGCTACTTTTCAAATCATACTACATTGTATTTATATTTGGTATACACATACATGTAGCAGCTTTGGAAGATGTTCAGTGACAGGTCTTGTTAACAATCTTCTTCTCTGAAATTAGAAGCCCCAGGCCTTTGATATTTGGTATGTAGCTTCAGCTAGAGGACCTTTACCAAGATTATTCAAATTAGGGCTCTTAGATAAAAAATGACCTTGCCCTACCGCTCACTTATTTTACAAAGAATCATATAGGCCCCACCCCAGGGGTCACTTGTTTTACAGAGTCTCATTGAAGGAAACACTTTAAAAAACTAGAAGGCCCAGACCTTTGATAATTGGTATGCAGTTTCAGCTAGAGGGCTTTTATCAAGATTGTTCAAATTATGACCCTGAGGTCAAAATGGCTCTGTCCTAGAGGTCACTTGTCTTACATAGACTCCTATGGGGAAAAACTTTTACAATTCTTCTTGTATGAATCTAGAAGGCCTTAGCCTTTGACATTTGGTACTTAGTTTTATCTAGTAGACCTTTACCAAGATTGTTCACATTATAGCCCTGAGGTCAAAAATGGCCCTACTCTAGGGTCACTTGTTTTACATAGACTCCCATGGGGAAAACTTTGAAAAATCTTGTGTGAAACTAGAAAGCACAGGCCTTTGATATTTGGTATGTCCCTTTATCAAAGCCATATATGAAGTTTCCGTTTTGCCAAATTGATTATAGCTAAATTCCATATCAAGTTACTGTAGGATACCATACACAGACCAAAGGATTTTTCAGACTGTGTTGGCTACCATACCCATATGTTTCGTTCTTTAAAAATGTCACTGTGAGCTTGTTCAGAACAAATGTCTCAGGTGAGCTACAGCGTCATTGGTCCTCTGGTCTTTATTTCTTCATAAAACATGCTTAGCTTGACAGACAAAGCAATCAATGAGCATTACTAAATAATTTAGGATGAGTTTTTTTTTGTACCAATATATATGTAAGAGGTGGTTCTAATGAGTATCCACAACATACACTTTGATGCAGAAACAACAAACAAAAACGTCCTCTAAGTTCTAAATAGCTCATTGTGTCAGTGCATCTGACAGCGATACTGCCATAGCATTAAAATATATCACATTGGTGTAACAACACGTTATTGCAGAAATGTCCATATTCTGAGGCTATCAGAGGCCGTACTTGATTGGAGTGAAATGCAAGTTTTAGCAAGGACATTCACATACTCTTTGATAATACTTTTTTTTTTTTTAATTTTGAATTGGTGCCCAGGCCAAATGCCATTTTCATAATCTAATGCTTTTGCCATAGACAAATGATAACTACAGTGAACCCTCGTTACAACGACAGCATTTGTTCCCAAAGATATTGCCATTAAAATGAATTTGCTGTTGTAAAGAATTCTCAATGAATATAATGATATGCAACAAATGCCATGTTTAATTTAATTTCTTTATAAACCATATATTTTGGATATTTGTTAGAATCGCCACACTGGATCGCCTTGGTGAGGCGATTCTATCAAATATCCAAAACATATGTTGCTTGAAGTATTGAATAATAATGCTACTGCATGATTTCTGATTAACTGCATGTATCACCTTTTGAGAGGGTTTCCATGTTAGTCAAATTGTCAGTTTAACGAAATTTGTTTTGTATCAAGTGGCGGTATAATGAGGGCTGACTGTACGAAAAGATCAAGGTCATTTACTGACCTTAGGCCTCTCAGATTCAGTGGTTTTATAATCCTCTCTAAAATGGTTGAGCTGATTGAAACCAGTTTGCATATAGAGCCTTAATGAGGTTGGGAAATTAAAGTTTATTCATGGATCTGTTTCACATGACCTAGATAGGCATCATGCAGTTTTATGGTAAAAAGGATTTGAAATTCTTCAGCTCAGAAACTGAAAGGCCATTGACCTTGAAACTTGCTATGCAGCATAGGGGACTCTGGCTCTAGCTAGTTTATATGAATGATGACCCTTGATTGATTTTGGTATATTTTACAGCAAGGTCAATTTAGGTCTCTTAGAATTTTGTATGGCAAAAAGGCAAAACAGTGGATGTTTAGCTCACTAGAGCTGATAGTCAGTGGTTCATTGTCAGTGTTTGTTGGTGTCAGTTGGGCCACTACAACCCATGAGCCTCTTATTTTTAAATCTTATCAAGTTTTAACATGACACAATAATTTATTTTAATCTTCATATTGTCAGAGTGGGAAGCTTGTGATGAAGATGTTTCAGAAGATCCAGGAATTGATAGATGATCCTGATGCCTTGGTCTGTGTACTTATTGATGAGGTAATTTAACCCTTTCAACCCTGAGTTTATGAAGTGGACTCTTCCATCTTTAATTATACCCCCGGCATACGAAGTATGTCGAGGGGTATATAGTTTTCGTCTTTCCGTCTGTCCGTCCTTGTGTCTGTACGAATGTTAACATTTTGCATCAAGTTTTGCGTGAAGGTTTTTCTTTTTGCATATATTTTTGAAAGCTTACACTTTAGGATGTTGATGTGTGGTTAGTGTTACTACTAGATGATTACAGAATAGCTGACAACATTCTGCTAAGGCTGCTGACCCAAGGTCAAGGTCACAGACTTAGAAGGCCTTGGTGGCTCAGTTGGATGCACCGTCCGACTGGAGACCAGGTCGCAGGTTCAACCCCCGCCGAGGTCGGCAACATTCTTTCGTGGAGATTGATCATGAAATATTTTCTACGGTCATTCTCTCCCTTCCGCTGATTCAAGAAGGGCAGTTGTCAGTTTCTGGCGAAAGAATGTGCACAATACTGGTTAACCACTTAGAGGACTAAGCCTGCCCAGTAAATCTGTGGTTAGGTAAACTGACTGCGCTCAACATGACCCCATTGGATTGACTGGGCTGTAAAACCTCAACACAAACAAACACAGACTTAGAAAATAGTGTGATGTTTATGTCAAAGTTTTATGTGAAGTTTTTGTCTTTTGTTTATAACTCTGCAGCCACTGATCAAAAACTTTTCATATTTGGTATGAGGCTACCTGGGAGGGTTCTCTTCCATTGTACATCTATGGACCCCTGGGTCATGCCCTAGGGCAGGGCTAGAGGTCAAAATCTAGGACACCCCCAATAAAGTAGTATATTGCAGTTTGTTTATACAAACAACCTCTTATTAAAGAAGGATGGGCATCAGACATGTTTATCACATCAATATTCAGTATAATAAGGTCAAGGTCGTTGTGACCTTATTTTCATGCTTCAGTGATTTTGACATATTTTGAAGCTTATTTCATGGATTAATGCCTCAATAAATTAGTATGTTGCAGTTTGTTTATACAAACAACTTCTTAAAGAAGGATGGGCATCAGACATGTTTATCACATCAACAGTCAATGTAATAAAGTCAAGGTCATTGTGATCATATTTTCATGCTCCAGCAATTTTGCCTTATATCTTGAAGACTATTTCATGTATTAATGTGATACTTAGAATATTGGTTCTGTGTGACACAACGATTGGCCGCATAACAAATATAGGTCACCTTGACCTATATTTCATGGTCCAGTAATTTTGCCGCATATCTTGAAAGTTAATTTATGTATGAACATCATTATTTGGGATTATGAATTAGTATGATCCAACAGTTGACCTAAAAGTAAATGTAGGTCACTGTGACCTATATTTCATGGTCCAGTGATTTTATGTTACATCTTGAAGACAATCTGATGTATTACTATCTGATTTTGGGATTATGTGACCTATATTTCATAGCCCTGTGATTTTGTCTTATATCTCCCACTGTTTGATACCTAAATGTCATATTTACATATAATGACACAGTGTGACCCAAACTTTCACCTCAAAGTAAATATAAATCAGTATGACCTAAATTTCATGGTCTAGTGATTTTGCTTAATATCTTTTAGATTATTTAATGGATTAACATCATAGTTGGTATAATGCATCAGTATGACCATCAGATTAATTTCTCAAGTATGTGTAGGTCAGTGACCTATATTTTATGGCCCAGCAAATTTGCTTCATGTCTTGAAGACTATTTACTCCAGGAAAGTTGTACTTGGGATGATAGGTCAATGTCATTCAGAGACTGACATTGTGAACTATATCTTGCCTTATATCATTGTCATTAACTTTAAGATATTTTATAATTAAGAAATGGCGCCTGCCGGGGGTCAGGGGTCAAGCTGGCTCAGAAATTTAGGGAGAAGTGACTTCTTCTCCAGACAAAACAGGGAGAAGTTTTATAGGATGAGGGAGAAGTCAAGACTCGGTTAACCTATCACCTTACTGAAAGCATGACACTTAAGGACTCTCGACTCGCTTCACCGCATTGTCTTGGGAATTAACAAAAAAGGAAACAATTTTTACTGTAGATCTGTTAATTCTTACTTCTAAACCAATTAAATGATCTACAGAAACACAGACGTGAGTAGGGCAAATGCATCATATCTGCACCCGTATCTTTTTGGAAACTGATCTTCTCAGTCAAAACATCAAGATCTGATAAGCTATAAACATAATGATAAAAAGAAATTTGTTAGCTAAAATGTCTGTCAACTTTTAAACTTAGTTTTTAGCATTTTTAATGCTGTTTCTGACCAATTTTCAGCACGTAAATGGGTCATTTATGAAAAAACGGACACCCACGAAAACTAATGGCATTGGCGAAAACGATCTTTTGGTCACTTAGTAGGCAAACAGTTTTCCTCCAGAACTTGTTTAACCACATTAGACTTTTCTTCTGTGGCATTTCTGATACTTCTAACAACTTTTTTTCAAAACAATTTTACCTTTGCATGTTTGTTCAATTTTTTCTGGATTTCTCCTAACAAAAAGTTCGTTTTGCACAAGTATTAGCTTTTTCAAAAGTTGAAAAAATCGAGGGCGAAGTTTTTGTTGCCCTCGGGGCTTCCCAGGGGGACTTAGAGCCCTCAAGGGCGACTATTTTGCCCCAGTCGCCCTTTAGCCTGACCCCTGCGGGGGTATTCATGACCCTCTGGGCACTTGCTCTAGTTTTGAACGCATTCATTGTTATGAATAGGTGTGTCTGCTATAACTCATGAACAGAATGGCAAACAGTATAGATCCAGACGAGACGGCTCGTTATTTTCATTCTCATCTGGCTCTGTACTGTTTGCAAAATTACCTGCTTTTGGAGATTGATCATGAAATATTCTCTGTGGTCATTCTCACCCTTGCATTGATTCAAGAAGGGCAGTTGTCAGTTTCTGGCAAAAAATGTGCACACTACTGGTTAACTGCATAGAGGACTAAGCCTGCCCAGAAAATGTTTGGTTAGGTAAACTGACCATGCTGGACATGACCCTAATGGGTTGACTGGGTGGTAAAAACTAAACACCATCAAAATTATATGTTTAGGTCTGCAATGCTGAAAGGGTCCATAACTACCAGAGCAGTAACCTTTAAACTGACCCTCAGTTCAGGGAGCCAGCTGTGCTTGATTTGGGAGATAGAAAATACAAGCTCTTTCAGTTTTGTCATGGAAAATATGTGAAAATATACATAGTGTAGATTTTAAATCAGATGAACTTTGAGAGTAGGAACACACATGAAAATGAAAAAAGCTTTCGGAAGTGTCTGGGCCAGAATGTGAGTATCAGAAGAAACCAGGAAAACTTTTTTGCCCTTTTCAAAGATTTAGTTGTAACCCTAGTGATAACTTATTAGTTAATAATAAATTGTAGTGTGGACATGAATTCTCTTGAAACCTTAGCATGCTAGGTAAAATTTTCATTAGACAACATTTTGAAATATTTTTTGTTATTTTTCCCAGAAAATAGACTTTAACATTTCATGCATATGGTGTCTTTTAGGAGACATTGTGCATGAAATGTCAAATCCAGTTTTCTGGGAAAAATAAGAAAAAAATCAGTTTGTTGTATGATGAAACAGCTCAGAGAGTAGTAAGGTTAACTCATGTTTTTTTGAGACATTAGGTTTTAACTGTATGTCATGTAAGTGTCAGTAATTTTATGAAAATACATGTAATTACATTAACCCTTAAAATGCAAAGATGATTGGTAACAGATGACAGTCTAATTTGTTTAGCATTTTTCAGGGAAATCAAGACTTGACATTTTATGTCAGGATTTTTAGTTCACCTGAGCTATGCTCAGGATGAGCTATAGTGATCACACATTGTTTGAACTTTAAGGGGAATGGATACAACGTCAGGGGAGGTAAATCTGTCAGAATTGTTTTCTCTCTCTTCTGAATAGGGGTCTACACTAAAAGGAAAGAATTTGCTCCTCATAGGAACAGATTCTTTCCTTTTAGAGTAGGGTTTTGTTGTGTGGGAAAGCAAACAGGCAGTCACAAAAGTTATCTGCTTTGTAAGAAATCGTGGAAATCTACCAGTACTGGTATCCAGTCCTCTTAAACAGACTGCTTACACTTGTTAGATTTGTCATTATTATACAAGGTAGACAACTTTGTGATTCAGATTTACTTACCTGCAAACCAAGCTTCTCTTTGAAAACAAAAGCCTACTTTCTTTGAAACGCTTAGCAGTCTAGGTAAAATTCTCAGCAGAAGACATATTGAAATATTTTTCTTTGTTTTCCCAGAAAAGAGCATTTGACATTTCATGCAAATTGTCTCCACTGGAGACAATTAGCATGAAATGTCAAATCCTCTTTTCTGGGAAAAAAAATTAGAAAAAAAAAACATCATCAATTTGTAGTCTGCTGAATTAGCCAAGAGAGTGGTAAAGGTTAAATGAAGGCAATACTAGAGATCGAGACCTGAAATGCAGATGTATATGATGATATAACATATTTACTCTAAATGGTTGAACAACTTAACTCATTACCATACTTGTGCAGTGGCTCAGTTTTATGTCCAGGAGGTTGTGTGTTCAATCCCATGCTATCCCATGTGGGCCTTGCCAGAGACTTTAAAAAAGGTACTAGATTTTTCCTTTGGCACTCAGCATTAATAAAGTAGAGTTAGAAATCAGAACATGCTGACCAAAAGTCAGTATAGTGTAATTGGGTAGAATATCATCGTGTCTAGAGAGTAATATTTCATTTAGGCAGTACTCTATGAGCATCAAGCTCCCTGCCACATCCAGGCACCACGGCGATAGTTGAAAATGAAGTTAAAACCAAATAAAGCGAATGGATGACTCCTTTATACTATATTTGTCCTAAAATGTGATGAAAAAAACCCTCAATTTTATTACCTTTAGATTTGTGTAAAAACTCCTAGATGAGTGGCAAGATGTGTAAATCCAGATCAGACAGTGTGTTCTCTGGCACCAGATTTGTTATGTTGAATGGGAATGTACCTTAAATGTAAAAGAAGCTGGTTTTAGAACATCTTAAAATCACAAACTTACTCTTCTCTCTGCTTTTCTTACTTTACTACATGTTTCGTATTTACCTCAAATATTGGGACACCTTACCACCTTGCCATACTTGTCTTAAAAGTTAAAATGTCCATTCTACTAACTGTTGATGTGTCTAAAATACTGCTGGATGAGTGGCAAACAGTGTAGAACTTCATCAGACACCATATTCTGCAGTATCTGATCAGGGTCTTCACTGTTTACTCAGGCCTGTCTGTCCCAATACTTAGGGTTATTATGGTATGTACCAGGGCTCCGGAAAACCGAAAAAAAAGCCGGTCTGGACCAAAATTAAGAATTCTGGACCGATTTCAAACACCCCAAAACGATAATAAATCTGTCCAAAAGGTTTGTGCCTTGAACCCCATTTTTCCCCAACCAACCAATTTTCACGAATCAATGATATCTAAAAAATCACAAACGGTCAAGTCTTCCCAAACTGACAACATCCGCGCACCTTTTAAATGCGATATTATGGTAGTTAAAAGGCTCTAAACGGTCATTTGACATCTATATTGGAGAGACAGATAAATAACGGCAACCTACCGCAGCACAAATTAAGTCAGTATCCAAACATTGTCAAAAAATCAACACTTCACTGACCTTTATGCGGTAAACAAGCGATTAACACAAATCATCAGTAACGGTAGTCTGATAATTAATCCGTTTGTGTGACACGTGTGAATACATTGAGACTGCAAAACATCCAGGTGCAGTCAGCGTGTCCAAAAGATCAAAGGTCGCTTTACTGAGAGTGATAAAAGAATGCACCGCTTGAACGCACCCGTTTTCTTCCTCTTCTTTTTTTTTTTTGATCAACACGGTTTGTCGGTCCCAGATTTGATAAATTAATTCCCAAACCGTGTACATCCTGATCAGATGTCGCATACAACAGCATCTGATCTGGGTATTATTGATTGCTTCTTTTTTTTTTTTTTTTTTTTTTTTTTTTTTTTGATTGCCGTAACACGCGAGTATAATTCAAGGTAGATTTCACGGTAAAAATAAGTAATGCACCACTTGCGCTAGACACGATTGGTCAGTGCTTAAAATTTAAGCAGTCTGGTCAAATCTTGAAACATTGAAAACTGCAAAACAGCCCGTGGCGCAGACCTTTTTTATTAGACCTAATTAGGTCCATGAAAGTCGTTTCGTTCCGTCTCTCCTGTTTCCCGCCGTCTTCGCGCTTATACAAAACGGGAATCAGTTGTTTATAAATAGTTTAGGAAAACCCTGCAGAGGTGGAAATAACAACTAAACCGTCTTTTTTTTTTTTTTTTCTTTCTTTTTACATACCTGACTGTATTTATTGATGACACCAGCTTTGATCATGCTCGTTATACCCAGACTTCTGTCATATAACAGAGTTGAGGTGTATTATTTAAAAGGAGTTATAGGACTGCCAATTGCCATTAGTTTTCGTGACAGGTTATATATATATATATATATTTTTTTTTTTTTTTGGAAATGGGCTCATTGATGATGTCATCGTCATCGGCTGGACTGATTCAGATTTCAAAATTTCCAGAGCCCTGGTATATACTGATTATGCAATTTTCTACAGACAGTTATGCATTGATTTATTCGATCAGACTTAAATTTTATGTGTTACCATGTTTCACTTGTAAACATATTAATTCAGGTGGAGAGTTTAACTGCAGCCAGGAAAAGTGCAATGTCTGGCAGTGAGCCGTCAGATGCTATTAGAGTTGTGAATGCTGTTCTTACTCAACTGGATCAGATTAAAAGGTATAGTGATAGACTCTGTGATGGATTGTTATATGTTTTATAGAAAAATGTGTAACTGACAGAAATGGTGATGGCCAGTAATTGAAACAGGAACTTGCCTGCACAGCTCTTAAGGAGGTTTATATTGCCATGTGGCAGTCATAAAATGTCTCACCATACTTTACTATAGTGTAGTGTATACTTGTGTATTTTCTGGGCTTTTGTGACCATTGGGTATATCCCTGAATTTTAAAAAATTTATGGGGGTCACTGATGAGGCCTAGTCAACCAAAAACTAGCTGGTTTGTCCAGAAAATTTTGTTTTAGCTGTTATCAAAATTCATATGGAGCCTCCTTATGGTGGGGAAATGAAAATTTATTCAAATGATCAGTCTTCTGACCAACATGGTCTCCATACCCTTATATGATAAACACACTTCAAACTCTTCTTCTCCAGAAAAAAAAAAAAAAAAAAAAGCTTTATCTGACAGTATGATGATATGATTATGTAGTTAAATACAGTGTAACCTCGATATGGCAAAGTCCAAGGGAATTGAGAAACTACTTCGTGTTATCCGAAGTTCGAGATAAGCAAATTGTGACATCAGCAATATATGTGTACAAACTGAGCACTTTGGTAGAATCAGCATTTCTACAACGTACATGTACGTTTCAGTACGGAAGTACATGGCATGTAGTCATACTGTTTCTACTGAAAACGGGATTGGTATAAAGACATAAGAAAAATCAGTTGACTTTGTTTTATTTCCATCTTAAAAGTAAAACATTTTAACAAACAACAAAACAAGCTGATACAATCTACATGTACGAGAACATACATTTATAGGGAAGCAACCACATGCATAAAACACGCAGATCATAATAGCACATTACACTGTAGTATTGTCTCTGTGTGAGTTACTCATTTATGACACTAATTTTGGGACAGTGGCAACAGAAATTAAAGAATCTTTATAATCGCTCTCATCAAAAGAAGCAGGTTAACAGTGCTCAGTCAATAAAAATTGAAAGTCGCTGCTAATTGCTTGGAGGTTTTAGTCGAACGCACCTTGCCTGTGATTGGTTAATAATCAAGGTCAGTTAGTCTACACAACAGCTGATCAGTACACAATATGTCGGCATCGTTTATGCGCTTTAATCGGACATCATTCGCAATATTGGATTAATGTGAGCTCATTTATGTGATTGACTAAGTATGGCACCTCTTTGGCCGACAGATTTTGACTTCGACACAAGCGGTTGTAAAATAATGTAAAACTGCTTATCGGGAATAGAAAATCACTTCGAAATAGCAGAGTCTTCATGTTAACCGAGTTCGACACAAAGGGGGTTGAAATGCAATGAAATATAGGGAAACTGTTCGGGAATGGAAGATCACTTCGACATAACTGGTGCTTTCGAGATAAGCAAGTTCGAGATAACGGGATGCACCTGTATTTATTCTTCTTCTTGTAGCCAAGAGCAGTCTGCATATTTGGCTTATGCAGTGGAAATTATTTACAAACACTGTATATTTCAGATATCCAAATGTGTTAATACTCACAACCTCAAATGTAACTGGTGCAATTGATTTGGCATTTGTAGACAGAGCTGATATCAAGCAGTATATCGGTCCTCCAACTCCAGCAGCTATCTTTACTATATACAGATCCTGTATAGTAGAACTTGTCAAGGTATGTTACCTGAGTGTGAGAATTGCCTTATTTACCCTAAATATTCAGAACACCATAATTTCAACAATTCTGTTTTGCTACCTGTTGAAAAAAATCAAATTTCAGAAATTTATGTTTTTCTGAATTTTGTTTTTTATGCCCCTGCCTGCCAAAGGCAGGAGTGTGGCATATAGTATTTCGTGATCTGTAGGTGCGTATGTCACATTCATAACCAGAGTCATAGCTTGGGTACATTTTATGCTAGGAATATGAAATTTGGAATGCTACTTATCCAGACCTAAACCTTCAACTCTTATGCTAGAGTTGCTCCTGAGTTATGCCCTGGGTTTGGACTAGGGGTCAATGTTTACATTGATGTTTATGTCCATGTTTCTCTTGGAGATTATAACTTGGATAACTTGGGTATCTTTTATGCTAGGAAGTTAAAATTTAGTATGCTACTTACCTAGACCTAAACCTTCAACCCTGTGCTACAGTTGCCCCTGGGTCATGCCCTGGGGTGGGACTATGGATCAGTGTTTTTAGCTTACATGAGCCCAAGATGAGCTATTGTGAACACTCTTCGTCAGTCCGTCCACACCTTTGAACAACTTCTCCTCTGAAACCCCTAGGCCAATTTTCTTCAAATTTCTCCTGGAGCCTTCTGTTAATGGGGGATTGAAAAATTATACAAATAGTGTCAGTCTATTAATCAAGATGGCCGCTATGCCCATATATGGAAAAACACTTAAAAATCTTCTTCTCAAGAACCAAGAAAGCGTCAAGGCTGAATATTGGTATATAGCATCAGGGATTCAAGGTCTACCCGGTTGGTTCAAATGATGACCCTAGGATGACATTTGACCTTTCTACGGGAAGATCAAATTTCCATCCCTATGCATTTGTTTGGGGAAAATATTAATAAATTCAGTTTCTCAAAGTGTATTAAAGACCAATGGCTGAAACTTACAATGTATGATCAAAGTAGCAAACCCTTTCAGTTACAATCAAAATTTTGTCCCCCAGGATTATCTGCTCTTGCCCCTGGGCTATATACATGTATAAAATATCATAATCTTTAAACGTCTTCTTCTCTAAAACAGCTTGACCAATTTTCACAAGATATTACATTGGGCCTTCTGTCAATAGTGTATTATCAATTTGTTTAAACCATTCTGCATGATTAAACAAGATGGCTGCCATGCCCATATATGGTGAAAAACACTTAAAAATTTTCATCTCCAGAACCAAGAAAGCTTCAAGGCTGAACCTTGTTAAAGAGCATTGGGGACTGAAGCTTATCCAAGTTTGTTCAAATGATGACCCTAGGTTGACATTTGACCTTTTTAGGGCATGGTCAAATTTGCGTCCCTATGCAATTGTTTGGGGAAAATATTTAAAATTCAGTTTCTCAAAATGTATTAATGACTAATGGCTGAAACTTACAAGGTATGATCAAAGTAGCAAACCCTTTTAGTTACAATAAAAATTGTGTCCCCCAGGGTTATCTGCCCTTGCCCTAGGGCTGTATACATGTATAAAATCTTGTGATCTTTAAACGTCTTCTTCTCTGAAACAGCTTGACCAATTTCACCAGATTTCACATTGGGCCTTCTGTCGAAGACGTATTATCAATTTGTTCAAAATGTTCTGCATTACTAAACAAGATGGTCACCATGCCCATATATGGTAAAAACACTTAAAAATATTCTTCTCCAGAACCAAGAAAGCTTCAAGCCTGAATCTTGTTACAGAGCATTGGGGACTCAAGGTCTACCAAGTTGGTTTAAATGATGACCCTAGGTTGACATTTGACCTTTTTTACTGCATGGTCAAAGGACCTCTGACGGTAACATAGGCAATCTGCCTATTTTTCTGCATGTTGTCCCAGCTTCTTTGGTTTCTCCATACAGTTATATTTGGTATTTTTAGGAAGACATATGTTCTATAAAGAAGCAGAAGTAGCCAAATTGTAAATGTTTGTCATACAGAAGCTGAATTCCATTTCTACAGGAGGGAGGGGTAACATTTTTAGAAAAAATAAAATCGATCCAGATTTGGATTTTTTTCATGTAAGTGAATGTTTGTGCCTATTCTTATAAAATAACCACATACATGGGTAGCCAATTATTTGACTAAAATTGAAGGTCTAAATTTACATTTTCCACAGAAGAATAAAAACTTGTACCAAACATTTAACTTACCTTATAGCAGTGAGAGCATTTTTTGTTCTGTGATCCCATATGTAACCAGGTGCTCCAGGTAAGCTTGTTATACCCCTTGCATACGAATAATGCTGAAGGGGTATATAAGTTTCGTCCGTTCCGTTAGTCCGTTCATCTGTCCATCCTTCCTTCCATCCCTTTCTTTAACCAAGTTTTACTTCGAAGTTTTTTGATTACTTATAACTCTGCAACCGCTGATCAAAAACTTTTCATATCTGGTATGGGGGTAGCTGGGAGGGTTCTCTTCCATTCTACATCTATGGACCCCTGGGTCATGCCCTAGGATGGGGCTAGAGGTCAAAATTTAGGACATCCCAATAAAGTAGTATATTGCAGTTTGTTTGTACAAACAACCTCTTATTAAAGAATGATAGGCATCAGACATGTTTATCACATCAACATTCAGTGTAATAAGGTCAAGGTCATTGTGACCTTATTTTTATGCTTCAGTAATTTTATTTTGAGTGATTTTGACTTATATTTTAAAGCCTATTGCATGGATTAATGCCTCAATAAAGAAGTATGTTGCAGTTTGTTTATACAAACAACTTTTTAAAGAAGGATGGGCATCAGACATGTTTATCACATCAACATTCAGTGTAATAAGGTCAAGGTCATTGTGATCATATTTTCATGCTGCAGCGATTTTGCCTTATATCTTGAAGACTATTTCATGGATTAATGTAATACTTGGAATATTGGTTCTGTGTGACACCACGATTGACAGCATAACAAATGTAGGTCACCTTGACCTATATTTCATGGTCCAGTAATTTTGCCACATTTCTTGAATGTTAATTGATGTATGAACATCACTATTTGGGATTATGAATAAGTATGATCCAACAGTTGATCTAAAAGTAAATGTAGGTCACTGTGACCTATATTTCATGGCCCAGTGATTTTATGTTACATCTTGAAGACAATTTGATGTATTACTATCATATTTTGGGATTATGTGACCTATATTTCATAGCCCTGTGTTTTTGTCTTATATATCCCACTGTTTGATACCTAAATGTCATATTTACATATAATGGCACAGTGTGACCCAAACTTTCACCTCAAAGTAAATATAAATCAGTATGACATATTTCATGGTTTAGTGATTTTGCTTAATATCTTTTAGATTATTAAATGGATTAACATCATAGTTGGTATAATGCATCAGTGTGACCATCAGATTAATTTCTCAAGTATATGTAGGTCAGTGACCTATATTTTATGGCCCAGCAAATTTGCTTCATGTCTTGAAGACTATTTACTCCAGGAAAGTTGTACTTGGGATGATAGGTCAGTGTCACTCAGAGACTGACATTGTGAACTATATCTTGCCTTATATCATTGTTATTAACTTTAAAATATTTTGTAATTAAGAAGTGGTGCCCGTCGGGGGTATTCGTGACCCTCTGGGCACTTGCTCTAGTTACCCTAGTGATAAATATCAGTGTGTTTTAACCATTTTTATACAAATTGATAAGTTTTGGAATCTCATTAGATCTACAAGACAATATGGATAATTAAAAACCAAGGTTAGTTTTGTCACAGCAGAATAAGAAATAACAAGAGGCCTACAGGCCACAACTCGCTCACCTGTGTGAAACCACCACTGCAGATATGCAGATGGCATGCAACATTTTTCCAGTACTGTCAAGTATTGAAACTTATGACAAGGCAATTGCTTAAACAGTTTTGAGATACCTTGCTTAAAAGGTTAATATGCTGAAA
This sequence comes from Anodontia alba, assembly GCA_964016985.1. Lineage (NCBI taxonomy): Eukaryota > Metazoa > Mollusca > Bivalvia > Lucinida > Lucinidae > Anodontia > Anodontia alba. The sequence continues at coordinate 60,714,052 of OZ024827.1, read as the reverse complement.
TTTTCAAAATGCCATAAGTAAAAAAAAGTTCAGATATTTTTTCAGAAGTCATTTGGTTCATCTACTTATCCTGTCCTTTAAAGGTTTTTTTTTTTTTTCTATTTTTAGCTCTGGCAACCATTTTATTCAGCAGAGCAGAACCATTTTTGCAATTTTGGCAAAGGGGCATAAGATAAACATTGATGTGAAATTATTTTGAAATCTTGCCACTGGCCATGGAATTTAATGATTTTTCTATTTTTAGCTCTGGTGACCATTTTGTTCAGTAGAACAGAACCATTTTGGCAATTTTGCTAAAGGGGGATAAGAGGAACATTTCTGTGAAATCATTTTGAAATCTGACCACTGGCCAAAAAGTTTTTATAAAGTGTCAGGGACGGGAGATCTACCAAAGTTGCTAAAATGATGGTCTTACATTGACGTTTGACCTTTTTACTGCGAAGTCAAAATTGCTTCCCTGTGCATTTGTATGGGCACCATATATTTGTATGGGAAAAATGTTGAGAATTTCAAATGACCTCCTCTAGGCCAATGTTGCTCAAATTTTATGTGGAGCCTCCTTAGGTTTGGGGAACGAAAGATTGCTAAATGGTCGCAGTCCATTGACCAAGATGGCAGCCATGCCCATATATGGTAAAAAACATTAAAAATCTTCTTCTCCAGAGCCAAATAAGCCCTGGGGCCTGATCTTTGCACAAATCATTGGGGACAGGAGATCTACCAAAACTGCTAAAATGATGGTTGTACACTGACGTTTGACCTTTTTACGGCAAGGTCAAATTTGCTTCCCCATGCATTTGTATGGGCCCTATATATTTATATTGGAAAAATGTTGAGAATTCATATTTTGGACATCTCCTCTATAATCCAGTTGAATCAAAACTTGATGATGAGCATTAGGGCACTTATGAGACACAAAATAGCTAAGTGAACCAATAGAAAATCCAAGATGGCCACCACAGCCGCAATCTTGAAAATCAATTTTTGACATCTCTTCTCAAACCTTAGATTGCTTTGAGCCAAAACTTGCTCTTTAGTAACAGGATGACTTCTGGATCGAAACAAGCTAAAATTGTGTCGATCGAAAATCCAAGATGGCCGCAGTGGTTCTGCTCCATTGAACAAGATGGCCACCTGAGCTAAAAAATAGACAATCTTCAAACAGCCAATGGCTTGATTTCAAAATATTTGCACAGAAGTGTTCCACCAATGGCCCTCAACCAAAATTACTAAAATGGCTCCGCTTAGCTGAATAAAATGGTAGCCAGAGCTAAAAATAGAAAAACCTTTAAAAGACATCTCCTCTGCAGCCAGTGTCCTGATTTCAAAGTAATTTCACAGAAGTGTTCCTCTTATGACCCTTTACCAAAATTGCTAAAAAAGTTCTGCTCGGCTGAACAAAATGGCCGCCAGACCTAAAAATAGAAAAAAACCTTTAAACATCTTCTTGATTTATAAAACTTTTCCATTTTCCATGCATTTCAATAGCAAAAATGGACAGTTTTACCCAAATTTAGGGTTCAATTACACTTTATTTGGAAAAATTTTCATAATATTAATGATGGGTCAGTAGAGGTCCACAGCAATAAAAAATTGTGCAATTTACTGAAACTTTATTTTCCATCATTTTGTAGGTAAATTTAGATTGCTACTGTCAGAGGTCCTTTACGTCTCTATGCATTTGTATGGGGAAAATGTTGAAAATCCAGTTTCTCAAAATGTATTAAAGACCAATGGCTGAAACTTACAATGTATGATCATAGTAGCAAACACTTTTACTTATAACAAAAAATTTGTCCCATGGGTTATCTGCCCTTGCCCCTGGGCTATATACATGTATAAAATATTGTAATCTTTAAACTTCTCTGAAACAGCTTGATCAATTTTCACCAGATTTCACATTGGGCTTTCTGTCAAAGGGGTATTATCAGTTTGCTCAAATGGTTCTGCATCATTAAAGAAGATGTCCACCATACACATATATGGTAAAAAAAACACTTTAAAATCTACTCCTCCTTAAAGGCTGAATCTTGGTATACAGCATCGGGGATTTAAGGTCTACCAAGCTGATTCAAATAATGATTCTAGGTCGACCTTTGACCTTACTATGGCAAGGTCAAATTTGCATTTCCATGCTCTTATATGGGGAAAATGTTGTAAAATCATTTTCTGAAAATGTATTGGACCCCTGGGTGAAACTTACAATGTATGATCAAAGTAGCAGACCCTTTTAGTTGCAATCAAAATTTTGTCCTCCTGGGTTATCTGCCCTTGCCCCTGGGCTATATCCTTTCGACGTCCTCAACGTATTAAAACGGTTGAAAAAAAGGGGTGATAAATAGCACGCATCTTTTACAGCTAAATAGCGGTAACGTGATAATTCGGTTGAAAAAAAGGGGTGAAAATAGCACGATAGTTCTGCTGTAGAATGGCCAGGAATTTTGAAATAAGATGCCAACTTTAGAAAATATTTTCAATCAAATGACGAACAAATATATAATTTTTAAGTCAAATTTTTATTTATTATAGCCGAGACTATAATTATGCATCATCACACTTGTCATATCATAATTACGTAATTAATGATTAAAAGCTAAAAATAGCGAAATGTCACATTTCAAAAAATATTAAAAAGTGTTACGTCATTAAAAAATATTTATTAAGAGAGGGGCAAACGACTAAGAAGAAAGTAGCCTTGGATTTGATAGTAAGAAGACTGAACTTTATATTTTCAAGAAAAAACGGTATATTGAATCATCATTATTATACAATTACGTAACATTACATCTTGATTAGAATTCCGTTTTGATACGCTCTGGCCGTTGCATTCACATTAATTTTCATTTTGAGTACGTTATGGTGTTGACTGTCCTCAAACTTTTAGCATACTAATACGTATAAAATAGATTTCTGAACCTTTTGAAAACGTTATGGTCGTTCGTATCCATATCGCTGAAATTCACAAAAACAAAAAAAAAACAGCCACAACGTTCTGCATTACAGTTTTCCTATTTACAAGATCCCAAAATAAAATTTCAAACAAATGCCAATGCGTTTACATGCGGAATAAGTTTATGTTTTTTAATTAAACATATAGGAAAAAACGAGAAATTATTACGCATATTACACAATGGCTATAGAAACGGCATTTCTACCTACCGTTTTAATACACTATGGTCGTTAGACTCCAGAACATACGTGCTATTTGACACCCCATTTTTTCAACCGGATTTTTACGCAATGGATGTTTTGTTCCGGAACTAACACCCATGTGTCATGTGATGTGCTTAGTATTAAGACATGTTATAAAATATAATCCATTCCTCAATAAATGCCTCCAACTGGAATATACACAAGACTGGCCTTTGAACATTGATAACATTTTTAATTCTGGTCCAATTTTTATGCAATTTTCACAAAATGTAGGGTTTTATGTCTGGAGTTGAAATAAGGCAGAATGCAGCTTAAAAGGGGCAGAGGGGTTGCAGGAGAGGGCAAGAGGGGTGCCTCGCTGGAGCACTGAGTTTACAGTCAGTTTACATTGATGTTTATGTCCGCGTTTCTCTTGGAGTTTATAACTTGGGTACCTTTTATGCTAGGAAGTTGCTACTGACCCAGACCTATACCACCTCTGTGCTAGAGTTGCCCCTAGGTTATTCCCTGGGTTGGGGCTAGGGGTCAAAATGTATATTAGGTCAAACTTGGGTACCTTTTATACTGGAAGTTTAATTTGATATGCTACATAGGTCATACCTTAGGTACCTTTTACATTAGGAAGTTGATATTTGGTATGCTACTTACCCAGACCAAAAACGTCAACCCTGTTCTCAGTGCCCCTGGGTCATATCCTGGGGTGGAGCTAAGGGCAGAATGTATAACAGGTCAAACTTAAGTACCTTTTATGCTAGGAAGTTGAAATTTTGTATGCTACTAACACCCAGACCTACACCTTGAACTGGGGGTGGTCGGGTGGTGCGAAGGTGCTGTGTATCTTACATCACCGGGGTGTCCAGCTGATATTGGCTTACAGTTGGGCAAGGCCTGCTATCCTTGTAGCGGGTAAGGGTAGAGGGGGAATGTTTTTATTTCTTCTGTTTCTTCACTTTCATTCCTGTTCCTCTTTCTTCCCTGTCCCTCTCTTTTATCTCTTCTACTGTCTCTTCTATCTCTTTTCTCCCTTTCTCTGGGAGACGACACAAAATGACCCTCAAGGGTTGACGTGTCGTTAAACCCCAACACAATCAATCAATTACACCTTGAACTCTTTGCTATAGTTGCCCCTGGATAATGCCCTCTAGTGGGGCTGGAGGTCAAAATGTGTAACAGCTCAGATTTTACGTTGACATTTACGTCTGTGTTTCTCTTGGAGGTTGCAACTTGGGTACCTTTTATGTTAGGAAGTTGAAATTTGGTGTTCTACTTACCCAGACCTAGAGTTGCCCCTGGTTCATTCCCGTTGGTGAAGCTTACGATCCAAAGGGCAGGTTCATTTGTGTACTTTGGACTCATGTCTAGTAGGTTCAAGTCTTTCAAAAGTTCATATCTCAACAACCTCTTATAAAGAAAGCATTCATATGTAGACCATACATACCCTGAAGAGTTGGCTTTCATTCCATGTTAAGTAAATATCAATGGATTTTTGCCAAACTTGGTATGTGCACTGATATTGTAGAGATCTGGTTTGGGTTTCCACCAAAATTTATGATAAACGGGAGGATTTTGATTTTGATATTGTCAATTTCCCTTTTCTGGATGGCGATGTCCCCCGGCGTACCTCATATGGGGTATACATATCTCAACTTATAAGATTCGCCAGAGCTTCTTCAAATCTTAATGACTTTAACTACCGTAATAAAGCCTTAAACTTCTTAGGCAGGGCTATCGTTATTTTAAACTTTGTAAGGCCTTTTCGAAATTTTATCGCAGATACTGCCTTGTTAGAAAAATATAGCGTCAGTCTGAAAACACTTCTGCAACAAGGTATATCGGAACCCGAATTTTACGGTGACTTAGTGTTCATATTTAGAAAAATCGTAGGTAAATCTAACTTTTCGGAGCTATTCAGTAAACTTATAAACCGTTATAAAAGAATTGGCTATAGCCTGGATATTATGTGGCAGACTGCATGCCAAGTTGTAAACCCAATCATTGTTGATGGCTATGCTTCATTCTTTAATTGCACGATGGCGGTTTGGGCCTCAGACTCAATGACGGCCTCTTCGTAAAAATTTAACCTGTGGGTTGGGGCTTGACGATATGTCTTTGGCTTGGCCCGCCATGGTTCAACTATTGGTTTTCATTTACTCTGGCGTACAGTAGAATTAGCCATGAGTACTCGTCTTTGTTTATTATAGTGATTAATTTGATTTTTATGTTTTCGCTTTGATGCATTGGCTGAGCTGGGAGCCTTTATGCGAACCAAATTTTTTATATATTTCTGTATTAAGAGTAGCATCGGGACCCAGGGTGAAGTTAGCTAGCTGTAAAAGTGCTTTAAACCCCCCGGTGGTTTGCTCTACCGACCGTTCTAAGGCGGTGGTCCCGGTGTTAGTCTTACTCCTTGTTGCTTTGTGGTTTATTCTATGAGGCGATTTGTTGTATGTCTTTCCATGTGTCATTTTGTTCTTGTGTTTTTCAGTCCTTTTAGTATTGCGATTACCTTGCTTGGGGAAGAGAGAGCTAATCTTAGTGCTTTTCGTACGTTTGTTCGGTTTGTGCTTGTTTAGATTTGTCGGTTTCCTCTTCCTCTTGGGGTCTGGGAAGGGCTGCGGTTTGTGATTGTGGCACTCCCTGGACTTTTCTCTTACCTTTTTTGGGATTGCTGATGGGCAAATTTTGTCAATTTTTGACAGTTTTCTGACGGTAACACGTCCGAATTTTCATTTCAGGATGATAACTCAGTAAATGTCAATGGGTTTTCACCAAACTTGGTATGTGCATTGATATTGTAAACATGTGCTTTGGGATTGCTAATGGGCAAATTGCATTAATTTTTGACAGAGTTATCTGACTGCAACATGATAATAGTGGGATATTATCATTTCACGTTTTATTTCCTACTTACTTCCTAAGAAAACAACTTAGACAGATACTTGATCAGACATCAGTTAACCTTATGACATTGACTTGTAGGTCATGAAGTGGAAGTCGACATGACCCATATTTCATGGTCCAGTAATTTTGCTTCATATTCTGAAGTTTTCACAGTCCAGTGATTTTGCCTTATATCTTGTAGAGTATTAAATGTTTAAACACCATACTTTCTGATGATGAGTCAGTGCGACCTGAAGTTTGACCTCAAAATAGATATAGGTCACAGTGACCTATATAGTTCATGGTCCAATTATTTTGCCTTTTATCTTGAAGTGTATTTGATGTATTAACATCATACTTAGGGATTATGAGTCAGTATGACCTGAAGTTTGACCTCAAAATAAGTGTAGGTCACAGTCACTTCAGGATCCAGTAATTTTACCTTATATCTTGAATGAAGAGTATTTGATGTATAATTATCATACTTATAAAAGTCAGTATGACCTGAAGTTTGACCTCAAAATAAATAATGGTCACAATGACTTAAACTTTATTGTCCAGTAATTATCCTTATATCTTGAAGAGTATTTGATGTATAAACATCATACTTATAGATTATGAGTCAGTATGACCCTAAGTTGGTCAGATTTTACATTTACATTTACGTCCACATTTCTTATGGAGGTCATAACTTGGGTACCTTTCATGCTAGGAAGTTGACATTTGGTGTGCTATTTATCCAGACCTAAACTTTAACTCTCTGCTAAAGTTGCCCCCTGATCACTCCCTGGAGTAAGGTTAGCGGTCAGAATGTATGACAGGTCCATAGCAACAGATAAGGCACTTTTTTCATCCAAAAAATGCTGATATCTTTCTTATTTCTCAACAAAAACATATGTTGTGGGTACTCATAAGCATCTCCTGCGAGGCGCTTCTAATGAGTACCCACAACATATGTTTTCATCAAGAAATAAGAAAACTATTATATGGATACCCCTTCTTATCTGTAGCTGTGCAGGTCAGGTTGAGCATTTGGAAAATAGTAGTCATATGGGCAGTCATATGGGCGGGGGCAATTGTGTTGTGTATTTTAGAGGTCTAGTTTTTTGTAATCTTTCTGACAAATGGGTGTCTATGAAGTTGTTTTAACATCAGGTTTTTGCATATCATAAACTAGATGAACACTGGGAATGAATGGATTAAAAAATTTCTTACTGATTGCAGTTGATAGCTTAAAACTTTCCAGTAAATTGGTTTTAGTGGGTAGGGGTGGTTAAGTGATGTGAAGGTGACATATAAATTTAGGAATTGGGGTATCTTACTGATTTGAAGTGGGCAAGAGCCTGTTGTGGTCAAGCCTGTTTACTAAGAATAAATAAATTGTTGAACATTACATTCCAAAAGATTATTATATAAAAAGCCAATAAAATAACTTCAGAAAATGGAATTTAAATTAAATACAAAATTTTAAGTGATGTGTCTTTCTTTTCAGCATATGTACAACCAAAAATGAAAATAGGGGATGTGTCTGCTTGAAGGGTGAATACTTCTAGTGTTTGCAAAAGAAATATTGGATACTATCAAATCTGTAGGTGAAAATGTTCAGCTCTGATCAGATTTCATGCACATGCTATCCTAGGCCTTCACCAAATTTCTAGATAAGACATGTTTTTTTGTCCAAAAATTGTTGATGTTTTCTTATTTTTTCCATGAAAAAATATATTTTGGGTACTCACACCCGACATTCCAAATGGGTACCTACAACATGTGTTCATGAAGGAAAAGAAAAAAACTATGGGATTCCCTCTCATCTAAAGCTGTGACCTTTTCTGTTCACATATATGTATATGTTATGGTCCCTGTTTACATAGCTTAGTAGGTGAGATCTTTGTACTCTAATAAAATCTCTTCCTGAGCCATTGCAAGTAGAAAGTGTTGTTAAGCATATGTGAAGTGCATAAATTCAAATGATTTTGTCCTTTTGGGCCCTTTGATGGGTATTGATTCTGTCTGCAATATGTCTCAAAGACACATTTTCACTCTGTACAATTCATACAAAAGTAAAATTTTCTAAGTACACCATGTTGCATCTGCAGTACTTGTATTTCTTCATTACAGGTTGGTATCATTAAGCCTCCAGAACAAGTGTTAGATCTACGAACACTAGAGTTTATGCGGTTTGTAGAGAATAAAGTAACGAAAGCCAGTTTACAACTCAGAGAAATAGCTATGTGAGTCCTTGATTTATGCCCCCAACTTCAAAGAAGTTGGAGGGGCATATTGCTTCTGGATTGTTCGTCCGTCCGTCCTTCCGTCCGTTCGTCACGCTTTTTGATGCATAGAATAACTTTAGAACCTTGAATGCTACTGTTTTGAAATTTCTTATATGGATTCCTCATGAAAAAATAGCTGACATGTATTTTTTTTCTTGACAGGATTATGCCCCTTTTCTGAGTTATGGCCCTTTGAAAAAATATGGATGCAATCTTGTCAGCAAAATATCTCAAAAACCATTGGAGCTAGAGCCTTGAAACTTGATGAATAGACTGGAAGGGATGAGTAGACAACCTGATAAACTTTTGAAGAAATTTTGAAAAATACTTCTTGAGTTATGGCCCTTTGTAATTTTGGACATTTTTACCTTGTCAGCAAAATATCTCAAAAACTGTTTGAGCTAGAGCCTTGAAACTTAGTAAATGGATTTGTAGTGATGAGTAGATGACCTGATTAACTTTTGAAGAAATTCTGAAAAATATTTCATGAGTTATGGCCCTTTGTAATTTTAGGCATTTTTTACATTGTCAGCAAAATATCTCAAAAACCGTTGGAGCTAGAGCCTTGAAATTTGATGAATAGACTGATAGTGATGAGTAGATGACCTGATTAACTTTTGAAGAAATTTTGAAAAATATTTCTTGAGTTATGGCCCTTTGTAATTTTGGGCATTTTTACCTTGTCAGCAAAATATCTCAAAACCTGTTAGAGGTAGAGCCTTGAAACTTAGTAAATGGATTTGTAGTGATGAGTAGATGACCTGAATAACTTTTGAAGAAATTCTGAAAAATATTTCATGAGTAATGGCCCTTTGTAATTTTGGGCATTTTTACCTTGTCAGCAAAATATCTCAAAAACAATTAAAGCTAGAGCCTTGAAACTTGATGGGTAGACTGGTAGTGATGAGTAGACAACCTGATTAACTTTTGAAGAAATTCTGAAAAATACTTCATGAGTTATGGCCCTTTGTAATTTTGGGCATTTTTACCTTGTCAGCAAAATATCTCAAAAACCGTTGGAGCTAGAGCCTTGAAACTTGATGAATAGACTGGTAGTGATGAGTAGACAACCTGATTAACTTTTGAAGAAATTTTTTAAAAATACTTCTTATGGCCCATTGTAATTTTTGGCATTTTCTCCTTGTCAGCAAAATATCTCAAAAACTGTTAGAGCCATGAAATTTGGTGAATGGATTTGTAATGATGAGTAGACAACCTGATTAACTTTTGAATAAATTTTGAAAAATACTTAATGAGTTATGGCCCTTTGTAATTTTGGGCATTTTTATCTTGTCAGCAAAATATCTCAAAAACTGTTAGAGCTAGAGACTTGAAACTTTGTGAATTGATTGGTAATGATTAGTAGATGAACTGATTAACTTTTGTTTAAATTCTGAAAAATATTTCGTAAGTAATGGCCCTTTGTAAATTTTGGCATGTTTCCCTTGTCAGCAAAATATCTAAAAACTATTGAAGCTGGAACCTTGAAACTTGATGAATAGATTGGTAGCGATGAGTAGATGACCTGAATATGCCCCCAGTTTCGAATGAAATGATGGGGCATATTATTTTGCCTTTTTGAGATATCTTGCTCACAAAATTTAATTCTGATATTTTTCAAAGGGGCATAACTCTAAACAAACATGCTGGACAAGAAACAAAATACGGGTCAGCTAGTTTTTCATTGGGAACCCAAATATAAAATTTCAAAACCCTAGCATGCAGGGTTCTTAAGATATGAAAAAAGCTTGACGAACGGACAAACGGACAGATGGACAAACAAAGTATTTAAGCTGGGTTCTTGAAATTTGATATAGTGAGTGGGAATGATGTGTAAATTACCTGATTATATTTTGAGAGAATTCCGTGAAAATATTGATAAAGTTACGGCCCTTTGCGGTTCTGCGCATTTTGACCTTGTCAGCAAGATGTCTCTAAAAGTACTTAAGCTAGGGTCTTGAAATATTATATGCTGATTGGGGATGATGTGGAGATTACCTGTTTTGTTTTTTAGGGAATTCCATGAAAAATTTGTAGTTCTAGGCATTTTGACTGTCAGCAAGATATCTCAAAAAGTATTTAAGCCAGAGCCATGATATTTGGAATACTGATTGGAATTGAGGAGGAGATCACCTGATTAAATTGTGAACCAATTAAATGAAATGTTGGAGCTATGGCCCTTCGCAATTTCTGGCCATTTAATGTTGTTGCTTTATTGTGTATAGCATAAGTTTAGAACCATGTATGCTAAGGTTTTGAAATTTCAGATTTTGATTCCTCATGAAAAAATAGGTGACCAGTATTTTTTTCTTATCCCATTTATCTCCTATTTTAGAGTTATTTCCCTTTATAAAATAACATTGAAATCTCATATATTTGTACTGTTGTTACCGTCATGGGCAAGCAGTGTTGGAGTCAAGCAGTGTTAGAGTCAGGCAGTTGGGGGCATAGTGTTTTACAAACACCAGCTCTAGTTTTTTTTCCTATACTATAGCGTTATCAGGGGTAGCCAGATAGTTTTTGTCATGTCTCTTTAAGCAAGCAGGAGTAACACAAGAGTCATGTTCTGGTGTTCAATTTTTGTTGTCTGCATTGTCCATCCACTCTGTTTAGCTCCATATCTCGGATAACAAAAGACGATTTTTGATGAATGACAAACAAGCTTACTGAATGACATTATCTCCACAAGCACTGGTATGGTTTGTTTACAGGTATTTTTAGCTCACCTGAGCCAAAGGCTGATAGGTGAGCTTATAGTATAGGCTTGGTCTGTTGTACATGGTAGGTCATCCTCACTTGAATATCTCCAAGACCAGTGTGTCAGTCTTGATCAATTTCATGTCTAGCATAGTTGGGTTATGGGGTTGACCGCATTTATTTATAATAAGAAAAATCTTGTCTGCTTAATACCTTATTGTTTTGGTTTTTTTTGTTTGTTTTTTTGTTTGTTTTGTTTTGTGTTGTTTTTAGCTCACCTAAGCACGAGTCTCATGGTGAGCTATTGTGGTCAGTCAATGTCTGTCGTGCGTCGTCCGTCGTGCAGCGTCAACAATTGCTTAAAAAGCCTACACCCCTGGGCCAATTGACTTGATACTTGGTAGGAAGCATCGGGGTGACTTGTAGATCAAAAGTAGCTAAAATCTTTCCCATCAGTAATCCAAGATGGCCGCCATGGCCGCCATCTTGAAAATCTATTTTTCGCTTCTTCTCCTGAACCGAAAGGCCAATTGACTCCAAATTTGCTAGGAAGCATCAGGATGACCTGTAGATCAAAAATAGCTAAAATCGTGCCGATTGGAAATCCAAGATGGCCGCCATGGCCGCCATCTTGAAAATCTATTTTTCACATCTTCTCCTGAACCGAAAGGCCAATTGACTCCAAACTTGCTAGGAAGCATCAGGGTGACTTGTAGATCAAAAATAGCTAAAATCATGCTGATCGGAAATCCAAGATGGCCGCCATGGCTGCCATCTTGAAAATCTATTTTTCGCTTCTTCTCCTGAACCGAAAGGCCAATTGACTCCAAACTTGCTAGGAAGAATTAGAGTGACTTATAAATGAAAAATACTTAAAATCGTGCTGATCGGAAATCCAAGATGGCCGCCATGGCTGCCATCTTGAAAATCTATTTTTCGCTTCTTCTCCTGAACGGAAAGGCCAATTGACTCCAAACTTGCTAGGAAGCATCAGGGTGACTTGTAGATCAAAAATAGCTAAAATCGTGCCAGTAGGAAATCCAAGATGGCCGCCATGGCCGCCATCTTGAAAATCTATTTTTCGCTCCTTCCCCTGAACCGAAGGGCCAATTGATTCCAAACTTTCTAGGAAGCATCAGGGTGACTTGTAGATCAAAAGTAGGTAAAATCCTGCTGATCGGAAATCCAAGATGGCCGCCGTGGCCGCCATCTTAAAAATCTATTTTTCGCATCTTCTCCTGAACCGAAAAGCCAATTGACTCCAAACTTGCTAGGAAGCATTAGGGTGACTTGTAGATCAAAAATAGCTAAAATCGTGCTGATCGGAAATCCAAGATGGCCGCCATGGCAGCCATCTTGAAAATCTATTTTTTGCTTCTTCTCCTGAACGGAAAGGCCAATTGACTCCAAACTTGCTAGGAAGCATAAGGGTGACTTGTAGATCAAAAATAGCTAAAATCGTTGCGATCGGAAATCCAAGATGGCCGCCATGGCCGCCATCTTGAAAATCTATTTTTCGCATCTTCTCCTGAACCGGAAAGCCAATTGACTACAAACTTGCTAGGAAGCATCAGGGTGACTTGTAGATAAAAATAGCTAAAATCGTGCTAATCGGAAATCCAAGATGACCACCATGGCAGCCATCATGAAAATCTATTTTTCGCTTCTCCTAAACCCAAAAGCCAAGCATTTGGGTGACTTAGAGATCAAAAATTGTGCCAATTGGAAATCCAAGATGGCTGCCATGGCAGCCATCTTGAAAATCTATTTTTCGCTTCTTCTCCTGAACGGAAAGGCCAATTGACTCCAAACTTGCTAGGAAGCATCAGGGTGACTTGTAGATCAAAAATAGCTAAAATCGTGCCGATCGGAAATCCAGGATGGGCGCCATGGCAGCCATCTTGAAAATCTATTTTTCTCTTCTTCTCCTGAACCGAAAGGTCAGTTGACTCGAAACTTGGTAGGAAGCATTTGGGTGACTTGTAGATCAAAAATAGCTAAAATCATGCCGATCGTAAATCAAAGATAGCCACCATGGCGGCTATCTTGAAAATCTATATTTCGCTTCTTCTCCTAAACCCAAAAGTCAGTTGACTCGAAACTTAGTAGGAAGCATTTGGGTGACTTGTAGATCAAAAATAGCTAAAATCGTTCTGATCAAAAATCCCAAATGGCCACCATGGCCACGATCTTGAAAATCTATATTTAGCTTCTTCTCCTGCACCGAAAGGCCAATTGACTCCAAACTTGGAGACATTGGGGTGACTTGTAGATGAAAAATAGCTAAAATTGTGCCAATCGGATATCCAAGATGGCCGCCATGGCAGCCATCTTGAAAATCTATTTTTCGCTTCTTTTGAACCGAAAGGCCAGTTGACTCGAAACTTGGTAAGAAGCATTGGAGTGACTCGTAGATAAAAAAAAAATAGCTAAAATCGTGCCGATCGTAAATCCAAGCTGGCCGCCATTTAGAGTTTGTTCAAATGATCACGCTCCATTGACTGGCATGCAATATATATTCTTCTTCAAAATTAAGAAACTGCTTAAATGATGATCTTTTCATTAGTTGCGATGACAGGATTGGAAAAATGTTGCATAACATCTGCATATCTTCAGTAGCTATGTCACTCGGGTGAGCGACCCGTGGCCCGTGGGCCTCCTGTTTTTTTAAATCTGGCTTTCATCAAACCTACAGATAATGAGAACAGACATAAAATTGGTCAAGTTTGACTTTGGGACAGATCTGAATATTCACTTTACAGTGATGTCCCCTTGACTATAGACTTATGGTGAAGTTCATATGAGCCAGCGCACAACAAAACCTACAATAAGACTTGTGTGACCAGCAAAGACTCAGATCAGCCTGGGCAGATCAGCCTGCACATCTGCGCAGTCTGAGCAGTCTTTGCTGATTGCATGCACTTTTTACAGTCTCAAGGCTATTCAAAGAGGGATAAACAAGAACCCTTGTCATACTGGTTGGATGTACAGGCTGATCTAAGTCTTTGCTGGTTACACAGGTTTTATTGTAGGTTTTATCATGTGCTTGCTCATAACTGATTGGTAATTACTGTTTGAAAGTTGATCAGATTTGCTGGCAACCAGTACAGGCTTAGAGTCTTGGCTGAGTTAAAATTACAGGGATATGAGGCAATTCACGCCAGAGTTATTTGTCTTGAGTCCCATTAAAGCCCATATTTGAACTTGTTCTCTCAAGAACTTGTTTAGTTTTCATCAGGCTTTCATCAAATCTATAACTAATCAGGACAGGAGTTATGCCCCTTGTAAAAAATGATAATGAAATCTTGTCAATAAAATATCTAAAAAAAATTATTTGAGCTAAAGCCTAGAAACTTGGTGTGCTTATTGGACACTAAGAGTAAATTACCTGATTAATTTTTGAAAAAAAAAAAAAGAAAAAAAATTTCAGAGTTATGCCCCATGTTATTAGCTCACCATGAGCACTTTGTGCTCAGGTGTGGTTAGTCAATGTCTGGCGTGCGGCGTCAACAATTGCTTTAAAAGCCTATTTCTCCTACACCCCTGGGCCATTTGACTCGATACTTGGTAGGAAGCATTGGGGTGACTAGTAGATCAAAAATAGGTAAAATTGTTCCGATCGGAAATCCAAAATGGCCGCCATCTTGAAAATCTATTTTTCGCTTCTTCTGATGAACCGAAAGGCCAATTGACTCCAAACTTGCTAGGAAGCATCGGGGTGACTTGTAGATCAAAAATAGCTTAAATTGTTTAGATCGGAAATCCAAGATGGCCGCCATGGCAGCCATCTTGAAACTCTGTTTTTCACTTATTTTCCTGAACCAAAGGGCCAGTTGATTTGAAAATTGGTAGGAAGCATCAGGATGACTTGTAGATATAAAAATAGCTAAAATCATTCCAGTTGGAAATCCAAGATGGCGGCCATCTTGAAAATCTATTTTTCCCTTCTTCTTCTGAACTGAAAGGCCAGTTGACTCGAAACTTAGTAGGAATCATCGGGGTGACTTGTAGATAAAAAATAGCTCAAATCGTTGCGATAGGAAATCCCAAATTGCGGCCATCTTGAAAATCTGTTTCGAACTTTTTCTCCTGAACCGAAAAGGGTTTGTTCAAATGATCACGCTCCATTGACTGTCATGTCATATTATATTCTTCTTCAAAATTAAGAACTGCTTAAATGATGATCTTTTCATAAGTTGCGATGACAGGATTGGAAAAATTTTGCATAACATCTGCATATCTGCAGTGGCTATGTCACTCAAGTGAGCGACCCGTGGCCCATGGGCTTCTTGTATAATGATAATGAAATCTTGTCAACAAGATATCTCGAAAACTATTTAAGATAGAGTCTTGAAACTGGGTAGATTACCACATTAACTTTTGAAAAATTCTGATTTTTTTTCGGAGTCAAGCCTCTTGTAATGTAGTTATAATGAAATATTGTCAGCAAGATACTATGAAAACTATATGAGCTTGGGCTTTTAGACTTGATGAGCTTATTGGGGATGATGAGCAGATCACCTGATTAACTTTTGAAAATTACTGGCAAAATAATGTGCACAAGTACTGGTTAGCTGCTGAAAGGACTAAGCCCACCCAGGAAAAAGCGTGGTTAGGTCAACTGACCCTGCTGAACATGACCCCAGTGGGTTGACTGGACTGTAAAACCACACACAAAACTTCTTAAAAAATCTGATTAATTTTGTGAGATATATGTCCCTTTGCAACTTTGGCATTTTGTATGGACAATACAATTGGGAGCATAGTGTTTTACAAACACATTTCTAGTTTCAGAGTTATTTGCCCTGGAGCTTTGAAAAACTTGTTAATATAGTTTGTTTGGGAAAGCAGTGTCTATAACTTCTCTCAGCCATTTATAGCTCACCTGAGAAGGCTCTTAACACCTACATTACATCAAAACCGACAGTTCCTCAACAATATTTTGTTTCCTCTTGATAGGACGAGGCCCATCATTTACGCAGGTGACAGGAGCTATTACTTTAAAAGTATACATCATCCATGGCCTGTTGCCTTTCTGACAGTGGCTTAAAATGGTGAATATTTGTACATATAGAAGGACCAATAGTGAATAATTAATAAATGAAATCAGTATAAAGTTTCAAAATTACTTTATTTATTTTTTTTTTGCCCTGTTCAACTTGAATAAAACCTACAACACAAATAAATCAGAGTACTGACATGTTGTTTGTATTTACAGAAGAAGCCATGGTTTAAGTGGCAGATCTCTTAGAAAGTTACCATTTATTGCTCAAGCTGTTTTTGTACAGGTAAGTTTCAGTTTAATAAGCTCACCTTAACCCTTTCACCCCTGAGTTTCTGAAGTGGACTCTTCCATCTTTGACTCTGGACATTGTTGCAAACAGAGGTGTGAATCAAAAACCAAGAAAATGACAACAGTGTAGATCCTGATGAGATGGCTTGTTATGAGCCATCTCATCTGGATCTACACTATTTGCAAAGGTATCAGTTTTGGTCAGCAGGGCTAAAAGTGTGAACAGGGAACAAAAATGATCACATTTGCTTACAGGAAAGATCCATAAAGATCTGCATATTGCAGTCTGGTGAGGCTCCTCAAGCTGACAAATTATCAGGTTCAGGTACTTGCAAATAGTATTTACCCTAAATATTGGGACATCATAACTGCTTATCATATTTGTCTTAAAATTTGAACAAAAGTATTTTACTACCTGTTGATATATCTAAAAATGCTGGATGAGTGGCAAATAGTGTAGACTCTGTGCTCTGTTTGCATCTTTGAACAGTTATATCTCCACAGTCTACAGGTTGATCTCAATATTTCTCATCTATAACATGCCTCTGGTGGGGCATTGGTGACATAAGCTTTTCATGAAAATCCAGTGGAAAACTTGGTTGCTGTGGCAACCACAGGTCCCATAGACTTACAATGGGAGAATGTTTGTCATCACCATAACTCCTTCAGTTTTGATCTGATGTTCCTGAAACTTGCAGATGAGGTGGACATGGATGAAATCTCGGACAAGTTCAAAAACTGGCCAGATCGAATCATTAATCTTTGAGTTATGTCCCTTGATTGCTAAAACAGCCTCTGTTTGACTTTTACATCAGCGTAACACATTCAGGACAAATCTCAGACAAGTTCGAAAACTGGCCAGATCAAATCATTAATCTTTGAGTTGTGTCCCTTGATTGCTAAAAAAGCCTCTGTTTGACTTTTACATCAGCAAAACTCATTCAGTTTTGATCGTATGTTCCTGAAACTTGCAGATAAGGTGGACATAGATGAAGTCTCAGGCAAACTGGCCAGATCGGATCATTAATCTTAGAGTTACGTCCCCTTGATTGTTGGAAAAAGCCTTTGTTTGACTTTGTCATCAGGCTAAGTCATTCAGATGTAATCGGATCTTCCTGAAACTTGCAGGTAAGGTGGACATGGATAAAATCTCAATCAAGTTCGAAAACCGGCCAGATAGGATCATTAATCTTAGAGTTATGTCCCCTTGATTGCTGAAGAAGCCTCTGTTTGACTTTGTCATCATTGTAACTCATTGGGTTGAATTACATCCCCTTGATTGCTGAAAAAGCCTCTGTTTGACTTTGTCATTAGCATAACTCATTGAGTTTTGATGAGAACTTACTGAAACTTACATGTAAGGTAGACATGGATAAAACCTCGTGCAAGTTTGAATCTGGCCAGATTGGATCATTAATCTTAGAGTTACTCTCCCTTGATTGCTGAAAAGCCTCTGTTAGATTTTTACATTCATCACTATAACTTTTGTTCAGTTTTGATTAGAACTTCCTGAAACTTGCAGCTAAAGTGGACATGGATAAAATCTTGAACAAGTTTGAAAACTGGCCAGATAGGATCATTTATTTTAGAGCTACATCCTCTTGATTGCTTAGAAAGCCTCTGTTTGACTTTGTCATCACCATAACTTATTCAGTTTTGATCAGATCTTCCAGAAACTTGCAGATAAGTTGGACATGAGTGGAATCTGAGATGAGTTCAAAAACTGGCAGTCCTAGAGTTACCTCCCTTTGATTGCTAAAAAAGCCTCTGTTTGTGTTTGTCATCAGCATAACTCATTCAGTTTTGATTGGATCTTCCCGAAACTTGCAGATAAGGGGCACATGGATGAAATCTCTGATGAGTTTAAAATCTGGCCAGATCGGATCATTAATCTTAAGAGTTACTTCTACTGATTGCTGAAAAAGAGCTCCTGTTTGACTTTGTCATCAGCATAATGCCTTCAGTTTTGATCCGATCTTCCTGAAGTTTGCAGATAAGGTGGATATGGATGGCATCTCAGA
Source organism: Anodontia alba (assembly GCA_964016985.1). Lineage (NCBI taxonomy): Eukaryota > Metazoa > Mollusca > Bivalvia > Lucinida > Lucinidae > Anodontia > Anodontia alba. The sequence goes on along the minus strand of OZ024827.1, from coordinate 60,695,735 downwards.
TGAATTTGAAACCTGGCCAGATCGGGTCATTTGTCTTAGACTTATATCTCCTTGATTGTTAAAAAAAAAGCCTACATTTGACTTTAGCATCAGCATAACATTCAGTTTTGATCGGATCGTCCTGAAACTTCCAGACAAGGTGGACATGGCTGAAGTGTTGGATAAATTCAAAACTTTCCATGAGATGACACGGTGCAAACTGTTTTGAGGTTAAAGTACACCAAATTTTCATAAAGTTATGTGTATGTCAAGAATTATGTCCCCCAGATTAATGAATGTTATAGACACTGAGTCATCTTGACCTACTTTACAGCACAGGTGAGCCTAAAGGACCAAAATGGTCCTCTTGTTTTCTAAGGTTTAATGGAGATTTGCATTGGGGCAGCTGGTGAAATAAAATGATTCATCAGAATAATATATGCCATCTTTAAAGAATTGTGAATTTTGTTACATCCGTCATTTTTGTAATCACTTTATTCGAGATTTTGCCTCTTTCTTTTCTCAGCAATTCAGCAATATCAGATACAAAATGTCATAATGCATACTGGTGATTTTGAGCCTTTACTTTCCATTGTGCACATTTTTAGTGGGGAGGGGGCCATATTGTTTTTGGTGTGGATCAAGTCAGCATTGCCGTGGGCTTTGGGAGTTGGCATTGGCATTGCTGTTACACTTTCTTGTCTGCACAATATCTCGTGAACCAGTTGTTGGATTCTTACAAATTTTCAGGATATATAATTGGGACATAACTAAGAACTGATAAGATTTGTTGATCTTGACATAAAGTCACAACAGTAGAAAAAACTGAAAATTCATTGGTTGGGAGGGGGAGGGAGGTGGGGAAGGCATCTGGTTTCTCTGGAAACACTATTACTAGTTGTAACAATCTGTTCTCTTTTTTTTTACTATTTTACAAAGAAAATAAGGCTTGACATTGCATGCGCATTGCTCTGAAAAATACCGTATTAATCCGCCTATAAGACGGGGGCTGTTTTTGGGCCCTTCCCAGGCAGGATTTTGCTTTTACTTAATTATAAGACGGGTTAAAAAAGTCACCTGTCAGAGATATTCCCTGCCACTCAGAAATTCCTAAAGTACATTAAGACATCGGCGATGATTGGTCAGATTTGTAAGTGAATTTATCATAGAGCAGCAATTAAATAAACTTCCAACACCACTTACAAGCATGCATACCGTATTTAACTGTGTATAACACGCACCTTACTTACCCAGAAAACGTTTATAAAAATCCGATGTGTATTATTTATAGGAACACCAAAATCGGGACAGAAATCGCCAAGATAATCTGTCGCGAAAACTCATGACATTCACGATCGCCCGTTAAAAATGCGAAATAGAATGATTGCTATAAGATATTCATGATTTTTTATATCTATCTTGCCCATACCAGGGTTCTGGCAACTCAAAACAAGCAACTCGATCTGATTTGCAGTAATTTGATATCCTTTTCATGTCCATGCTCTTTTTGTTTACGCTTTTTTATTTTGCTGATCATGTGATCTCTTCAAAGGGAAACTACTCAAACAGGCATATGCATATGAATCTGTATTGATTACCGGACTTTGACAAGTCTCACACCGTAACTTGAATAAATCAGCCTGCACAACTGATTTATTGTAGTTCAAAATAGGAAATAAATTTGGTAGAACATAAATATTGGCACGAATGATCATACATTGAAAAAATAAAAAAAGTATTTAATTTTTAGCAATTATTAAAATTATTGATAATAAACAAAACCAACTGGGCTTTTGAGGTAGGTAGATTGGTCATTTGCATTTTATCTTTTATTTTCTTACCATATCTTTATCTTTTTTTTTTTTAAACTTTTCTTCCAACTTACCAAAAAAATTGTTTGAAATAAACACTGTTTATGATAAAGAAAAAAAAAAAACAAAAAAAAAAAACTACCAGCATACATCTGTGCACTTAATTGGTTAATTGGCAGTCAGAATGACAACTAGTCGACTTTAGTTGTTGTTTGCATTGCCCTGAGGCACTGAGTTGATAATTTCACGTCTCAGTTAAGAAAGTGACACAAAGAAGGTGTTAATTATGAGAACACAAAAGAAATAACTACATTTTTATTATCATAGCCTCTGCAGTGGGGAAGCAAAGAACTGCCTACACTACATCAAGTTGCCTGAGGCCCATGGTAACAGAGTTGCACAATGAAAATTCAGTTAGCATTATCTTAAATTCGGCCTGTTTCTACTCTAAACCTTCCGAGTTCGGCTATTTTCAACTCAATCCTAGTGAAATTTGACACACTTAGTATCTGGTAACTTAGTAAATAATGCACGGATAAATTCTACGTGTTTTACATAGGAACATCTTTTTTTTTATTTCAAAACTATTTAGCAAATATTCAGTGTGTGTTATACACGGGTGCGAGTAATACACAGAAAAATTTGGTACTTCACCTAAAAAATTACCTTGCTGCTATTTCTGTCAAGGGACGAAGGTAAACATTATATCCTTCTACCGGTTTCGAAGATTGGCATTTTCCGTGACCACGTGGCACCACCAGACTTTGCCAAAAATACCGATATGGCCAAAGACCTTGATTATAAGACGGGTCTGGATTTTTGGGGGCTTTTTTTTGAAAAATCCCCGTCTTATAGGCGGATTAATACGGTAGTAGACATAATCCAAAATCTTGTCTGCAGCAGTTGTGAGAATAAGCAAATGCTTTGTGTTCAGACAGCTAAAGTCCTAGTTTTAATTTTTATTGTTCTCATACAGTATAAAAAAAAAATTTTCTAAAGATGTTCTTTACCCTGTAAAATTAGTGTTCATTCTACTAGCTCCAGATAGGAAGACCAAAATAGTATCTTGCACGTTTCTCCTCAAAGTCGTGTAGTGAGTCCTTGTAAGAATTTCTTTGATGAGGTGATTCTAATGAGAACTATAAGATTATTTTTGTAAAGAAATGAGAAAAATGGATGCCTATCCTTCTTACTTGGAGTGCAGAGGCACTTCTAATGAGTAAACACAACATGTTTTCTCTTCATAAATCTTGTTATATTTTGGTCTCTTTTCAGAGTTCTCAGGTTAGACTAGAAGATTTCTTGGTAGCACTATCAAAAGCCGTAGATCAGCAGTTCAAAGAAAGAGAAGATCTCACAAAAGATTGAAATAAACCTAAAACAATAGCCAGTCTCGTTAGGGCATGACTATTTAACATACCCTGGGCTTTATTAGCAGCCAAGGACAGTGAAATTACATAGCTCTAGATAATAAACCTGGTCCTGCTGAACCCAGATATACCCTGCCTATACACACAGTGTAGATCCAGATCAGTTGGCTTCTGAAGAAGCCAACTGGTCTGGATCTGCACTGTTTGTCATTCAGTACAGTCGAACTTCAATGGCTCGAACATCTTTGGGACCATAGAAAATTGCTCGAGACATGGGTGGTTCAAGCCACTGAGGGTTGAATATGGTGCCAAGTCAGGAAGCAAATTTAGGAATTTTTTTTCGATTTTCTACACAATAATTGTATGTTGAGCATACTCATTAGAATTGCCTCAATGAGGCAATTCTAATGAGTACACACAACACAATTTCATGATAAAATAAGAACATTTCCCTAAATATTTGTTTTCTTGAGCTATCGGAAGAACTTCGTAGGGACTCAAAAACGAGTTCGAATTAGCCATGGTAAACGAGCCATCGGTGTTCGAGCTATCGAGATTCGACTGTATATGAATTTATATCAACAATCTGGATTAAGTATTCTGATTGACAATTAGAAATGGATGTGTCATCTTAATTTATTCTGCATGATAAGGGTTAAAGCTTTATTCATCTAAAAAGGATACTGTTATCTTTCTTATTTCTCCACGAAACATACCTATTGGATTCTCATTAGAAGCACCCAAAAAGATGTGTTTTTATGGAGAAACAACAATATTTATCTGGATACCTGTTATCTGGAGCTCTGTTTCTGTTCTTTTCCAAGAAAATCTGCTTGAAAATTCAAACCGATGAATGAAATATTAAGCCCTATTTTTGGGATGGTTTGGATGTCACAAGCCCTGATTTTATGGTAAATGTAAGAAAATATTTTAAAATGTCATCTGTTTGTATTTAGATTGGTTTCAAGATAGTTCACTGATGCTTTATTTTGAGAGGGTTCAATAACAAACTTGAAGAAGTTTCTCTGAAATAAATATTAGATGTGTAGATAAGGAAAGAATTATAGCTGTTCATATTAAGGGAAAATTGCACGTCCAGCTGGTAATCAGGAGTTGCGGGTTCAACCCCTGTTGGGTCGACAACATTCTCGTGGAGATTGATCATGAAATATTTTCTACGGTCATTCTCTCCCTTCCATTGATTCAGGAAGTGCAGTTGTCATTTTCTGGCGAAAGAATGTGCACAATACTGGTTATCCCCCTTTATATAGGACTAAGCCTGCCCAGTGAAAGTATGGTTAGGTAAACTGGCTGCGCTTGACATGACCCCATTGGGTTGATTGGGTCGTAAAACCTCAACACAAACGAACAATTAAGGGAAAAACTACTTGAAGTTGGTGATATATCTTTAGTTTTACTGCTTGATAGATACAGATCAGTTGCCATCATATTGCTGTTACTGCAGATCAAAATTCAAGGTCACAGGCTTAGAAAGGATTTTGTATAACATTTGTATCAAAGTTATAAGTTAATTTGCTTTGCTTGTATTTCTGAAATTCTTGGCTTTAAGTTATTAAGAGGAGCTTACTGTAGACATCAAGCATTTCATGGAAACTCAAAAATTTTGATTTTGTATATTTTACACCAAAAGTGGCCCTTGACAAATGATGAAGATTGGTAAAAAATTATCTTCAAATATGTTGAATAGTTTTTGAGATATCTAGGTTATCACTGTTGCCATGGCAACAGTATTAGGGCAAAGGTAAAACAGTCTGTATGCTTGATTTTCAACAAATAACCTTGACTATCACCTTGATAGTATAGTATAATGTACTTATGTTATAAATACATATATGTTGTCAAACATGCCGATATGGTTTTTGCCTGTACACATGTTTAATTACATTTCCATGGCCACTGACTTGAGGTACATGTCAAACAAATTTTGCCGGCCTCGGTGGCTCAGTTGGATGCGCCGTCCGACTGGAGACCAGGAGGTTGCGGGTTCAACCCCCGCCGAGGTCGGCAACATTCTTTCGTGGAGATTGATCATGAAATATTTTCTACAGTCATTCTCTCCCTTCCGCTGATTCAAGAAGGGCAGTTGTCAGTTTCTGGCGAAAGAATGTGCACAATACTGGTTAACCGCTTAGAGGACTAAGCCTGCCCAGTAAATGTGTGGTTAGGTAAACTGACCGTGCTCGACATGACCCTATTGGGTTGACTAGGCCGTAAAACCTCAACACAAACAAACAAACAAACAAATTTTAACTTTAAAGAAAATGCAGGTTTTTGTCTGTAGATAATACCCAAGGCCAGTGGTATTGAAAGAAACTGGTATTGGAACTTCGAAGATCTACATAAGTACAAGCAATATCAACAGTAGTTAGGTGTAATTCTCTCCAAACAGAAGAATGATAGCTCCACAACTTTGCTTGTGTTAAAAATTTGAAATTTTATGAAAATAATAGTATTACAACTGCTTGAATTATTTTTCTTTGCTAATTTGGGATTGGTTCACAATTAAATGACAATAATATATTCACTACATATTGTTAAATGCATATAGCCATTAAAAACAGTAAATGTCCTAAAATGCATGATTACTGTGCATTTTCTGCAAGATATGATGAAGCAAAATGCCAGTCTTAAGGCCTGTATCATATATTTATTAGCATTTGCATCAGTAAATATACATTTTCTTACATGTCAGACAAGTAAAAACCAGAAAGGGTCTGCGCACGCATGGTTATAGACTTCACTAAGGGTTTGTCATAAATAAAGTTTAAAAACTGGGATCTCATTACCCCAGCCACTAATGTATATACAGGCAAGTTAGCTTGACATGTTCCAGTTCATATGAGCATGGTTTTAAATCAATGATGTCACATGACTTCTGGTTAAATGCAAGTGGGATGTTAAACAAGATATGTTGATTTTCTGTTGAAATTCAGTAATTGGACCACAGCAATGGTAAATTTAGCTTTCTGGGTGAGCAAAATATACACTGCACTGCATGGCTCGTGTTTGCATATGCTTCTTGTTGCCTTTATCTAGGAAGAAAGGGAAAAAAATAGATTTCCACCTGTATCCATTTTGCATCAGCATTAGCATTGGCGTAAATGCTCATGTGTAAGACAAGTTTCGTCTGAGAAATGTGTGAAATCAAATCAAGAAGTACCGGTACATGGGGGTGTTCCATTTTCCCACAGACCCAATGTTAAACATGGCAGACAGTACATGTATTCAACCACATTTCTACGAAATTGGCAGATACAAACTAGAGATATTGAGGAACCGTTTGATCATATTCAAACATGTGTTTGTTCACCTTAGAAAATTGCCTTTTCTGTAGATACATCGCAATAGAAAGTTGCAATAGGTCCTTTAGAAACTTTACTTCCTTGTTTGTCCTTCTACCTATGCAAATAAGAACATCCAAGGCTCTTAATCATCATAGTATTAGATTTCTCCCTAAGTATGAAACGTCGGTTTTACAGTATATTCCAAATCATACGTATGAGCCGTATAAAAAGGATTAACCTAAACTCTGTGCATTTTTTATACTAAGTATGTGAGGGTATATAGTTTTCGCTTTCCATTCATCCATTCGTTTGTTAGTTCTTTCATTCATGTGTTCATTCATACATTAGTTTGCTCGTAGGGTCAAAGTTTTTGCATTAAAGTTTATAAGATGTCATATTTTGAAGACTTTGATGGATTGCACTCATATTTGGCTTAATGGTAGATATAGGTCTAAAGTTTTTATCAGCACCATCCCCACCCCAGGGGAGGGGGCAGTGACCTTGGGGTCAAGGTCACAGAATTTTCATAAAAAAGTCAAACTTTTTATGTTTAAAGACAGGATTTTCAAACCAGGGGTTCTGGTTTCCAGTACAGGGAATATTTTACCTGTACAGGTAAAGGTGTGAATTTATTTTAGCCAATCAGTGGACTAGAAAAACCATACATGGTAATTCTATTGGTTAACTGGAGATGTGACCTCCATGAGATCAAGAGACAGAATGACTCTGTATGTATGTATTCAAATTCTTAACACTACCAGGCAACTGAGTCATATAGAGGCAGCACCAGATAAATCTGGATTAGTTTTACTGGACTATTGGGTTGGCTTGAAACGGTGCCTAGTTATAATTAATAAGTAGGTCACCTCGCTCAGACATGGGATGCGTGCACGTCCAGACACGGTGCGGGTGTGTGCAGACCTCGTGTGTGAGTAGTAGTCCAGCCTGTAAGTTGCAGAATTTTGAACATCGGCCGAAAAGATCGAGCTTTTAATCTCATGCCTAATGCGTGTCAATTCCAACTGCATAGTGCATTAGGTACTCAGCTCGAGTCGTGCAAAAGTTTCAGACACAAGCCAAGGAAGGGAGATGCTGGAAGGGTATCCTCACCCAAAACGCTGATTGGGTGTCCTCACCCAAGTAATTGAAAAAAAGAAGGGTGTCCTCACCCATTATCAAGAAGGGTGTCTTCACCCAAGTCTCTAGCGTGGTGCTGTTCTGTAGAACAGCCACTTTCCCGATTGGTCGCCGCAGGAACGCTCCAGTAAACCGAACCAGGATATGATGTTCGACTGCGTCTTTCCTGATTCGCCAAGCTCTTCTATCTTGATGTAGAACTCTTCATGATAATACTTGGATGTTGGTCCCTTGATGAGAAGCCAATTCTTCATCCATGGTCGATGTAAGAAGTAGACTGGCAGGTCGATGTTCAGTTCATCTTCTTCTCTCGGGATTCTTTGTGCTTTGATGATTGCTATGTCTTTACCATGTAGCTTGCTGCTGACTGCTTCCTGGAGGTCATACTTTTCGTGTAATGGGAATTCTTCTTCATAGTGGTCGGTGCAGAACTTGATTGGCAGTTCTTTAGGTGCTGCTGGAGACTGTCTTCTGGCCTTCTTTGGAGGTGGAGACTCGGGAGACGCAGGTGCTGGTGCTGGTCTGGTGATTGTTGGCAATGCTGTGATGGTAGCTGTGTTCTTGTAGCATGGTTTGATGATCTGTTGTGGAGTCTGTGTCGGCGATGGAAGCGTCTCCCTCTCTATTGGCGTCGGTTCTCGGCATGGTGGCGGTCTTGAAGCTGGAGCAGGCTGGCGAGGCCACTCGCCATCACAGGGTGCAGGCTGCCTTCTGCTTTCAGCCCTCTTCTTGTAATAAAGCTTAATTAATTGGAAGAGCCTTATTGAAGGTCAGTTGGACGCGAAGAATGACACTGTGGAACTTAATCCTCTTTTTATAGTGCACTCCTGTCTTTAAGTTTATATAGCTATATCATCAAGACCCTTTGAGGAATTTCATTCATATTTGACATGTTGGTAGATATAAGTCTAGAGTTTTACTCAGCACGATCTCCATTTCGGGGTATGACCTTGAAGTCAAGGTCACAGAATTTTCAAATAAAAGTAAAAACTTTTGCATTTAAGTTTATATAGCTATATCATCAAGACCCTTTGTTGAATTTCATTATCCCCTGACGGACAGGTTGAGGGGATATAGCTATCAGCAAGGAATCTGTTCGTCTGTCTGTCCATCCATAGACGCATTATTCGTTAGTACTTTAGTTTAGTTGTAAGGTAAAAGTTTTTTCGTTAAAGTTTATAACATTATGAAGACCCTTTGAGGGATTTCATTCATATTTGGCCTGTTGGTAGCTATCAGTCTAAAGTTTTTATCAGCACTGACCCTACCCCGGGGTATAACCTTGGGGTCAAGGTCACTGACTTAGAATTTTCATAAAAAAGTCAAAGATTTGGTGTTCAAGTTTATATAGCTATATCATCAAGACCCTTTTTTGGGAATTTCATTTATATTTTACATGATGGTAGATATGGGCCTAGAGTTTTACTCAGCTTGATCCCCACCCCGGGGTATGACCTTGAGGTCAAGGTCACAGACTTAGAATTTTCAAATATAAGTAAAAAAATTTTGCATTTAAGTTTATATAATTATATCATCAAGACCTTTTGTTGAATTTCATTATCCCCCAACCAATAGGTTTAGGGGATATAGCCATCAGCCTAGAATCCATACACCTGTCCATCCATCTGTCTGTCCACAGATGCATTATTGTCCACCCCATAACTCCTATACCCTTTGAGCTATTTTCACAAACTTTGTCAGGTTGTGGAGGGCATTGGGTAGGGATGTCGGGTACAAGAATGATAACATTGACTGACTTGGTCCATGAGTTATCTCCCTAGTCTCCAAAAATTGTAAAATTTTGTGTGAAACCATAACTTTAAAACACTTTAAGATATTTTCATGATACTTCACTAATGTGGAGAGGACATTGAGTAGTCATATCATATTCAAGAATGACACCTCTTACTGACTCCATTTTGGAGTTATCTCCCTTGGTTATTTAAATCTTGTGTGGGCAATAACTCTAAAAATTCTTTAAGATATTTTTGTGATACTTAACCAATATGTAGAGGACATTGAGTAGGCATGTCACGTTAAAATTTTCATTAAAATTTATATAGCTATATTATCAAGACCTTTTAATTGGTTTCATTAATATTAAGCATATAGGTCTAAAGTTTTTCTCGGCACCATCCCCAAGCTGGGGCATGGCTTTTAAGTCAAGGTCACAGACTTTTCATACAAATGTCTTTTTTGCTTGTATTAAAAAAACATTGATTTCACTGGTATATGGTGATAGTTATAGGGCTTAAGTTTTATTTAGCTCGATCCCTGCACCTGTGCTTGACCTTTGAGGTCAAAGGCAAGGGCTTCACATAATTTGTGATGAAATTCTTTCAATGTTATAACATATAGCATACAACTGCCATCTCCAGAGTCAAAGCTACATACTTTGTGTTCTTTAAAAAATGCCGGTAGCTCCGGTCAGGGGTATACGTGCCCCAGCTGGCACTTTGTCTAGTATGATTGGAAAATGTGCTTAAAAATGTGAAGTTAAGCTTTTTACTGGAAGTCACTGGCCTTGTGAAATCTATGGAAAAATGCAAGATCACTATGTCACTGAAAATGAATGTCAGTCTTGACCTATAAAGGCTTATACTTTTCTGATACCACCTCAAGTCAATACGATTGCATATAACAACACAGAAATATATTTCCAAACTATAAAAGATACAAACATACTGTCAACAGAAATTGGTTTGCTGTGGATAATGCAGTTATGCCAAATGGTCTAAATAGTTAGCTTATGAAAACAAAATGACCATTTCCATGGAAACAGTGTAGAGTTAATATAAAAAAAAGTCTTGTCAATAGAAACCAGGACACTTAAATAACATTTCCACAAAGTTCCATTGGATTCCATAATTTTCACACATTCCATGTTATGGACCAATGCTTGATGTCTACAGTTAGCTTAATATGTGAATAGTGTTACACTAGTTGGACATAAATCATTTGATGCTGCTGTTCTAACTTCAAGGTCATAGAATATATATCCTTTCTTTTCCTTCATAACAAAACACACACTGATAATTTGAGTCAGTGAATTGTCTTTAGATCAGTTGGTAAACTGTCTCCAATTTTGTCTGTGAACTGTCCTCAAAGTACATGCTGATGAACTGTCTTTTGGTCAAAGTGTCTAAGAATGTTAAATTCAAGTGTCTTGGACAACTTGATCTCATACATGGAGGATCTTACACTCATGGTCATTTCATATGAAATTTATGAAACGATCCTTCGGTGAGTTTCATAAATTTCATATGAAATGACCACGAGTGTAAGATTCTGTTTATCATATGACCATTTTAGATTGGATTTTATCGCCTTTAAAGTTGACAATTTTTTAACAGAAAATGCATGGTTAACCACTTAGAGACTTAATCTTGCCCAGTAAAAGTGTGGTTAGGTAAACTGACTGTGCTTGACATAATCCCTATGGATTAACTTGCCATAAAACCTCAGCACAAACAAACAGACTTCTTCAAATTAGAGGACAAGTGAGGGTAAATATGATATATACTTTCATGGTGGGAATAATAAACTAATCTGAAAAAGGGATCCTTTCGATACAGAGAACAAACAAAAGTAGAAAATAACATTTAAGTTCACTGTGCCTGTGTATGAGTGACAATAAAAAATGTTACCTGTAGTATGCTCCTAGCAGTACCTAAAGTTGATATAATGGCCATTTTTTTTCTGCTGACACTCCATAAAATACAAATCATTTGTTTCCGAAGGACTGGAAAATTAAAAACAAAATTATATTGAAGTATTGAACATGGTTCTACTTCTTTGAACTAGGGGCCGGGGGGAGAGGTGGGGGTGGGAGCGGTGCTATAAAATTGGGAAATGTAGTGCATGACTCTACAAAGTTCCAAAAACTGGATTGGAAGAAATAAAACGCATACATGTACTTGTTTTAGCATGGTTAAAAACTTAATTTAGTCTATGTTTTTCAAAGTTGTCATTGATTTGAACTTTGGAGAATTTCTTAGCAATTACTAGATTAATAAATATCTATGATCCTAATTTTACTCTAAATGTTGACAAATGAGAAATTGGAAAGTTTCTATAGATTTTGGGAATTTTTGTCTCAAGTGGGGAAATTGATGTCAATTTTTTGCCCCAAATTTAGGCTAGGAAAATACCTGCATACTTGCCCTGATGTTAGATACTGGTCTAAAGTTTTTTGCTATATCATTCCAACCCGCACGAGTGACCTTGAGGTCAAGGACATTGACTTAGAAAAACTTGACTTAGAAAAAATTCATGTAAAATGTTTGAGGAGGCAAAGAACGATTCAGGCGAGCTATGCTGTCCTGCAGCTGCTGTTATTAAAATCATGTTCTATACTTCAGTATGTATGATAACTGATCATGAAATATTTCTACGGTCATTCTCTCCTTTCAGCTGATTCACCAAGGGCAGTTGTCAATTTCTGGCAAAAGAATGTGCTTAAATACTGGTTAACCGTATAAACAACTAAGCCTGCTCAGCATGACCCTAATGGGTTGATTGGGCCGTAAAATCTCTCTTCATATCAAAAGCATTTACCATAATATTCAGACACCTCAACTCCTTATCATACTGTCCCTAAAATTCTAACAAGTCTGTTTTACTACCTGTTGTTGGTGTCTAAAAGCATCTGGATGAGTTGCAAACAGAGTTGACTCTGATGCCTGCATTCTGCAACATTTGGGCCCAGTTATTCAAAGCGTCGTTAGCATAACAAGCTCGTTAGTGGTCAAAATGTTAATACTGCTAGTAAGTACAATATCTAATTCACAGGTATTTTTGCTGAAAAAATGTGAGTAGCTGTTGCAAATCACATTTTTTCAGCAAAAATATTCGCGTATATGCCATATTTCATGATCAAAGTTTTAAAGATACGTTAACTAATGACATCATTAGTTTTGAACAACTGGACCCTGATCTTGGTCTACTCTGTTTGCTCAAGCATATCTGTTTGAATGCTTAAAGTAAATATGGTAGCACAGAAATACCATCAGTGAATAGTGAAGACTTTGATCAACCCTGCCTATTGTTTACACTCACTGTTAGAAACGTAACGAATGGTTAAGATTGAGTGTTCCGACTAGGTTGGTCTGTGCTTTCCCTGTTCATATATGTTTTGTGAGTCATGCCTTGATGCATATAATAATGCATTGAATGGTGGATAAAAAAAAATTCAGCACACATTTTGAAATATTGTTTCTTATTTTTTCCAGAAAATAAGGATCAGCAATTCATGAAAATTTGCATGAACTGTTAAACTCTATTTCTTAGAAGAGTACAATTTGTCATCTGCTGATTTTGCCCAGCAAATGTAAAGGTTAAATATATTTTTGTGCCCCATTCATTACATCCCATTCATTACAGCGGGTTGGGTCATGTGTTAAACACTTTCAGCCTGGCTGACCAAAACTTGTTTTTGTTGATTAATACACGCCAATACAACACTGGCTTTATTCTCTAGGTGCTTCAAAACAGATGCCTGTGCAAACAGTGTAGCTCCAGATAAGACCACTTGTGATGAGCCATATCATCCGAATCTACACTTTGTGATTCTGTTTGTTATTTTATATGGAAACCCCTATTTGAGGCGGTGGACATGTCCTTATTACTGAATGGAAGAGTCCACTTCAGAAACTCAGGAATAAAAGGGTTAAGTATAGTGTTACTTGCTGTCAGCAGATGTGCACAAATTGGACTTTAGTTTCTACTTCAGTAGTGTGGCAGTTTTCACCCTAAATATCTAGACATATAATATCCACCTGAGTTTGTTGGCCATTTTATAGCCAGCACAACACACACATCATCAGTTAGTCCAGTGGTTGAACATGTAGCATGCTGGGTAAAAATTTCAGCAAACTACACTTTGAAATATTTTTCTTATTTTCCCCAGAAAATAGGATTTGACATTTTATGCAAATTATCTCCTTAGGAGACAATTTAAATAATAATAATAATGCAGGATAATTTGCATGAAATGTCTAATCCTATTCTCTGGGAAAAATAAGAAAAATCTCATTTATTTGTCATCTGCTGAATCTGCCCATAGCATGATAAGTGCTTAGATAAGATACTATGATGGGCGCAAGTTTCTGAGTATTACGGGTAATTAAGGTGGTGCATATTATTTGTTTAGACTTTAGCCCTTCTGTAGATGAAATAAGCATTTAACCAACATGTGATACAGGTATTTGCCTTAGCTTTTATGGAAAAAATTCTTGATATTATATTAAAATGTTTTTCCAGAAGAAATTCGGCAACATTCTTTCATGGAGATAGATCATGAAATATTTTCTACAGTCATTCTCTCCGGCTAATTCAAGAAGGGCAGATGTCAGTTTCAAGTAATCGCTTGGAGAACTGAGCCTGCCCAGGAAAAAGTGTGGTTAGGTAAACTGACCGGCTCGACGTGACCCTTATGGATTGACTGGGCCGTAAAACCTCAACCCAAAAGAAGGAAAGCTGTGTCAGGCCTTATTTTCAGAAGAAATGAAAAAGTATTTTTACAATATTGTCTGTTCATATTTAAATTGGTGCATTTGAAAGAAACTTACCATATGTACCCCAGATATTTGAACACCTTAACTTCTTGTCATACTAGGTCGAATTTGTGAAAAAGTCTGCTACCTGTCCTTAGGTCTAAAGACTGCTAGATGAGTGGCAGTGTACACATTGATAGGATGCCACATTGTGTGACGCCTGATCTTGGTCTACACTTTTTGCTCAATCATTTGTACAAATGTGCAGGATAAATATTGGAAAAAATGCTTTTCATTCTTAGAATTCAGCTGTATTTCATATAAATAAAATGTGATGGCATACAGATGTATTTTTGTTTAGTAAATCTGTTACTGTTTTAATAAAGGAAAGAAAATAGGTTTGTTTACCTGTAGAGTATTTTCCTTCCTCTTGTATGCAGTGGGCTGAGGAATGTTAGAACTGGATGAACCATATAACAAGAAAAGGTGCGTTATAATGTGAATGAACGTCCATATCAGCCTGTTCATCCACAAATAATGAGAGACATTGCTGGTCATAGACTGAAATCATGATCTGCAAGGTCAGAAAATGTACCTTCAGACATGTACGCCCAGAGAAATTTATGATCAGCTTGCGCATACACTTAGTCTGATTAGAATCTTCACTAGACATATTTTGGATAGCCAAGGATGCAAGTTGTTTTGTTTTTTTTTTCATGCAGATAAGAAAGATCAATCAGACTGCGCAGGAGCGCAAGCTATTTTAGTCTTCATAGGCGCGTATGTCAGAAGCTAGGTTTCTATACCCCTCCACACGTATGTCCGTTCACTTCGTTTCTGGATAAGTCCTACAGTTTTCATCGCGTAGAAACTTGGTGGACAGTTAGACCATGAGTTGGTACAGCGCATATTTCGAGATAATATTACACCAAATTTTGAAGGAGATTTTTTACACTTTTTAACAATTTTTCAGTTCATCCTCCTGTTCCGTATTTATTCGGTTATAAGATGGGAGCTTATCCTCCCAATATTACCACAAATATATAAACCAGTCTCCTATAATTATCTATAAAGTGGAGTTTTCTCTTCCAAAACAACCTAAATATCTACACCTGTATTATAAGATTGATCTAGACTAAGGATTAAGAGAAAACCCCTGTCTTATAACCGAAGAGAAGCCTCTCCCGGCCCCCTCCCCCCCCCCCCCCCCCCCCCCCGCACCCCCCCCCCCCCCTCCCACATCTTATAATCGAAGAAATACAGTAGATTTCAACTGATCAAGCTTTTATTATTAATTTGTATGTTGGATAGAAAGAAGATGGGCTGACTGGGCCGTAAAACCTCAACACAAACGGAAAGGTCGAATTTGCGTCCCCCTGCATTTGTATTGGGAAAATTTTGAAAAATTATTTTCTCAAAATGGGCTGAAACTTACAATACACGATTAAAGTAGTAAAACTTAGTTACACATAAGCAGGAATTCTCGTACTACAGCTACTAATCCGCACCTATCGGTCCCTTCTGTGACGTCACAGCCTGTCGCTAGTTCTCGGACAGGTAATAGTGTGGAAATGTATAGAATTATATAGGAGCCCATCATTTAACTAATAAAATCATTAATTTTCAATAACACAAGATATTATTATAACCTCGCAATACATGGAAAAATGTGTCTGCTTCAATTTGATACCAAATTTGTTGAAATAAAATAAATTTTAAAATGGCCCAGGTTGTAATGAATGCTACAAGGGTTTTTCCTTATTAAGTCTTTGTATTTTACAGCAAAAATGAAAAATAGCCTTGATTCAATTGCCAAAAAGTCATATTTTTTAAAATTTCTCTGTTATAACCTCTCATTCAATAGATCTATTTAATATCTATAGTTAGGTAGTAAAATATTGAATAAATTATTTTATTAAAAATGGCCCACAGGTTGCAGAATATAGCTATATTTGAAAAATGCGGAGCGAAAATGTGTAATGATTACACAGACGCAGGTCTTGTGTACACATGATACTATAGAATGAATTGCAAAAGAGTTTGTAAGAATTGGAAAATAAAAAAGAAATTGGTATCCATTGATAGTATTATAAATATTATTTAGCTTCAAGAAGGAAAAAAAAGATATATATTTATAAAAATATAAACTTATTTATTTATTTTTTTGTTTATGTCGAATTATGTGTAACTTTTTATTCGGCAAATTATTGAAACTTTAATGAAAATTTGATATAATTATTTTTGATCATAGGAAAACTATAAACTGCTTAATTACTTGTTTTTTGTTTGTTTAATAACGAAAACAAAAATGCTTTGTCGGGATACAACAAAGACGTATAAAATTACAAGTCTATCCAAATAAAAGCAGCATTAAATATGAAGTGCAACCATTGTAGTTCCAGATCAGCATGTGCATACATTTTTTTTTCTGATAGAATGTGCAAGCTCTATTCAACATGCGGTGTTAAATATGTATATCTAATAAATAATTTATAATATTTAAAAAAAATACATTAAAACAAAATGATAATTGATATTATTTTCAGAAATAATTATTGTAGTAATCTTTAGCTGTATATCATAATTCGGAAAATAAATAATCCTTTGCTGGTCCTATTTTGTTTCATAAATGGTTCTCTATCTAGGAAATTAAAACATAATGATACTAATGATATTATTATTATTATTATTATTATTATTATTTACTACTACTACTATTATTATAATGTTGTACATCACAATTCCGAAGAATAAATATTACTATGCTGGTCATATTCGAAATGTTTTATTTGTAAAATAGCCACATGGATAGTTTATACTATCGTACATGTGTATTTAGGGGTAAAATATTGCTAATTACCGTATAAACCCTATTAGACACATTAAATTACTATCATACTGAAATTGATCAAGTCCATTTGGCTACCTGTTGACACAGCTTATACCTTTCTATTTGAGTGGCAAACAGTGTAGACCTTGATAAGGTACTCTGTGATGTAATGTCTGATCAGGGTCACTGCCTTTTGTTATGGTGTGTTTATCAGAATACTGAGGTTAAATACTATAAACCACTTTCTCAGTCAGATTCAATAAATTGTTCACACCTTTTCAAACATAAGCCTACAGGCAATTGTTTCAAAAACAAACCTGGGATACCAGATGATTCGATTCTACTCTTTACAACACTTGCCCTATTTTTTTTAACAAGGCCATTATAGAACCAACTGATTTGTCTAAACATTGCTGGGTAAGTGTAAAATAGTGTAGACCCTGAACACACAATGCATAATGTGACATCTGATCTGGATCTACACTGTTGGCACAGACCTCTCTGTCTAAAAAGTAGGGTAGTAGTAACAGTCATAATCCAAGGAAAACGACATTTTATCCATATTTGCTAACTACCCAACACAGAAATAACACGAGTCTCTCCAAATAAAAGCAGCAACCATTGTAGTTCCAGATCAGCATGTGCATAGATTGTGCAAGCTGTATTCAACATGCAGTATAGACTCTGATCAATATATTTCAGCGGACACACAGACTAATCAGGGTCTACATTGATCGCATAATTCATAAGGCCCATTTTTTTTAAAGATTCAATCATAATTGTTTCTTATTTTACTTGAAGACACCTCAAAGTTCTTGAAACGATCAACATAACATTTTACTTTCATTTATATTAGCATTAAAAAAAATTGTTCAAACATATATAAATACAAGTTAAATAACAGCACGTTGTCTACTCATATTACTATTATCTAGTGGGAACTAGAAGCCTCAGGCCACTGGACAAGTTAATAATGGCTAGATCTATAACTCATGCAATAAAAACAAAGTGTTCAAAACACCAAATGAACATCAACATTTGAAAAGGACCATTATGACTATGATCTAAGAATATGGGCAAACAAAGCACCATCTTTAACCGTGTAACTAAAGAAACACTGATTACTGTAGAATATATTAACAGTGAAAATCCTGATCAGAGTGTGCAGATGCGCTGACCGATCTGGATCTTTAGTGTTTGCATAATACATAATTTCCCTTTTTTCATAATCTGGCACAACTGCCCTTTATCTGAGACAGGTCACGGGGTCCTGCAATTCTTGAGAAGATAAGATAAAACTTGAAATAGCATATGCTACATTAATTTTTATGTAAGTTTTTTGACAGTTTGTCTTTTTTTTTTTTTTTTTTTTTTTCTTGAGTTTAAATGATTGTTAAACAACGTTCATGCATCAAGGGAAAAGTGATGAGATGATATTCTTATTTTTCCCAGAAAGTAGGCTTTGACATGTCATGCGAATTGTCTCCAATAGGGACAGTTTGTATGGACTGTCAAACCTTTTTTTTTCTTTTCTTTTTTGTAGGGGTGGGGGATGGGTAAAATTTTTAACCCTTAATCTTTTCCACTCGCTGGGCTTATTCAGCAGCAATAAACTGGTGATATTTGTTGAATTTTCCCCAGAAAATAGGATTTGATATTTTATGCAAATTGTTTGCAATGGAGATGCTTTGCATGAAATGTCAAACCATTTCCTTTTTAGGGGTGGGGGTGATATTTGATCCCTTAACATTTATCACTTTCTGGGCTAATTCAGCGTGCGATAAAGTGGTTGTTGTCTTAGTTTATCCAGAAAATAGGATTTGACACTTCATGCAAATAGTCTTCATTGGAGACAATATTCATGACATGTCAAATCCTGTTTTGAAAACAAAACATACAGAGGAATTGTTCAGGATAAGTATTTGATGATTGTATTTTTTTCTCTCCATAAAAACATAAGTTGTGGGTACTCATTAGATGAGCCTCACCAAGGGTCTTCAAATGAGTACTCATTACATGTTTTTGCTTCACCGAGGTGCATCAAATTAATACCTACAACATATGTTTTAATGGAGAACTAGAGAAAATTATCCCATATTTATGTTGTCTGCAAAACTTTTACCCAAAGTGCTAAGGGCTTAATTGATAAGTACTATGCTAATTCGCAGCACAAATGGGTCCCAAGTTTATGAAATAGGATTGTTTTTATGCTGTGAACAAATAGCCCAAAGCTATTTATGTATCTGTCTTGAAAGAAATGTCCTGTTTGTACACCTCTGTCCAGCTGATGGTCTGTGTGAGCTTTGCAGACTGGTTTCAAACTACTAAATTATCAAATTAATTATTATAAATAAAAAACTCTAAATTTACGTTGTTTTTTTTTTTGTTTGTTTTTTTGTTCTAATCATGTACTCTTATACTACTAGAAAAGGAATTATGACTAGCGTTGTTTGTACTTTAGACCCAGATCAAACTGTGCTCAGGCACAGAATGACCAGGAGGATTCTTTAGCATAAGCATCTGCACATACTGATCTTATAGATCAGAACTGTAGCACACATTAAGCAAAGAGCATAAACTTGCTCAGAAAGCGCAATTGGGTCTTGGTCTACAAAGGGCACATATCTGAAGGTTGATTAAAACACTGTAATATTTGATATTACTCATTTATGCTAAAACAGGGACACTGACAAATAGATAAGAACTTAAGACCCGGATCAGACGTTGCATGTCATGGTGTCTGGTGAGCATTGATTAAACACACTTGATTGCATTCTGATTAATAGGTTTCTTTAATCTGTGGTGATAGCATTGATATGAAATAGGTTACATGTACCTAGTTCATCTTAGAGAGTAGGTATCTTTAATTACTGTACTAACAAATGTCTAAGGATAACTTAACTTAATAACGGAGGTATGAAGACTGCCCTTTGAGGTTAAGAAGTGGATGACATAGGCCTTGCTCCTATATTCATTATCCATATGCTTCTTTCTTTCTTTCTTTCTTTCTTTCTTTGTTTAGTTAATGGTTATCACAAAGTAATTTGTTTATTCATTCATTCATTCATTCATTCATTTGTTTTTAAATTATTTATATTTAATTAAATTTTCCCATTTGTTTTCTCCAGGTGAAATGATCGTTTTTCTTTCAAAAATTGCACCGAACTATCATCATTAATTAAATACAACCTTAATTAATTAACTTATTTGTTTTCTTAGATTAACTATTGTTCTTCATTTTAAAATCTTACTGAATTACCATTCATCAAATATAACACATTTTTTAATTTATTAATTACTCTTGTTTTCTTAGGTTAAACTATTGAAATTCGTTTAAAAATCATATTGAATTATCTATAACAAAATACAACACTTTTTACTTAATTTGAAATAATAATAATAACAATAATAATAATAATAATAATAATTGATTTTCATCAATTAATCAATATTTTGTTATTATCATTATTAATTAATTCTTAGGTTAAACTATTGATATTCTTTTGAAAATCATACTGAATAATCTGCTGAAATTCATTCATTCATTCATTCATTCATTCATTCATTCATTCATTCTAACTCTGACCTAGTCCAGTGTATATTGGGTCCAAGATTCTAAAGAGCATCCATACATGATTTAATCTGAATTGTAGTAGTACTGTAGGTGTGTGACACTGGTTGATTACACACCAGCTACACAGGTAAGACGACGCTTACGGGCCTCCGGTCAAAGGGAATTAATCAAAGCTTATCTAAAATGGAATATCGATAACCTGAGTGACAGTTCCTGTAGTACGAGAATTCCTGGTAGTGATCAAAAATTTGTACCCTGGGGTTATCTGCCCTTGCCCCTGTGATATAAACATGTATAAAATTGTGTAATTTCTAATTGACTTCTTCTCTGAAACAGCTCAAGCAGTTTTCACCAGATTTCACATGGGGCCTTCTGTCGAAAGGATATTGACACTTTGTTTAAATGGTTCTGTGCCATTGAACAAGATGGCCGCCATGCCCATATATGGTGAAAACACTTAAAATCTTCTTCCCAGAACCAAGAAAGCTTTGAGGCTGAATATTGGCATGTAGCATCGGAAACTCCAGGTCTACCGAATTTGTTCAAATGATGATTGCGCCGCCGTACATTTGTTTGTGGAAAATGCTGAAAAAATATTTTCTTAAGTATTAAATACTAATGTCTGAAACTTGCAATGTATGGTTAAAGTAGTAAAACTTTTAAGTAATATTCAAGATTTTGCCTTCTATTGAAGGGATGTTGACAAGCCATTTAGGGGTGGCCCTTTAAAGGTCGATTTGGTTTGTAGGCGACAAACCGAGACTACTAAAAAGGAAAAAAAAATAGATAGTTACAGTTTATAAAATTTCAACGATGTCGATACGTTCGAAACAAAATTTAGACTGTTTCCAAAAAAAAAGTTTATATTTTTTCACACGATATCGAAACGTTCGCCTTAATCTGAAATAAGATTATTTACTTATTTCTAATCTGTACATGTTTTAAAACTGGAAACCCGATGATGACCTGTGTATTACATTGGTTTCCAATTCAAACTTAGTGTGTCATGCTCGGGTGTAATGTAACATCCGTATTTGATTACATTTAGTGAGATGCACTGTATTTACCCTACAATTCGGAAAAAATATGTCTGAGCAAACTGTGTAGACCCTGATCAGATGCCGCGTTCTGCGGCGTCTGATCAGGGTCTTCACTGTTCGCCTGTTAAACATTGCAACATATAGTAAAAATCTACTGCAAGCCCATTTAACGTGCCTGAATATTTAGGGTTACTGCGGTAGTTACAACGGCGACCAGATTCATTTATATCAGTTGTAACTGAATAGGCAACACTGTTGAAAATCACGGGAAAAAAATGAGGAATACCGTATTTATGCTAAGTATTCGGACAACTGTATTCTTTATCATACTTATCCTAAAATTTGAGTTAGTCCAGTTTTAGATGTTCCTGTGTGTAAGAATTGTTACATGAGTGCTAAAAGTGTAGACCGTGATCTGGATCCACGATGTTTGCTTAGGCCTGTCTGTCCGAATGCTTAGGTTAATACGGTAGCGTGTGATTCAGTAATATCACTGAAGTATACTGAAAAAAAAACTACGAACGTGCAGAGAGAGCGCTGTGTATAGTGTCTTGAAGTTTGTTATTTTGTCGAAAGTGTGTGAAATATATCCAATGATCAAAATTACCCCCAAATCTGCAATTTTAGAAGTTTTCCCTTCTGGGACAAAGAGCTAGCCTAGCCGTTTGTCCCAAAGGTGGGGAAAATGTGGTTGTTCGAGTTATTTTTTTTCTTAATTCTGCAAATCTGATGTGTCGAGGTGCGGAATCCTCATATTATTTCAGAGTGTCCCTTAGACTTCGAGATAACGACAGTCGACTGTATTTCACATACTTTCGACAAAACAATGTGCCAAGTACCTGTGATTATTATACTGTAGTTTGATGACTTGTAAAATGAAGGTATTTTTACTGAATTCTGTTAAAACATTTATTGACTTATGCCCGACTTAGACTGTGGAAGTCGATTGAAACGACCTTCGCCCGTCCGTGTGTCCATGCGTGCTTGAGCGCGTGTTAGTGAGGAAGTGCGTCAGTCTCAAATCTGTGTCTATAATTCCTACACGCTTCATCGAATTCTTTTGAAAGTTGCACATTTGCTCTCTGTGGTGTGAAGATGGGCACCTGATTCTGGATTTTGAACTGGGCTATTTCTGACAGAGTTACAGTCCTTTCAGACTTGATTTTTTTTTTATCAGAGCAGCCTTTGACTCTCGCTTTGACTATTATTCTTACTATGTCTTTCGTCGAATACTTTGGAAACATCGCAGTATTTCTTCCTATGCTGTGAATATATGCATCTGATTTTGTTTTTATTTTTGATTCGACTATTTTTGACAGAGTTGCGGCCCTTTTGGACTTGGACTCTCCATCAGCAAAGCTTGCAAATGTCGGGTCGACAATACCTCTTCGTCTTTCACCGGACTCGTTTGCCAGCCTATACTACTTATATACGTTTTTGTAAACCCTTCCTTGGATGAAAGTTGTAGAGGGGGACAGGCGCCGGCATCTCAGAGAGGTCTCGAGTGAAATTTCCATATATAGGTTTAACTAATCAGATGACGATTGTACGATTTTCCGAAGTTGCATGGATAATTAATAGTTAAGACATGAAGAACTTATGGTCTTTTTACTATTTTGTTCATAAAAAATCACCTAATTGAACACTATTAGAATTGTCTACGAGTCTAAAAATATCAGTGTGCAAGTTTTTTTGTTGTTTTTTTTTTTGTTTGTTTTTTTTTTTAAGAATAAAAGAAAAAAACACTGCTAAATACTCTGCTCATCTAGTGCTCTGTGTTGTTTATAAAATTAAAGCCTAGGTCGAATGACTGCTTATAAGTAGCAATGAAATATCAAGTATTAAGCGATGGCTGGCTATCGATAGTAGGCATTACCTGAAAAGCGCAGGTTGGATATCAATCATGGATTTAGAATATCCGCGGAATTACAATATTTCTGAAAATCTCCAGTAGTATACAGCGAAACTATTCAATACTACGTCCATGGAACATTCTTTGGAGATGCTGGCCCCTATCTTCCTCTGCAACTTTTATCTTTGAATTTTTTTATGAAAAGTAATATTTAAAAAGTTATTGCGAAAATTCAATTTGAAAAAGAAAACGTCGAGTTTAGAAGATGTTTTTCTTATTAAAAAAGTCATTGTTCCGATCAAATTGAATCTTAAAATTGACACGCGGCTACGAGTTAAACTCGTGTATGTTCTAAAAGGCTGATCTGATCTTGCAGATTTGATCAGTGATCACTTCGCTTAAGGGGAATGGATACACTTGGCACATTTCTACCTTTTTTCACAAGGTTTTTTCTACACACAGTCCCTTCTGAAACGGGTCTACTCTAAAAGGAAAGAATTTGCTGGGAGCAAATTCTTCCTTTTAGAGTAAATTCCTTTCCAGAAGAGGACATTACTTCTAACAATTGCCTCCAATTTGCATGTATCTATTTTTTTCTAAAACATAACACTGCAAAATATACACTGAAATGAATGTACTACTTAGAAATTGTATTCAGTATAGTTGTCACTGTCAGCGAGTAAACAGTTTGAAATAGTGCGTGGTGTCTGTAGAACATTATTAAAATGGAACAAAAATTATATATACTAGTTTTGATCATTTTATTTCTTGTAAATGTTTATGGATACAACTACCGTAAATTCAAACATTTTGAACATGTTTTGGGCGATAGGATAGCATTGATGAACCCAGCAGCTGTACGAGCTAACAGATATTGTTTTGTACCGATGGTTCCTGAGGAAGGATTTGGTGTCAAGTAAGATACATAAAAAAAAAAAAAAAAAAAAAACTGAATCCGGATCAGATAAGAAAAGGAGTACCTTTAGAATCTGTCCGCCACTTAAGCTAACCTGTCAGTAAATGCTCCAGATACAGGTATGTTAAATATGGTCCAAGAACTAACGTAACTTTAACTATCCTGAGTGACCTAGCTCCATTTCAACCCTAACTTTCTATGCATTTAATGGGTATGCAGACTCCAAAGCTGAAGCCCGCAACTATGGTAGACAGATTCTGAAGTCTACGCCCCCCCCCCCCGCCCCGCCCCAAAACATGCTCAACACATGCTACCAGACATTCTGATCAGGACCTGTCGTTGTTCTTGACTATTCCAAAACAAACGGTCTTATAAGTGAACAGTAAAGTCTCTGATCTGATTGCGTGGATGCACAGAATTAACTGAACTTGTGCGTAATTCAAACAAAAGACCCTTACGCCATACTGCGGGCAGTGAAGGGTCAATCAGAGCTTTCGTTTCTTTCCCGCTTACAGACACATGTACAGCGTCTGTACTATAGAATTAAGACGAAAAGATAAGATCCTGATCAGACTGCATGGATGTGAACACAGATCGGGGATTCACTGTTCGCATATGCATAAAGGCATTTTTCCCCTGAGGCAACATCATTTTACATCCTCTTTGCATGGCCTATCAGTTTTAAAGCGCCAACCTCAGCTGCAGCAGACGACCTGGGCCGGGTGGGGGGTAACTTAGGGGTAATTTTGGTACGTGTGTGCGAGCCAGTATTTCAAAACTTCTTGTTCGTCTGTCATTACTGACAAAGACCAATCCTAATCAACTGTGTGTGTTATTTATTATTTGTGTGTTCTAAGATGGCTGATGAGACCAATCTTAGCTCTAAACTGCCTGTTGCAGATAGAACAAGAGAGGTCTGAGGAAGAAAGCTCTGTTGGTGATGCCTTAGCTCTGGCTTTCCGCTGTGCACATTTCTGCTCGGCTTCGCTGATTCTTTTTGCTTCGTATTCACCAGCTCCCCTTTTTATGAGGCCTCGCCATTTTGTACGATCTTGTGCAATCTGTTCCCATGACTCTGTTGGTATGTTAAAGTCTTTAAGGGAGGCTTTGAGGGGTCCTTGTATCGCTTCTTCTGACCACCATGGGAGCGTTTTCCTACTTGAAGTTCTCCATAGAGGATTTTCTTTGGCAAACGTTCATCAGGCATTCTGGTAACATGACCTGTCCATCTTAACTGTGCCAATTTCAGATGAGTATGTATACTCTGCATCCCTGCCCTTTTCAGGACTTCTGTGTCTGGAATCCTGTCTTGCCACTTGATCTTTAGAAGTTTTCTAAGACAGCTTGTATGGAAGTGGTTCAGTCTTTTGGCATGCCGTTGGTAAACTGTCCAAGTTTCGCATGCGTATAATAGTGTTGGCAGCACTACCGATCTATATACTTTCAGCTTTGTGTCAAGTCTGATTCCACTTCAGTCCCAAATATTTCCACGTAGCCGGCCAAATGCTGCACTAGCTTTGGCAATTCTAGCATTGACTTCATCATCAATGTGCACAACTCTAGACAATGTGCTTCCAAGGTAGGTGAACTTGTCTACCACTTGCAGTCGTTGACCTTTCACTGTGATGGTAGGCTCCTTGTAAGGCTTTCCAGGTGCTGGCTGATATACTACCTCAGTTTTTTTGATGCTGATTGTGAGATCATAGCTGTCACATGAATCAGATACTTGATCCACACCTTTTTGCATTTTCTCTTCTGTTGGAGCACCCTTTGCTATGTCATCAGCAAAGAGGAACTCGTCTAGCACCTCTGTCTTCACCTTAGATTTAGCTTGCAACCTTCTTAGGTTGAAAAGTTTCCCATCAAAGCGATACCTAATAGGTATACCATTGTCACCATCCTGGGGCGTTCTGTAAGCATGGCAGAAAACATCATGCTGAACAGTGTTGAAGCTAGTACACAGCCTTGCTTAAATCCATTTGTCACAGGAAATGGATCAGAAAACTCGCCATCATTTTCGACCCTTGCAAGCATACCATCATGGAACTGCCGCACCATTGCTAGGAATTTGGCAGGACAACCAAACTTTGCCATAATTTTCCAAAGTCCCTCACGACTGACTGTGTCAAATGCTTTGGTAAGGTCGACAAAGGTCATGTAGAGGTCCACATTCTGTTCCTGGCATTTTTCTTGAAGCTGTCGTGCTGTGAAGATCATGTCTATTGTTCCTCTGTTTTTCCTGAATCCACACTGGCTTTCTGGTAGAAGCCCTAACCGTTCCAGGTGTTCATTCAATCGGTTCAGTAGGACCCTAGCAAGAATCTTCCCAGCAATTGACAATAAAGAGATGCCTCGATGATTGTCACAGACTTGAGGATTCCCTTTCCTTTTGAATAGGTGGATAATTCTTGCATCCTTGAATGCTTGAGGGATAGCTTCTTTTCTCCACATAATGTGAAATAACTCTGTCAGTTTCTCTGCAACTGGAAGAACTCCTGCTTTGTAGATCTCTGCAGGTATTGCATCTGATCCTGGAGCCTTGCCAGATGACAGGAGTTTTATTGCTTTCAATGTTTCAGAGACGGTTGAGAGCTCATCAAGCAGCGGCTTACATTCCACCTGTGGTAGTCTGTTGATACGAGGGCAAGTCAATAAGTAACCAGCTTATCCCATTTTCAATTGATCGAGACGCCCAAGATTTTCATGCCTTGTCTTAATACATGTTTTAGGCCTGAGGGCAAAATTGCACCCTTATCGTGTCATTCACTCATAAGATATTGAATGCCAAACATGGCTACGATGCAGAAGTAAGTTTTTCGTCAAAAGTTGAGTACCGTGCTGTAATTCGGTACTTGTATTTGAAAGGGAAAACAGGTCAGGAAATACATTGCGAGTTGACCAATGTTTATGGGTCTTCTGCACCATCGTATGCACAAGGTAAATTCTGGGTTGGGGAATTGAAACGCAGTAGAACGTCTTTAGAAGACGAAACCAGGTCTGGACGCCCATCAGATGCCACCGATAAAGAAATGTGTAACAAAGTACGGGATCTGGTATACACTGATAGGCGAATTAAGGTGGGAGAAATAGCGAATGCATTACTCATTTCACATGGTAGCGTTTCAACAACTTTACATGATCGCTTGGGTATGCACAAGCTAACAGCCCGTTGGGTCCCAAAATCCCTTAGCGACGAGCAAATGGCAACCAGAGCATCAGTATTCAGCGCATTTTTGAAGTGGTTTAGGTCAAAGGAAGATGATTTCCTTTCACGTCTGGTGACTGTAGATGAGACCTGGGTCCATTCTTATGAGCCAGAGAATAAAGCTCAAAGTCGCCAGAGTGTAGGGCCGGGGTCTCCGAAGCCAAAGAAGTTCAAACCGTAACCCTCTGCTGGCAAGGTGATGGCAACTGTATTTTGGGATGCACAAGGCGTTATTATGTTGGACTTCCTAGCAAAGAAAAGTACAATAACAGGTGCATATTATGCAAATTTGCTCGACTAACTGAGAATTGTGATCCGTGAAAAACGCCGAAGTAAACTCTCCAAAGGGATTCTGCTCCAATTGGGCAATGCGAGAGTCCACACTTGCAAAATTGCAACGGATGCTGTTGAGCGGAATGGGTACGAGCTAATACCGCACCCGCCTATTCTCCGGATTTAGCTCCTAGAGACTATTTCCTATTCCCAAACTTGAAAAAGGATATCCGTGGACGTCATTTCCGGTCCAACGAAGAAGTCATGGCGGCAGTTGAGGAGTGGGTCAGAGACAAGGACCCTGGCTTCTTCGGTTCTGGGCTGATGGCACTGGAACACCGTTGGTCCAAGTGCATCATTCTAGAGGGCAATTACATCGAAAAAGAAGAGATCGATCTCACCCAGAAATAAGTTAGGCTGGTTTTTTATTGACTCGCCCTCGTAGCTTCATCATTGATAGATGATGGCCGATTAAGGACACCATCAAAGTGTTCAGCCCATCTTTTCAATATAGCTTCTTTGTCAGTCAGAAGACTAGTTTCATCTGCACTAAGGAATGGAGTGGTTCCTGAGCTCTGGGGACCATATACTGTCTTGAGTGCATGAAAGAACTTTTTCATGTCCTTTCTGTCTGCAAAGGACTGGATTTCATCAGCCTTTTTTCTCAGCCAGGAGTCTTGCATGTCTCTGAGCCTCGTCTGAACTGTCTTGCATATGTTCGAATAAGCAGTCTTGCTAGATACTGAGCTGGTATTTCTGAGGTAACCCTTGTGTTTTTGGTGTTTCTCTTCAAGGAGTCCCTGAATTTCTTTGTCATTCTCATCAAACCAATCTTGGTGTTTGCGAGATACTGATCCTAGGGAATCCATTGCTGAAGAGTGAACGGTGTCTCTGAAGACTGTCCAGCTCTCATCTACATCTTCTGAACTGTGTTCCAGTGCATCTAAACGGCTGCAGAGATCGTTGACGAATGCTTGCCTCTTGCTGTCTTGTTTCAGCTTTCTGTGGTACCTTCTTGCCTTGTGGGCGTCGTACAGGCTGAATGCGCAGGTTGAGTTTGCTGACAACAAGCCTGTGATCTGTCCAACAGTCTGCACCATACATAGTTTTAGTCACTCTGACATCCTGTCTGTCCTTCCTTCGTACTATGACATAGTCAATGAGATGCCAGTGTTTGGAGCGAGGGTGCGTCCATGTTGTCTTTCTGCGAGTTGGTAGACGGAAGACTGTATTGATGATCAGTAATTCATTCTCTGCACACTTCCTTAAAAGGAGGAGTCCATTGCTGTTGCACTTCCCTACAGATCCAATCACTCCTTCCCAGGTCTGGTGGTCTGTGCCCACTCTGGCATTGAAATCCCCGAGGAGGATGAGTTTGTCTGTCCGGGGTGCTGCAGAAATCACAGAATCCAAATCATCATAGAACTTGTCTTTAACCTCATCTGGGTTGGTCATTGTGGGTGCATAGGCACTTACAATTGTTGCATGCCTCTTGCCAGATAAGCGAAGTCTCAGTGTCATCAGGCGGTCATTTATGCCTTTGGGATGTCCTGAGAGCTTGTTGAAGAGGTGTGACTTGATGACGAATCCTACTCCTGCTTCACGCCGCTCTTCTTTCTTGCGTCCTCTCCAGAAGAAAGTGTAGCCAGCACCAACTTCTTTTAAAAGCCCTTCTTCTGCAAGGCGAGTCTCACTCAGAGCTGCAATCTCGACTTCGTATCGGTCAAGTACTCTACCATCTAGAGCTGTTCTTCGCTCAGGTCTGTCAGAACTAGAACTGTCCATTAGGGACGCACATTCCAAGCGCCGATGGTTAAAGGTATCACCGTCATCTTCTTTTTTCTTGTTTGACCGCTAAGTGGGATTCCTGCTGATCGCGGTTAACCAGCCAGGCGTTTTGAAGCAGGCAATTGTTTAGGGCACCTTCTCTAGCCCCTTCCCCATGCTACGGGGGTGAGCAGTGCGATCCTAAAAAGGTCTGCTCAGTCACTCAGTTCGTCTGCCGAATTCCCCATACTGCTTCGCTCTTAAGGAAAGCGACCATATAGAACCAAGCCGCCTGTGTGCAGGTCGCAACTACAGCTTCCAGTGTTTTCTCACCTGCTGCTTCGCCGCTCGCCCATCACCACAGGGCTTTTGTATGATTTGCATATATGTGCTTGCTGTGAATGTGTGTTGCTGATTAAGATGACATGCGCTGTGAATTGGATTATAGTGAGGGAGAGGCGCGCAGAGTCAACCTCACTCTCTCATCCTGACCTAGCTGGATCCAGAGGCAAGACAGTGTCAGGACATCTGGAGCTAAGCCCGGATGCAGTGGATGACCATGACTTCTTTTGTGCCTTGTCATGCTCTCCATGCTCCATAACATGCTGCTGCATCGCCATTTGGGCCGTTGAATCATAGTAATGATTTCTTCCGTCCCAGCTGCCGAAGCAGACTTTACATAACTGGAACAGGCAAATCCAGGTATGCAGGCTTTTGTTTGGAGTTGGCAACTCCTAGATGGATTGCCGACCAGGGCTTGAGAGCCCCATTTACCCTAGATATTGCTACACAGATTCTATTAACAGCTTTATAGAAGCAGTAACATAAATGTCTTATGTAGCTATTTCAAAACCTACCCCATTCATATACCTGGCCTTTGAAAAAACGGACCCATTTATATACTTGATCATCCAAAATGTTGACCCATTCATATACTGCCCTTTGATTTTTTGTACCCATTTTTTGCTGGTTGCTACACAAATATCACAGTCAATTCATATAATACCAAGAGCAGCCTCGAAAAATCTCTGAGCGAAAAATATGTGCATATACCAGGATGTCAGAAAAATGGGGCCTTTTACATTGGAATCCAGAAAAATCAGGCCATTCATATATACTTTTTGTTGAAAAAAGCGAGGGGCCAATCATATACCTGGCAGCGCTGAAAAAGGGGGCTATTCGGCACGCACATCTGTACTATGCCATATATAGGAAGTTAGCCCGCTCCCCCCCCCCCCCCCCCCCCCCCCTCCCCCCCCCGGAGCAGACGACATTTTGAAACATTTTATTATTAT
The DNA here is from genome assembly GCA_964016985.1 of Anodontia alba. Classification (NCBI taxonomy): domain Eukaryota; kingdom Metazoa; phylum Mollusca; class Bivalvia; order Lucinida; family Lucinidae; genus Anodontia; species Anodontia alba. Next base: position 60,664,887 of record OZ024827.1, on the reverse strand, counting down.
TTTTCACAGAAAATGAGGCATTTCGTGTGACTTAACTAACTAGCGGACGATTCACATGTCTGTCCAGCATATTTTCTCTGAGTAATAATAATAATAATTTTAACGGTTAACACATGCCGCGAGAAAATTATATTGATACCAAGCTTCTAGGCCAAAATAACAAGTCACATTTTTCCTAATGAGCAGTTTAATCATAATACGTAATGCTGTACTTTTGCATGCTCACCAAGCGGCCTTGCTCAAATTCATGAAATTTAGTATATAAGCTTGACTAAGGAATTAAAATATCCGATAATACTAGATCAAAATGGACTATATTTACCTAAATATTGAGATACGTAGTCTCTTAACCCGAAGTAGACCGAATGAACTCGCCCACCATATATATTTGAAGAATCAAATTTCGATTCTAGGTATGTCAGGGTATGTGATTTAGATATTCCTAGAGAAAAATGGTTGAACTATTGCAAATAGTGGTGACCCTGATCAGACACCGCGTTCTGTGGCGTCTGATCTGGGTCTGCATACCCCAACTATCTACATCATTGCGCCGGAGATAGCCGAAGATTATCGGGCTGCGTAGAATGGTGTGAACGTATTTATCTGTCCAATAATTACAATGAAAACCATAGAGAACCCAGAGCAATATTTCATATAAGGTATTTTCTTTACAAATACCATATTTGTTTCTGTTATATTAAGAAGGACAATCTTATTACTTTATAATGATATAAATTTTATTAAAATATTTTGATGTCTTCATACTTCCCGAGATTCGAAAAAAAGACTGGTATGCAAATGTACGGAAGCGTAGACATCTCATTAGATCAGGACTAATATCTCATCATCTCAGGAAATTGTATATTGAGAAATAATCAATTTTTCTGGACATGAAGAAAAAATTCTTCAGTTATTAACTTGTTTTTGTATATTTGATGTTAGAAATTTTCGATCTGTGTATTTATTATAAGTATGTATGAAAACTACAATTTAACATGGTATTTATTGCATTTGGAATTAAGGAAGACATTTTATAGCTTAATAAAAGATGCTAAGATATGCTTATATGTCATCTTCTTTCAAATATACATTTACGGTCTTTTCAAGGTTATTTCACTTATTTCGAGCTGATCGTTAATCAGAGATAGGCGAAAACCGCAGTACCCGGAGAAAAACCACTTGAAGTTCCGTTGCAGAACTTGGCGTCTCACGTGTGGCCCGAGCGAGGCGCGAAACACAGCGGTGAGAGACCTAATGATAAAGAGCCAAGTGGTCATTTAAAAAAAAAAAAAAAAAAAGACGTATTCAACGGGCCTCCATGACCTACTGGATAGAAGCGCTGACTCTTTATCATTAGGTCTCTCGCTCGGGTCACATTGGAGACGCCAAGTTCTGCAACGGAAGGTCAGGTGGTGTTTCTCCGAGTACTCCGGTTTTCGCACATCTCTGATTAACGATGATCTCGAAATAAGTGAAATAATCTTGAAAGGGCCTTAAAACGAGAACAAAAAACCAAGAGGACGTACCCGCTATCATGAAACTTTACAGAAATGTAAACCACCATTAGGCGATGAGCAGAAGGCAGGTGCCGTAACCCTGGCTTTACTACTTTGGAAATTATGGCCCTTTGTACATTGTGTCTGTTGTGTCTGTTGTGTAACTTGAAACCTTTTGACATATTTTCATGAAACTTTACAAAAAATGAAAAGCACTATAAGGCGACGTGCAAAAGACAAGAACCATAACAATGGCTTACTTAGTTTAGGAATTTTATCCTTTTGAATATTAAAAAGTGATTTTTGTCATTTACCCATGTCCGCCCTGTAACTTGATTAGTGGATATGCAGAGGTCAAAAACCATAACTCTAACTTTAATAATTTTGATATAAAAAATTCAAGTTATAGAACAGCACAGAGAAATGACAAAAATAACTTTTAGAATGTTCAAAGGGCCATAACTCCAAACGTAGGTAAATCAGTTATGGTTCTTAAATTCTGCACGTCGTATTAAGGTGCCTTACATTTCTGTTAAGTGTCATGAAAATATCTCATAACGCTTTCAAGTTACATGACAGACACAAGAAACAAACAAAACCACTATTTTCAATATTTAATGGGACATAATTCCGAAAGTTGTAAAGTCAATGTTATGGTTCTTGTCTTCTGCACATCGACTCATTAGGCATTTCATTTCTGTAGTTTCAGTTTCATGAAAATACACGTATATCAAACGGTTTTCAAACTAGATAACAAACACAAGGATGAACAAAAACCACTGTTCGTTGTTCAAAGGGCCATAATTCAAAAAGTAGTAGAGCCAGAGTTATAGCTCTTGTCTTCTGCACATCGCATAATAGTGCTTTACATTTCTGCAAAACTTCATAACAGTGGGCAGGTCTTTTTAAAACATATATAATAGGTAACATAATATAAAATTTCTGAATTTCTTCAGAAACATAATGGCATATCCAAATATTTATTTGGAAGAAGACGACATATAAGTATATCTTAGCGTCTTTTATTGAGTTATACAGTGTCTTTCTTAATTTTAAATGCAATAAATGCCATGTAAAATTATAGTTTTCATACATACTAATAATAAATACACAGATCGAGAAATTCTAACATCAAATATACAGAAACAAGTTGATAAGTGAAGATATTTATTTCCATACAAATTTATATCTTTCTCAATATAAAATTTCTTGAGATGACGACATATAAGTCGTGATCTAATGAGACGTATACGCTTCCCTAGGCTTTACTGTCCTTTCAAGGTTATTTCACTTATTTCGAGCCGATCGTTAATCAAAGGTGGGCGAAAACCGGAGTACCCGGAGAAAAACCACCTGACGTTCCGTTTCAGAACTTGGCCTCTCACATGTGGCCCGAGCAAGGCGCGAAACACGACGGTGAGAGACCTAATGATTAAGAGTCAAGTGGTCATTTAAACTCTAAGTTGCGTTTGTAAAACACTATGTCCCAACTATATGCTTGCCCCTTAAAGCTGAAATTTTCAAAGGGCCATAACTGAAGAAAAATTTTCAGAATTTTTTCAAAAGTTAATGAGGTCATCTGCTCATCAATCCCTATCAGCCTGCCGAGTTTCAAGGCAATAGCTTAAACAGTTTTCGTCTTGCTTACAATATTAAAATGCCGAATTGTTCAAAGGGCCATAATTCAAGAAACAAGAAAAAAATATGGGTCAGTTATTTGTCATTAGGAACCTATATATGAAATTTCAAGACCCTAACATACATGTTTTTTAAGATATGGCAGGCATCAGAAAGCGTGACGAACGGACGGACGAACCAACAGATAAACGAAGACAAACCAATATGCCCCACCAACTTTTTCAAAGTTAGGGGCATAAAAATGAAGGCTCTAGCTCTAATGGTTTTTAAGATATTTTGCTGACAAGGTAAAAATGCCCAAAGTTACAAAGGGGATAAAATCATGAAGTGTTTTTTTTTTTTTCAGAATTTATTCAAAAGTTAATCGGGTCATCTACTGACCATTACCAGTCTTATCACCAAATTTCAAGGCTCTAGCTGCAGTGATTTTTGAGACATATTGCTAACTAGGCAAAACTGCCCAAATTTACAAAGGACTATAACTCACTAACTGTTTTTCAAAATTTATTCAAAAGTTAATCAGGTAATCCACTCATCACTAGCAATCTTATAAATAAACAGCAAAGCTGTAGTTCTAACCGTTTTTGAGAAATTATGCTGACAAGATAAAAATGCCCACATTTACAAAGAGCCATAACTCATGAATCGTTTTTAAGAATTTATTCAAAAGTTAATTGAGTCATCTACTTGTCACTAGCAATCTAATCATGAAAAATCAAGGCTTTAGCTCCAACGGTTTTTAACATATTTTGCTGACAAGGTAAAAAAGTCCAAATTTGCAAAGGGCCATAACTCATTAAGTATTTTTCAGAATTTATTCAATATTTAATCCAGGTCTTCTACTTATCGCTACCAATCTTATCACCAAATATCAAGACTCTAGTCCAATGTTTTTTTTAGATACTTTGCTGACAAGGTAAAACTGCCCAAATTTACAAAGGGCCATAACTCATGAACCGTTTTTTCAAAATACATTCAAAAGTTAATCAGGTCCTCTACTCATCACTAGCAATTAAATCACTATATATCAAGGCTCTAGCTCAAACGGTTTTTGAGATATTTTGCTGACAATGTAAAAATGCCCAAATTTACAAAGGGCCCTAACTCAACTATCTATCTATTCAGATTTTTAACGCTACCAGGCAACTAAGTCACATAGAGGCAGCGCCAGAAAAATCTGGATTAGTTTACCCTTGACCTTGGCTTGAAACGATGTTCACGCATTATTAATGCGCAGACTACCTCGCCTGATCGAACCATATGCATAGAAGTCAAGGTCTTTAAGTTTCAGAATTTAGAATTCGGTCAAAAAAAAAAAAAAAAAAAAAAAGAAGAAGCTTCAATGCGTGTGTATTGCCAATGCACAATGTAATCTCACACTTGCTCAATCGTGCGACCACACCGTGAGAGCAGAAAAAAGAAACCAAATAGAACCACCAACCTTTTATCCGGTATAGGCACCTCCTCCTCTTCCTCGTCACACCAGCAGCAAGCATACTGTTTTTCCCCCTTCGACCCCGACGGCTCTTCTTAGGGTCATCCAGCCATGGATCTTTCGGAGACACGATTAGTTAACGTTAGTTGATTCGTGCCTTCTACACCGACCCGCTGGGCGCCAGCGAGTCCATGGCTGATTTGTCGCTGTTTGTCCCCGTCGACATCTTGGCCGCCACCGCCATCTTGTGACGTTGCCGTCACTACACCGCTTCGAGGTGTGTCGTCCGATAGTTCGTGGTGGTAAAGTGTAAAATTGTAGTATTCATACACAAAATGAATACACAGATCGAGAAATTTTAACATCAAATATACAATTTCTTGAGATGACGACATATAAGTCGTGATTAATGAGACGTATACGCTTCCGTATTTTTTTTTTTTTTTTTTTTTTTTTTTCTTTACATGAGTCTTTTTGCTTCCCGAGATTCCCGAAAATCGGGGTTGGACTCTTTATCAGTGTGAACGAAATAGCAGCTGATTTTTTTCTGTCCGAATGCACATACATATGGCTTTTGTGATATTATGATAGTCAAAAGGCATCGAAGTCATTTTATTATTATTATTATTATTATTATTATTATTATTATTATCAGGAATTTTGAATTCATATTATACTTTCGCAAGCGAGAAGAATATTTCTCAAAATTATCTTTTTTTTTTTTTTTTTTTTTTTTTTACTTCAACAAACGGCACTTCAGAGATATAGACCTAAATATGTTTAAGCATATTATTTCGATTCTTAATGACCTTTTGTTAAATTTTCTTTAAATTAATAATTCAAACAATTGGTTTTTATACTTTAGGACATTAGAATAAACGTAAACATCTTTTGAATGTTTATTTTCCACCCGCCAGTAATTACAGCATCTAATTATTTTGCAACATTATTTAAACATATGGTGCGAAAAACAAACCGGACAGTTGTTTTGATAAGCCGCATATCAGAGGATTCGTCTAACGAATGCCGTCCTCACATTTTTATTCCGACAAACATTTTAAACAATAAAATGGCATTTTCTTCTCAATAGATTCTGTTGGGCCTGTACGGCGTCCGCGTAAGAAAAATATTTTTATCCATCCATGTATCCATCCACCCATCCTTTCTTTCTTTCTTTCTTTCTTTATTCCTTCCTCCTTTTCTTTTATTTTCTTTTGTTCCTTCGTTCATTCGTTCGTTCGTTCTTTGCAAATAGACTATTTATATTTATCACGTGCGCATTCAGATGGGACAGACTATACAGATATAGGTAAATGCGTCTGCTGAAGGTAATTTTATCGATAATCTCACGCTGGTCAATGTGGAAATAACTGCAAGCAAGAATCTGGCTTATTTTACAGACATGACACGCTTAATTCCCTTCACCAAACCGCAAGATATATTTCGACATGGCACCGTTTGCCATTTACCCTTTTAGGGGTCTCCAGACTGCAATGGACTAAACCCCGCTCGTCTTGTACTTTGAACAGACTATTCCCAAACGGTGCATTTTACCTCTTGATGTGTCTAAAACTGTTGGATTAGGCAGTGTAGACCCCGATCAGATGTCGCGTTGTGCAGCGTCTGATCTGGATCTGCACGGTTGGCTCTGGCCTGTCTCCCCCAATACTTAGAGTGAATATGTTATCTCTCCGCTGTGTGATCAGTGTCTGCGATATATTTATTTATTTATTTAATTATCTATTTATAATCAAATGCTTGACCTTATAGTATCGTTATGTACCATAATAATCCTAAATATTTTTACACTTTTCTGCATACCATGCTTATCCAAAAAAATGAGCAAGTTTATCTAATGATGCGTCAAAACACGTCGGCCAACTGGAAAACAACTTAAAACCAGCATCTTCATTAGGGTCTATTCCAATGGTCGGTACCGGTTGCCGGTATGTACATCGTGATTCGAAGGTTAAGCATCTCTCTCTCTCTCTCTCTCTCTCTCTCTCTCTCTCTCTCTCTCTCTCTCTGCGTGCGTGCACATGGCAAATTAAAGATAAAGTTTGCTGATAACAGGAAAAGAACAGGCTACACTCAACCTTTGGAAACTTTATGAAAGGACAGTAAGTACTTCTCCGCGTCGAATACAACTCAAGGTAAATACATTCTGATAAGATGGAACGTTTGGAAGAATAAAAATAAAACATGAAGTAAATGTAAACAACAGGCTAAGTTAAATGTGACGACTGGTGATAAGCGTTAAAATCTGTTTTACCTTTAACACTCTGGGTTAACTTTTCAGAAGACGACATATTGATTTTTTTTTTTCCAGAAAATAGGATTTGACATTTCAAGCAAATTGTGTCCAGTGGAGACAATGTGCATGAAATGTCATATCCTGTTTTCTGGGAAAATAAAAATATCACCCATTTGTCGGCTGCTGAATCAGACCAGAGAGTGGTTAAGGTTAAGAAATAGCAATTTGCATGCGTCAGTTTTATATTTAATAACAAATTAATGTGAGTAGCTGCACGAGGTTTATCATAAGACTGTACCATAATTAAAATCATGTGATTTGTTAGCTTGATTACAGCTTGTATTTGTTGGAGATATCTCACAAGAGAAATAAAATCAATTAATGATAGGCTTCAATCTTGGCAAATATGCGAACAGCGAGATTAGCCTACATCCGCGCAGTCGGAACGGGTCGCTCACGACCTGGGTAATTGGCAAAAGGTGCAGACCCAGATCAGACGCCGCAGAACGCGGCGTCTGATCAGGGTCTCCCTTGATTGCAAATAGTCCAACCATTTTTCTCTAGAAATATCTAAATCACATAGCCTAACATACCTAAAATCGAAATTTGGATCTTTCAATATATATAGTGGGGAGTTCATTCAGTCTAAAATGGGTTAGGTGATTTTGAGCAACTTTGGATCAGTGATAGTTATATACAGGCAAAAAATGAAGAACACAACGCCTTGGCTTCTCTTATATGTTTGTTTAATCTTCACTACCCTCTGTGCATAATTAGCAGATGAAAAATTGATATTTTTCTCAAATTTCCCCCCAAAACGGACTTAAATTTCAAGTAAATTGTCTCCCCTTAAGAGATAATTTGTATGAAATGCCAGAGCTTGATTTCTGGGAAAAGTAAGAAAACAAATCAAAATTGATGATTAAACCCGCTTTTTTTATGTGAAGAAAGTGATGCATGTGAAGAGAAAGTATCATATATTTGTCAGCCTTATTTAGGGGGGCTGGGCGGGAGCTTCGCGTATATGTGGATAACCATGAACAGCTTATCATGTCAGGATCAGGGTCGGTCTTGCCATCGAGAAAACCTATACATGGTGGATTCGACCAATGACGAGAGTACAGACTGGTGATCCACCCACTTTTAGTAGATTCGTTAAGGTCCCTTTCTTTGGATGCCGCAACTAAGATAAGTGAAGATGGTTTTAAATGATTATAATATCCTATTTTCATTGACTACTTTAATGTATTTATTTGGTCTTTCTAAAACAAAAAGAACACAATCTCTACTATTGTTGCGTCGCTGTGTCAATTATTGGATGAGTTCCTCCACATGAGACAGACTGTGTAGATGCTCAAACTGATCTAGCCGCAGTCTATGCGCTTTAGCTATTCGCAACTTTTCAGCAGACGACGTAATGAAATATTTTTCTTATTTTTTTCCCAATAAACAAGATTTGCTTTTCATGCAAATTGCGTCCGGTGGAGACACAATTTCATGCAAATTGTCCAGTGGAGACAATTTGCATGAAATGTCAGATTCTGTTTTCTGCCCAAATTAGAAAAATAGCCAGGGCAACGGCCAGGGTGGCATGTTTTGTTTCAGAGTTGTGTGTCACTGGAATAATCTTTGATGAATTCTTCATCAGACTGACACTCCAATCACCGCATGTTTAAGGCGCCTTGCTTCAGTTAAGCAAACAAAAAAAAAAAAAAAAAAAAAAAAAAAAAAACAAGTCAGCAAATTCGACAAATTGTGGTGACAAGCCTTTGGGCATATCCTTAAAACCGACAAAGCTTTATTTAAACTGCCCAGTTAAACTTTAGGAGGACACACACACACACACACACACACACACACACACACACACACACACACACACACACACACACACACACACACACACACACACACACAAGATATCCACCATACAATGCAGCTATTCAGGCCGAAAAGTGGGGAAGCTAAAAAACTAAAGGAAAAACACAATCCACTGAAAATGCCGATCGCAGGTGCGGCTTTGAACAGATGATTTCCCAAGCATCTGTGAAGTTTCAAATCAAATCGCTTAAACCCTGAAGCACACAGTATGCACCCTTCTGCAGAGTTTCAAATCAAGTCACTGAAAACCGCACGCAAGGTATGCACCCATAAACTAGATAACATAAAAAGTCTTTGTAGAAAGAGTAAGTTGAAAGCCCTGAAAAAGGAGAATAAAATATAATGTGACGAAAATCATAAAATCATTTGTACATCTTTGGCCCATGTCGAAGTAATTTACAATATCCTAAAGTGATCAGCCAAAGCAAAAACTATAATTTTGCGCACACGAGTATGTATCCATTACACTAAATAACAAAAAAAAAATATTCCCAAAAAGACTAACAAAAGAAAAAAAGCAGAAAAAAAAAGATCCGATGAAAACACTAAACTTACATGCATATCTTCAGACTATGTCCCAAAACATCTGTGAGTGAATAGCAATCAAGTTGCTAAAAATGGATATGTCATGAAAACTGATTACAAGCAGTGCATCAGAGTTATTCTAGTATAGACCTCTGATTTAGGAATTCAAAGGAGGATCATAAACTCCCCTGTAGTACATGCATGAGGTAGACTATTCCACACTGCAATAGTACGGAGAAATAACGAAATACCAGGGCTGCAATGCTTCGGAAATTCCTGACTTTATAAAAGTGAGGCACAGACAGAGACTCAGACAATTTTTGTTTCAAGTCGGATATAGCAAGAGTGTGACAAGGATTTTACAGTCTGTACATATCATTTATCTGAAATTATTGCATAAAAAGCAGTGTCGCACGTTATTAACAGCCGTGCATTAACCGGCGAAAAGCCGTGTATTAACAAGGCAATTCACGCGCTGTTAATGCACGGCTACGCAACTTTCAATATGTTCGTAACGGGCCATAGATTTGCTGCCGTTACGTGATGTGTACTTCCCGGTCCTAGAAGGAGCATAGTCAGTGGAATTTCGTTCGCGAGACATCGGTGAAAAGGCGAAACAAAATAGTGCAAGAAATAACGCGAAATGTAGCAAATGTTTTCAGTTTTTATGCCTCCGACCATGGTTTTCAACACCTCCCTTGGGACCTGGCGAATGTTAATGCATGAAAAACCATGTTTGATCCCTATATTGTTATATTGATTCATAAGATTTTCTGCCCATGCAGATAGCTTGATAGTTGTCTGGGGTTGCTTTCATAAAAGTGTCTTCAAATCGTTTTATCATAATAGACTTTCCCGGGCTAAAACCATTATTACGTCAGTGAACAGTGTGCAAAACAAATGCCTCAATGTGAAAAAACGTACCTTCTGACAGAATGCATGAAGAAACTGCATCCTTGGCTAGTATTGAAAATTCTGATCAGACTGTGTGAATGCGCAGGCTAATCTGAAACTTCGATGGGCGCAATGTCGGAAGGTACGTCTCCGACATTGCGGCTCATAATTATCAGTAAAAACTAGAAAGAAGAGATCTCAAATTGAACACTTTCGGACACGATTATAGAGTTTTTGTCAGCCACTCCCAGATATCATGACTACGTTTGAGCCAACGTTAGGTGATGGTGATACGATTGGTAGTTTGTTGAATGAAGCTGTCCAACATAAGTCCCAACTATCAGCCAATGATAGCAACCAACCAACGAGTTGTTGCCGCGAAGCGGCAACAACGAGAGTTGGTTGCTTTATGGTAGTATTCTGTTCTATTCAAAAATTGCTATACTAAGACTCAATTTTTTGTGTAACCGGAAATTGTGAATATAAACCTTTAAATACGTCACTTCCGTTTTCAGCGTTTGTTTACAATCACCCGATGACAGCAACTGTTAAACCTAACAGATATCACATTTCCATACTAAAAACAAATAAAAATCAGGCATAGGCGAGATTTTAAGGTAAGAATAAAGCACACATTAGTTTTGTCAGTATTTTCGGTGGTATTCCAGAAGAACGTATTCCTTGCGCGCGCGCAACGTGACATCCGGTTGAAACGAAAGTAGAAAAAGCTCCACTGATATCTGAGCATTATCGCATATCTAGAGTGAAAATAATAGACTTTCCAAACAGTTCTCAACGGTAATTTGAGGGGGATTTGGGTTTTACGACCCTTACAAGAATATTTCACTTAAAATCGAGCTGATCGTTCATCAAAAGTGGGCGAAAACCGGAGAACCTGCAGAAAAAAAAAACAGCTGACCATCCATTATCAGAACTTGGCTTTCCCACATATGACCCAAGGGAGGCTCAAACTGCAGCGGTGAGAAACCTAATGGATTAAGAGTCGGTTCTCTTATCCACTAGGCTACGGGGGCCCGCAGGGGGGGGGGGGGGGGTGCATTCCAGCTGTCAGATTCAACATTATCTCAGTAGACCTTGATCTTATTCAATCCAGTTCTTTTTCTGGCCAAAGAATGTACACAATACTGGTTAACCGCTTAGAGGACTAAGCCTGCCCAGTAAACATGTGGTTAGGTAAACTGACCACGCTCGACATGACCCCATTGGGTTGACTGGGCCATAAACCTCAACACAAACAAACCAAGTACTTTTAACTAACACAGATTTACTTTTTTTTAAACAATCATCACTTAACATGACTTTCCACAATAATGTTTCAGGCCATACTTATGTTATGTTGATACTCTAGCATAAACTTCAGACCTTCCAAACCTTACATAATTGACTAATTCACTGAATGATACTCCAAATATTTAGCATTTTGTGACAAATTTTGATTTTTATGCTTAAAATTGTAAGTGAAAACTGATTTTCTTCAAAATCAGCTGTAATGTTAGTCATTTCTTATTAATTTTAATGTGACATAAATTTAAGAAAGCTTTGTTTTCATATTATTCTAAGAAGGTGAACGGAATTATGAGAATATGCCATAGGTCTGGGTTTACTCTGTCGCTGACCAATATTCCCATATACTCTCCATGTGACAGACCACTATACTCAAGGTTACTGACTGATACGCCAGCAGGGATCAATTTTAGCACTTGCTAACTTGCTAAATGCTGGTTAATTTGATCAAAAAGCAAGCTGCAATTTCCATCACTTGCTAACTCTAGCAAGTTGGAAAATTTTTCTTTAATTGGCTGAACCTGAGGCATTGTTGCAGAAGTTTTGCAATTTCTTTTCCAAAGGCAATAACAATATTTTTCTTACTTTTCCCGTAAAGCAGGTTTTGACATTACATGCAAATTGTCTAAACCTGTTTTCTGGGAAAATAAGAAAAATATTTTAAAATGTCTGCTGTAATTTTATCCAGAGTGCTAAGATTTAAAGCCACATTTAACAGTATTTACAAGTGTGAAAAAGCAAGTTGGGACAAATAAATATCATCTGATTTCTGTTTCTGTTACATTACAGTATTTACCCATAGTATTCAGACACCTCAACTCCTTACCATACTTAACTAAAATTTGAACAAGTACAACTTACTACCCAATGTTGTATGGCTGTAACGATATAGTCAGCTCACGATACGATATGTATCGCGATACTTGCCTAACGATTCGATACATATCACGATACTACTTTCATGCATAAGTCCAGGAGGTCGCGGGTTCAACCCCGGCCGAGGTTGGCAACATTCTTTCGTGGAGATTGATCATGAAATATTTTCTACGGTCATTCTCTCCCTTCCGCTGATTCGAGAAGGGTAGTTGTCAGTTTCTGGCAAAAGAATGTGCACAATACTGGTTAACGCTTAGAGGACTAAGCCTGCCCAGTAAATGTGTGATTAGGTAAACTTACCGCGCTCGACATGACCCCATTGGGTTGACTGGGCTGTAAAACATCAACACAAACAAAATTCATGCATGTCAGAGGCTGAAGATTTGATACTCTTGGTAAACAGGTTCAAACCATCTCAGAGGTTCATTATTGTGTAAAAATGCCTGTGTAAGATGATCCATTTTGTCATATAAGTGATCAGTGTATTTCGGTAACAGTTTAGATCTTTGTAATTTGTTATAAAAATGGTCTTGAAATATGTTAAAGCTACTATTTTCTTTGGAAATTGTACTTTTGGGCGTATCGTCAGGTATTGCGATACTAGCCCCACGATACAATACTCGTATCGTGAGAAAAAGTATCATGATACTATACAATTTTAATGAATAGTTACTCCTCTACAATGTTGTATCTAATAATACCTGAATGAGTGGCAAACAGTGTATACCCTGATGAGACACCACATTTTCATCTGGGTCTACACTGTTTGCTCAGGCCTGTCAGGGCAAGGTAAAGTGCAGTAAAGTATAACATATGGTAATGCTGAGACGACAGGTAAAATTATGACCAAATCTTCAGTGATTACTAATCGATTATCGATCACAATGGCAGGACTCACTGATTATCATGTTAATCATCTTTTCAACTCTGATTAGCCAGCCCTATGCACAGCACATAAATTATAACAAAATATGTGCAAAGCATTCCAGAATATGTGCACAGCACATACTAGAATATATTGCTCAACACATACCAAAGTATGTGCATAGAACATAACTTATGCAAATAGTACCATATGTGAAAGGTCAGTATAGACCTGCCGGCATTAGCATTGCAGTACAGTTGATCGTTATCTGGACCTTGCTTATCTCGAAAAACTGCTTATCTCAAAGTGAAAATCTTGTCCCTGGCTAAACATGAAAATCTTACAACAGGTTAAAAAATATTGTTGAAAAGAGGAGAAATTGGTCCACAATATCCACAATATTTTCAATATATCTCTAAACTAAAAAATCCAGTTACATATAAATTTGCTAAATGTGGTTGTTGGAATTATGTTTTCCTCACTTCTGCAAATCTGATATGTCGAGCTATGGATATCTCAAACTATTTCAAAGAGTCCCTTTGAATTCGAGATAACGAGAGTCAACTGTACATATAATTAACAACACAGTTTAAGTATCTTAATATGTTAAGCAAAATTTAGCTTCAAGCCACCATGTTTATTATGTTAAAAGGATTTAACTGACATAAGGTGACATTTAATTTATGTGTGGTGATATTTTTCAGGAATTCTATTCGGCCTACAGCGAGCCACTGAAGACTTTCAAGACACTGGAACTGAAAGGGGATATGCCAGAAAAGACCATCACATAGATCATTGATGACATGCTCAGTTTTGTTCAGGAATGGTAAGCAGAAATATCTTATATGTAAATCCCTTTTCACTTTATGATTTTATAAAATGAACCGTGCATCACTTTTTAGACCCCGCCATACGATAATGGCAGGGTTTTATGGTTTCACGTTGGACATCAGTGTGTCTGCATCCGTCTGTCACACGTCCGTCCGTCCATCCATATTTAGTGTCCAGATGATTTCTTGAGTAAACATCAGTGGATTTTCACAAAACTTGGTATGTGTATTGATATTGAAGAGCTCTGGTTTGGAATTGCTAATGCGCAAATTTCATCAAACTTCAACAGAGTTATCTGCCCGAGACACGCCCATATTTTCGTTTCCTGACAATAACATGTAAATGTCAGGGGATTTAACAAACTTGGTTCATGTATTGATATTAAGGAGCCCTGGTTTGGAATTGCTAATGGGCAAATTTTGTCAGTGTTTGACAGTTATCTGCCCGCAGCATGATTATGGTGGGGTATTATAGTTTAACATTATGCATATAATAGTGAAAAACCTGAAGCTTTGCTGTTTTATCCCTATAGGTGAATGGATACATCCAAAAGACATCACCCTGCCATTGAAGTGTTTCCTCCCCTTTCAATGGGGGATTACTCTTAAAGGAAAGAAATTGCTTTAACCCACTGGAGCAATTTTTTTTTTTCCTTTAACAGTACACCCCTTCATTGAAAGGTCTCACCCTATATGAACAACAGACTAATAAAAACATATCCTTTTTAATTGCAGGTTTTCCATCTTCAAAGTGGAGCCCCAGAGGTGTTTTTTCTGCTTTCCAGTACCAGCTGTTAGTCAGTTATAAAACCAGCCTCTCTAGATATGGGAATTGGATTTGTGCACTCTGCACCAACATCTAAAAGACATTTTACATGCGGACCAGAATGAGTTAATCCAACAGCAGTATAATTATTACTATATTGATAAAATGAACAGAATTACAAATAATGAGCAGAACTGACTTTGTGCATGTTAATGAACTTGGCTACTACTGGACCGGACCTGATGAGTTCAATCGAAATACAGGGTGCCCACTGGTCAGGGAAATCTTACTTTTTCTTCCAAGGTCAGGGAAAAGTCAGGGAATTTTGCGAAATGATAAGGGAAATTTTAAATACTAAGAAAGTCAGGGCAATTCCTAATTTTGGCCCAGACTTGTTAGGCTGTGGCAGGTATTTTATCCATTTTGAGTAACTGAAAGTCTTGTATTTTTTTTTCGCTCACTGGGCATTGCTACAAATTAATGCTCATTCTAGAAAATGAATGCCCAAAATTTTTACAATATTTTATTTTTTTTTACTGAACAATTAGGGCGGTATATTTTTATGTGTTAAAATAGAATGAATCATTTATTTTCTGCAAGATGAGAAAAAGCCCATTACATTTTCAGCATTTTGGTCAGGGAAAAATAGAATTGGGTGAGGGAAAAGTCAGTGAAATGTCGGGGAATTTTAATTCTGACTGAGGGTGGCCACTCTGAAAGAACTCAATAAGCCATTGGCTTAACTCTGATGCAGGGTTTCAACATATTAATGGACCTACTTCAAAGATAGTGTAGATGAACTACCATTGAAAAAACTATATTCACTGAAGTGAGACTGCTAACTTATGACATTCTTTTGTCAAATGAAAGAACTGTTTATATGAAATCTTTTCATTGCAGAAAGTGTCATTGTTACATGTAATAACTAGGTCTTGAAATTTGCACTTGTCAGCTCATATTTATGAGTAGATGTTCTTTAAGGGCAAGTGAAAAAAAATCAAACGGCTTGCCCAACAGGACAGGTATGTTTTTTTCGCAGTAAGGGTAAATAGTGAAAAATTTGGCTGACCTAGCATAATTACAAAGTTCTAAAAGTCACTCCAAAATGTCACAAAAAGATGTCAAAATCTGCTGACAAGTTAAAATTTCAATTCTGGAAGGTGTCTGTTAGAGTTTACTATTCCGCAGCAAAACAGCAACAGTAAACCCCGCTTCAATACGTGAACTGAATTCCATGACTTTATGGACAGGTTTGTTTTTAGTACCAAATATAAGACTAAGGATGAGTACAGCTTAAGGGCAAGTAACAATTTGAGGCCACTTGCCCTACAGGAGGAGTAAGTTCAAGAAAAAAATTTGAGCCCTGAATAATATAACACGAGATAGTCCAGTGATGAAACTTTGTAGAACTGCAGATTTTTTTGATTTTTTTTTGTTGTTGTTTTTTAGCTCACCTGGACTGAAGGCTCATGGGGAGCTTATAGGGTGGTAGTCCATTCTTCATCCATCAGTCATCCGTCAGTACCTTTAAACAGTTATATCTGCAGTCTGCAGGCCGATCTAAATCATTTCTCATCTATAGCATGCCTTTGGTGGAGCTTCACTTTTCATGGTAACCCAATGAAAACCTTGGATGCTATAGCAACCAAAAAGTCCCATACATATATTGTGGTGAAAATGTTGTCCAAGCAGCGTGCACCAGCGACTTTGTTTTATGATCAGATCTATATCAAACTTGCTATTAATGAAGCTGGACATAAATCTTGCACAAGTTTTCAACCAGATCAGACTACTTGCATGAGTTACCTGCTCTTTCAGACTCCCAGAGATGTAATATGGCAAAAATATAGTCTGGCTGATAGAGACTTCATTAAACTACATGTATCTCAAAAACTATTGAAGCTAGAGCTTTGAAACTTGATGAATAGACTGGTAGTGATGAGTAGACGATCTGATTAACTTTTGAAATAAATTTAAAAAATTACTTCATGAGTTATGGTCCTTTGTAATTTTGGACATTTTTACCTTGTCAGCAGAATATTTAAAAAATTGTTGGAGCTAGAGCATTGAAACTTATTAAATTGATTGATAATGATGAGTAGATAACCTGATTCTTTTGAATAAATTCTAAAAATATTTCATGAGTAATGGCCCTTTGTAACTTTGGGCATTTTTTCCTTGCCAGCAAAATATATCTCAAACTTTTCCCTTGCCAGCAAAAGATCTCAAAAACTATTGAAGCTAGCGCCCCATAACGTGATGAATAGATTCATAGTGATTAGAAGTTGACCTCATTAACTTTTAAAAACGTTTAAGGAATTATGACCCTGTGAAGATTGGGCCATCTTTACCTTGTATTATCTTTAGAGGCAAGCATATGGTTGAGGGGGGGTGGGGGGGGGGGGAGGGGGGGCGCATAGTGTCTTTTTTTTAAACACAATTTCTAGTTATCAAATTGTTCATCAGATGGGCAGGTAATGAGGACGGTCATAAAACCTTGGATGAGTTTGAGTTTGTCTAGTGGATTTGCACCAAGATTGTTCAATTTATAAGCCTGGGGGTTGTTTAGAACTGTCATGTGTCTTTTTAAAATAAAATTTATAGAAAAATCTTGAACAGTCTAGTTTTGTGAAACTTCAAAATTACATGTAAGTATGTAAATCTGTTAAGCTCAGGTGAACACTACAGACCATTATTCTCTCTTTTTTTTTTTTTTTTTTTTTTTTTTTTTTTTGTTTCATAGAATGACAGTGGATGGAAGCACTGTTCTGTTGATAATTCTTGTAAGAATCACCATTGAATAGTTTCATTTCTTTATTTGTATCAGGTTTCATCACTGAGTTATTACTGTGTGTTAAAAGGCACTAACTGCAATGAAAAGACTTCTATAAACGGTTCTTTCATATGGCAAAAGAATTATATATGTGTCATGTCTTATTATCTTATACTTGGCACCATCAGTAGTCTAGTCCTATAATCTTTTATGGAATAAAAAAAAAAGAAAAAAGAAATATTTGTTCACTTTCTCTTGCTAAAATAATCTGTAGAAAAGAGAAGCATTTTATGATAATAATTCTGGAGTTTATCCAATTCTTAACTGTTGAAATTCTTATTTACAAAGAATTAGTTTATTCCCTTATAGATTACTTCTGTTATAAATGAGATACAGTAACCTTGTATGTGAATCCAGGAACTGTCAGTAACTGCTTCCCTCATCTACAGATGAGTTTTATTTCAATGCAGCATAATGCTATCACTTAATTAAGAACTGTCTGTATTCGCAGAATGACAGATTGGTTTGCACATATTGCCATAATTTGTGACTAGATTAAAATTCATTTGGACAAGTGTTTTTTATAGGTCATTTAATTGTTTTTTATGGTGGCTCATTTGGGTTAAAACCAATTTAAATGCACATATCTGTTTTTTTGGTTCTTTAATGGACATGTCTGAATTTGAATCCTAGATATCTGCATTTTAATTACAGATGTCTGCGTTTCAAATGCAGATTATTTCTATTTAAGTAAGATATAAGTACATTTTAGAAACTCGGGTAACTGTTTTTGAAATACAAATATCTTTATTTGAAATACAACTATCTCTAATTGAAATATGGATATCTATGATTATTATTCAAATAAAATATATCTGCCGTTCAAATAGAGATGCCTGTATTTCTAATACAGATATCTGTATTTCAAATACAGAAATCTTTATTTATAGAAACTACAGATAATTGTAATTTTAAATGCAAAGTTCTCTTAAGAACCTGATTATTTTCAACTTTTATTTTCAACATAATTAATAGTCCCTTGCAGCCTACTAGGCTTCCCTTAAACTCGGACAACAGCAGGTAGCTCAGTGGTGAGTCCAATAGCCTCAAGTACTGGAGGTACGTTCAATCTCGGCCGTTTGGCGAGAGAAAAAAAAAAATAATAAATGGAATCCGAACACGCTTTCCTTTGTGATTTGCAGGGATGACATAATAACTGTGCACTTGCTGGGGCCCTCTCTGGCTTCTGCATGGAAAATCAAGTACCCATGTGCAGGTTACAGAACCATACATTCGGTTATCTAAATAATTACTTGTGGACCTTCATTCTGCAACCCAGAATGTATCATGTATACCTGCCCTTTATGTGATAGAACTGTCCAAAAACTGGTTCTCTTAAATACATGTACTGAAAAATCGCATGATTATAGAAACATGCGGAAAATGAAAAGTTATCCAGGGTAAGATAAAAATTGAGATTTCTCACGCTTTTGATGTGCACTGGTTGTATAGGAATCAAGAGGTACACCATCGTTAAGGTTAACATCACTGAAGTTAATGCTGTCATTAAGCATCACAGAAATGTTATCAAAATATGGAAGATGTCAACAATCAAAGGGATTTGACTTCAGATATGATACAAAGTATGCAAGAAAAAGAATCATTCGTGCGTGACAGGTAGATCGAAATATCCGTCCCTCGAGATCATAGTCTTGCATCACTCGGCAAGCCTGAATTTTTCTGTCTACCCCTCACACCCATGATAGATTCCTAAAATATATTTTACACATTCTCTTTCTCTCTTTTTTTGTGCTCCTCTTAAAGGAGCGATGGATTTGACTAAAGACATAATGGTTTGAAATTTTGAGCATCTTTAATTAGTTTTTTTTTTGTGGTCTGCAGAGGCGGGAAATGTGCTTCCCAACATATTGTAACCAGTGGAACAGTGCATGTGAAAATACGCGTAAGAGTAAATAAGGATATCTTTTTCAACCATAAATAATGATATCTGTAATGAAATGCAGATATCTGTACTTGAAATGCAGATATATGTATTTAATTTAGAAATAAAGATATCTGCATTTCAAATACAGGTATCTGCATTTGCATCAGGAAAACATGCCTATATAATTTTGACCCACTTAAACCCCAGTTTCATATAGTAAAACTGGGGTATACCAGGGTATACATTATTTTTGCTTAAAACCATAGATTGTGCGTATTCGCGAGGCGGTTCTAACGAGTGCCAACAATCTATGTTTTGAGCAGAAATATGAAAAATATCAAAGATTTTTATCTGAAGATTTTAAGTTTTTGGAGATAGAATTTTCTATATATTTGAATAGGCGTGTTTTCGTAATGGCATTGGCGATGTCTGTATTTTAAATGCAGATATCTGAATTTCAGCTACACAAGATGTATCTCTCATTGAAATGAAGATATCTGTATTTTTAAATGCAGATGTCTCTAATACAAATGCAGATTTCTATGTTATGATTGAAAATAGAGATATCTGTATTTCTCAAGTACAGATATCTGCATTTCAGTAAGAGGTATCTCAATTCAATTACATATAGCTGCATTTTAATTAGAGATATTTGTAATAACAATGAAATAAAGATATCTGTGTTTATTAGCAGGTATATCTGTATTTGAAATGCAGGTATCTAAATTAAATGGACAAAACCACAAACGGGTTGCCATAGATTTTGCCATGCTTTGGCTCAGTTTAGTATTGGGGAATGTTGTGAGAAATTATTCTGGAACTGGAAGTAGTCATCCCCTAAACTTATACTGAGGTCACTCAGTGGGAACTTATTCATTGTACTTGGATGAAAATGCCTTTTCCCGCCTTTTAATACAGTCTTAAATCACTAAAAAAAATGCATGCTTCTGTATTATTGAATTTTAAAAAAAACTGTTGAGGAATACTTGTAAATAAGATGCACCCGCATCCACCCTCACCACCACCCCGCAAATTGTTGAAACTTAAAAGTCCATTTTTATTTATTTATTACTTTATTTTTGGAAAATCACAAATTGGTTGGTTGCTCATTAGGTTGCACCTATTTCATATTATGGTAATATATAAGAAAATTCCCAGGAAAGGACACAGTCATAATACTCGGTCTCTCTGGGGCACCAAAAGAAGACGAGATTAGGAACAAACAATGACAAGACACGATGACACAGTGCAATAATCGGCATACAAGCAAATAAAATCTCAAAAGAACTGCCTTGGAACGGTCAGCAAAATAAAACTGGAGGATGGGCCTGCTGGGAGTGTTCACTGGTTTTACTCGTTCGAAGCCTCATCTTAAATTCTCATGCAGCTTCAAACTGCAAATCATAGTAAGCATGCAATCAAAAGTCATGTATGTCTCAACTGAATTTTATCTGAAGTTTTACAGAGCAATCTTGACCTCTGTATTGGCATTATGGTGACATTGCTTTACCTAGAAGCATTTTTCCCGGCAGAGATACATAAAGAAAATAATATTATCTTTTTTGTAGTAATTGTATGAAACTGTATGTACGGTTGAACAAAGCTTTATTCAGTGAATGTAAACAAGGTATCTTAGTTTTTATTATGAATATCATGCATTAAGATTTTTTTTTTCTGATGAAAGTACAATTTATAAATAGAGAATAATCAACAGTGTTTGATAGATATGAAAAATCTGTCACGAAGGAGCGTGGTAATGCATTAAAAAAGAGTTCCAAAGGAACGATTTTTACCGAATTATCCACGCACTTTTGTGACAAATTTTTCACATCAAGCAAAGACTGTTCATTACTCTGAGGTTCGTTATTCCATTTATTATATAACTTATTGCTGGTACTGTTTTCTTGAAAGTGCCACAGTAATAAACAACGTAGGAAAATGACGTTATTCAGTCCGTTCATTAGCATCATGACATAACCAAGATAACGTCAACAGTTGCATGACGCCTTTCATTTAGTCGGGTAACATCTTTTATTTAGTCGGGTTTATGCCCCTTTTGGCAATCGAGGACGTCAAGGTGAAATGCAATAACTTGAGAGGCAGTCTATAAAAACAGTTCCGACACTGTGAAATAATTCACTAGTTACAAGTATCATATCATCACACTGTGAATTTTAGAAAACAACTGAGAAATCCCTATACCTCACTGCATATAATATTAAAATCTATATAAGTTGTCCATGGAGACAAATAACACATAAACCAAATTTGGAGTATAGTTTAGAAATTTTCGATACTTTACAGCTGTTTTCAGTTGCGCGCGCGTGCGTGCGTGTTTGTTCAATGCTCTCAAGGATACATCCATATAGTTTGCAGGGCTACACATATGCCCCATCCCACTAGCACCGGTTTAGAATTCTTAAAATATACTATAACAGAAAGATAGCAATTAAAAAAAAATAGATCAAACTTCGGTGAAGTTGATGTCGCACCTGCCCCCTCCCCCTCATCCCCTCCCCCTCATCCCCCCTCCCCCCCCCCTCAAAAAAAATTAAATAATAATAATGATTATTTCAGGTAGAAGAAATTAATATAGGAATTTCAATGAAAGCATATGCATTTTCCCATATGATGCATGAGAAGTTAGGCCCAAAAAGTACCCACAGTCTGAACACTTTCATAAAATCTGAGGTTAAGAAAATGACAAAGTTAAAGTGGAAAAAGTGACAAAAATAAATTTAAAAATCATATCCAAACCACGTGCACTTCTGCAGACCCGGGAGAAAACATGTGCAAAGATTAAAAAAAGACCGGTTTAAAATTGTATGAGAAGTTGCATTCGCAAGGTGTCCAATGTCTATACATCTGATGTTAGTAAATGACAAAGTTCTAAAAGTACAAAAAAGTGACGTTAATAAGGCAAGGATTATATGAAAAAGCACATACACATCGTCAGACTATGGAAAAAAACATGCGCAAAGTTCCAAAAAGATAAGTATAAAATTGTATGAGGAGTTGTGCTCACGAGGTACCCATGCACTGTCTATATATTGAGGGTGAAACATGACTAAGTTCACAATGTGGAAAAAAGTGAAAAAAAGATAATCTAACAATTACATCCAAACCACATGCACATCCTCATACCCTGAAGAAAATGCAGTCAAAGTTTCACTCGTATAATAATCGGTACAAAACTGTAAGAGGAGTTGCGCTTATACAAGAGATATCAACTGTTTATATATAAAGGGTGAAAAATGACTAAGTTCACAATGTGGAAAAAAAGTGACAAAAATGATCTAACAATTATATCCAAACCACATGCACATCCTCATACCATGAAGAAATCATATGCAAAGTTTCAAAACGATCGGTACAAAACTGTAAGAGGAGTTGCGCTCACAAGGGGTACCCATTGTCTATATATTGAGGGTGAAAAATGACTAAGTTCACTATGTCGAAAAAGTGACAAAAAATAATCTAACAATTATATCCAAACCACATGCACATCTTCATACCATGAAAAAAAAACACGTGCAAAGTTTCAAACTGATCCGTACAAAACTGTAAGAGGAGTTGCGCTCATAAGACACCCAGGGTAAATGTTGACGGAAAGACGAACGGACTAAAGCAGGTGCGACAATAAAAGCGCTGCAAGCACTGCTTCATGCCCCGCCTCTACACTTAAATTAAGCAAGTGCTCTAACTCTGTCAATCAAAGCACTGAGAGTGCTAACGGGGCGGTTGCCTGAACTCTTGAACTGAATGAGATTTACTTTGAAATTAAAAGAAGCAATACATAAACAATACTCAATACTGGCAATCCGTTTGGGGGTTTACCTATTTAATGCAGATATCTGCATTTCAAATACAGATATCTATTAAAGAGATATCTGTAGTTTTCGGAATTACGGATATCTTTAATTGAAATGCAGATATCTATTATTGAATTAGAGATATCTCTGACTGAAATGCAGATACTGGTATTTGAAAATCAGAAATCTCTATTTTCGATCATAATATACATATCTGCGTTTCAATCAGAGATATCTACATGTCAATGAGAGATATCTCTAAGGAAGCTGAACCCCGGATATCTGCATTTGATATACTGGTATCTCTAATTGACCTGCATATATCTGTATTTGAAATGAGATATCTGAATATCTAAATTAAATACATATATCTGTATTTCAGTTGGAGACATCTGCACTTCAATTACAGATATCTGTATTTATGACTGAAATAGAGATATCTCTGTTCACTCCACTTATCGGAAACTGATGCCTCCCTCGCCGATTTTTACATGCTCACCGTTCAATTGTTATTAATACCATTGTGACGGACGCAGTTCGACCCCTTACAGACGACCAAAAAAAAAATCATTAAAGATGCTCAAGATTTCACATCATCATCTTTTTAGAGTCAAACCCGTCGCTATAACATTCCCATATTTTTTGTTACAAACAAGCATAAACTTAATCGCATGGCAGCCATTTTTGTTGTACCAAAAGACAGCTTGAGAATATTCCCTTCTCTGCCCTTTTTCTGTGGTTAGAAGGACCGCGGCTTGGGTATCTTTTTTTTCAGAGATCACCATAGAGTGCGGGATTTACACTGATTTCTTGTGGCCTCTCACAGTTTAATGTACTGGATGTGGGCGTGCTTCAGCAAAAAACAAAAATGAAGATTCCCGCAATTTTCTGCGCGATTTTCATTTTTTACGGACGTAAAAGTATTTAAAAAGTTATTTTTTGTTCATTTTTTTCTGACATGAAAGCAAGGTATCAAATTTATTAGTAAACATTCCATGATATCACTCATCATATCAGTGGATGGATCAGATGCTTACATGTTACAAAGGGAAACAAATCAGCTTATATGTTACCGAGGCTATACAAGGGAAACAACTCAATTACCGAGGCTATACAAGTGAAGCAACTCAGTCACCAGATAGCATCATGTTGGCAGGAAATGGCAATCATATTCAATCATATTCTTTGAATATTTCATTCTGATAATAATCGTAGAAAGTAAGTATTTAAAGGACTATTTTGCTATTGTTTGCATGTTCTGAAGCAGAACTTAGGCTAACTGTTATAACGGTACGAAATTATCTGCTACAAAACGTTCCGCCTATATTACCGAGAAATATAGGTAAAATTGGTCAATTCGGGCAATATCTCTCGCACAACTTTTACCTGGGCACTAGGTAAGTAGAAAGAAAAGAAGACACGCAAAATATTTAATAGGTGAGTTAATGCCTCGCACTTTGTTGATTTTGACCCTACCCACTCTCATTGGATGAGCTCCCTCTCTATTGCCAATTTCTAGAATCACCTTTGCTTGTTAGACAACGCTGTAGGTTTGGTATGCTTTAGGCCTACTTGAGTACTGGAGTATTAATATTCGTCCGCCGATATTTAACTCAGTATGATCAAAATCTTATTTCTTAAAAATGACGTTTTCTTTGCTTTTGTTCATTTATTCGCCATTTATAAGCATCGGAGTGTATAAAGCTAATGTGTTTGAATGCAGAATTTAGCATTATTCTGTAAATCAGATATCTGATTTAACATATCAGATATCTTATATAATATATGATATCTAGTATATTATATCAGATATCTAATATAAATAAGACATATGTCAAGTAAGATATCTTATATGCTATATATCTGATTTGTTATATAAGATATCTTATATAGGATATAAGATATCTTATTTACTAAAGAAGATATTTCATTTATTCAATTAAATAAGATATCTTATTTAGTATATCAGATATCTAATTAAGTATATCAGATATCTATATTAAGGTATTAGATTCTTATTTAAGAAATAAGATATTTTATATGTGGAATAAATAAGATATCTAATATGACATATCAGATATCTTATATAGGCTATAAGATATCTTATATAGGATCTGATATACTAATTCAGATATCTTATATCCTATATTAGATATCTTATATCCTATATAAGATATCTGATATAATGCATAATAAATAGTAAAACGGCTTGCCAGCAAGCCATTTTATTTTTTATTGTATAAATCAGATATATAATAAATAAGATATCTGATATATTATATTAGATATCTTATATAAATTAAGATATTTTATATGTCAATTAATATATCTTATATGCTATATAAGATATCTTATATGCTATATAAGATATCTTAGTTGACATATAAGATATCTAATATGCTATATATGATATGCTATATAAGATGTCTTATATAGGATATAAGATATCTTATTTACTAAAGAAGATATCTCATTTATTTAATCAAATAAGATATCTCATTTAGTGTATCAGATATCTTATTTAATATATCAGATATCTATATTAATATGTAAGATATCTTATTTAACAAATAAGATATCTTTTATGGTAAAATAGATCTTATATGTGGAATTAAATAAGATATCTCATATATTATATCAGATATCTTATATAGGATATAAGATATCTAATATAGGATATAAGATATCTTAATTATTATATCAGATATCTTATATCCTTATATCCTATAAGATATCTATTTTGCATAAGAAATAGTAAAACACCTTGCCATAATTATCAGCGTTAGTAGGGAACTATTTTTGGGGCGACTTTTGGTAGTTATTAGATAGATATCTTCATTTGAATGGATAGTTGAAACCGCCTCAAAAATGAAATCAAAGGGAAGGTGCATTAGTCTTTCCCTAATTAAAGTTGACATGAATATATGATTGAGACTACTATTTTCAATGTTCAAAGGCCAATAGCTCAAAAAGTAAGTAAATCGGACTTATAGTTCTCGTTTTCTGCAGATCCCCACACGGAACTTCACATCCGTGTAAAGTTAACAAGTATATCACATAACTGTTATTTTCAAATGTTCAAATGTTCAAAGACCCATGACTCAAAAAGTAAATAAGCCAGACTTATGGTTCATTTTATTCTACATGTCATCTTATTTTGCTTTACATTTTTGTAAGGCTTCAAGAAAATCTCTGAAATCATTTTCAAGTTATAGAAAGGGCACAAGAATATATGACTGGGATCACTATTTATAATGTCCAAAAGTGTGTGTGTGGGGGGTATATCATGGTGATATACATTTGCATAAAGTTTCAAGTAAACAATAGTCTTCAAGTTACAAAGGGCCATAACTCCAAAAGTAGGTTACGCAGAGTTACGATTCTTGTGTTCTGCACCTCGTCTGACGATGGTTTACATTTGTTTGAAGTTTTATTAAAATATCTGGAACGGTTTCCAATTTACAGAGCTGACATGAGTACATGGTAGAAATTGCTATTTTCAATATTTACTATGTTCAAAGGGTGGTAACTCCACAAGTAGGTTAAGCAGAGCTACAGTTATTGTGTTCTTAACATCCTCTCATGGTGCTTTACGTTTGTGAGAAATTTTAATGAAAAATTTCTCAAACGGTTTTAACTTACAGAGCAGACACGAGTACATGGTAGAAACGGTTATGTTCAATGTTCAAAGGGCAATAACTCCAAAAGTAGTCTAACCAGAGTTACGGTTCATAAGTTCTGCACGACATCTCATGGAGCTTCATATTTGTAAGAAGTTTCATCATAATATCTGACACTGTTTCCAACTTACAGAACGGAGACTAGTACTTGGTAGAAATGGCTATTTTCAATATTTACAATGTTCAAAGGGCCGTTACTCCAACGATAGGTTAACCAGAGCTATAGTTCTTGTGTTCTGCACGTCGTCTCATGGTGTTTTATATTTGTGTGAGATTTCATGGAAATATCTCAAGCGGTTTTCAACTTATAGAGCGGACATGAATACATGGTGGAAATGGCTATGTTCAATTTTCAAAGGATAATAACTCCAAAAGTAGGCAAACCAGAGTTACAGTTCATGTAATCCGCACATCGTCTGATTGCGCTTTACATTGGTGTGAACTTTCGTGAAAATATCTCAAACGGTATCAGAGTTATGGAGCGGACACGAAATTATGAAGCACTGACGGACGGACACTCAAAATTTCGGACGGTATAACATAATACCTCGCCACTTTTTAAAATAAATACGTGTAAAAGATGTATGAACGTAGCCTCTAAAAGGGTATGTTAGCCCATCATGTAGCCAACGCTTATACTATTTTGGATCAACATTGAGCCAACTTGAATGTGTCGAACCATCATTGGGCCGATGAGGAAAATTACGTTGGGCCAGCATTGTTTTCCTACGTTGGGCCAACGTAATGTACAGCCATTACCCAACGCTGGTCTGACATAGGCTTGCTATCTGGGCTGATGTCGGATTCCATTTTCACCTGTCTTGTCACTTAGATAACTGTTAAGAAATCTGATGGCCTCCGTAGACAGTCCATAGGTTGACAGTCACCAAGTCATAGTGGAGGCAGTCGAATGCCTTAGATAGATTGATAAGAATGGCGGCAACATACTTACGGTCATCCAAGGCCCGATGCCAATCCTCCCAGTAGACACAACAGCATAGTAGTTTGGCGCACAAAACCTGTACGCAGTGATCATGAATCCTTCTTTTTTAACTTGGAGATGGATGGACGAATATTAACACGTCTAACGTTTTCTGTATTAAAGGGTCATTCTTTTTGCAGGGGACCTCCCGGGTGGGGCTGGGCTTTCTTAGCAGCGATGAAAAACACACCAGTTTCAAGTGCGTGATTGACAAGAACTAATTAAACGATTTAGACCTAATACAGAATTTTAGAAATTTAGCCGAAATGTTATCAGTGCGTATATATTATTTATATATTAAGATTATGTTCGTCTGTCATTACTGACAATGACCAATCCTAATCAACTGTGTGATGTGTTATTATTTGTGTGTTCTAAGATGGCTGATGAGACCAATCTTAGCTCTAAACTGCCTGTTGCAGATAGAACAAGAGAGGTCTGAGGAAGAAAGCTCTGTTGGTGATGCCTTATATATAGCTCTGGCTTTCCGCTGTGCACGTTTCTGCTTGGCTTCGCTGATTCTTTTTGCTTCGTATTCACCAGCTCCCCTTCTTATGAGGCATCGCCACTTTGTACGATCCTGTGTAATCTGTTCCCATGACTCTGTTGGTATGCTGAAGTCTTTAAGGGAGGCTTTGAGGGTGTCCTTGTATCGCTTCTTCTGACCACCATGGGAGCGTTTTCCAACTTGTAGTTCTCCATAGAGGATTTTCTTTGGCAAACGTTCATCAGGCATTCTGGTAACATGACCTGTCCATCTTAACTGTGCCAATTTCAGAAGAGTTATTAAGATTAGACATAATTTTAAAGACATCATTTTGCGAAACCGGCCAAAGGCAGATTTTGTTTTCGGTAGAGGATTTTTATTCAGTTTAACTGGAGTCACTTTAAATGAGAGAGTAAAGTTACTGTAATGAAAACAGTCAGCATTGTAAAAGCAGCAACACTCTATAGGTGAGCATTGAGCTTTCTGTCAATGTTCAGACATCGCCAGTGTTATAACCGATTTCAAGCAGTATAAATCGCTACACACACCATGACACTGGTGTAAGTTTTTCAGACAATGACTGAAGTTATAGATAAACCATGGTTATTGTCGAGGTTTTGGGTATACTGTAAATTATACCATAGTTTGGTGACCTTTCACTGTCTGGCCACGAGGCGGAGCCGAGTTTGGGTCAGACAGTGAAAGGTCACCAAATTATGATATAATTTACAGTATTCCCAAAAACCGAGACAGTAACATGGTTTATCTGTTTTAACCAATGTATGGGACTGTTTTTGTTTTTGTTTTGTTTTTTCTTACAAAAACTATACTTTTATCTATTTAGTATATCTTTTTCTACTTTTTACTTTTATTTCTCTTTTTTTATATTTTTATGGTAAAGTGGTATCAGGCAGTCTGATGAAATGCTATACCAATTGACCTTGTGTACTAAAAAGGATGAAACACCCCACCTCTTTTGAATTAAACTAACTGAGGCACTACTGCTAAAATCTGATTGGTTGCAGTCTTGTCAATCACAAGAAATTACACCAGCATCTTAATTTGGTCAAACTTTGTTGCAATCTGGTTGGTCAGCTGTAGCTTTGGTCATTATAATATACTCCAGACAGACTGTCTGGTTTCATGTGTTTTATTCAACAAAAAATGTCATTTTTAAATAGAAAGTTGCTCAGTGCAGAAATAAATTTGAAGCTCCTCTAACCTTTACCACTCTCTTGATAATATCAGCAGACAATATATTTGATGATACTTTCTTAGTTTTTCCAGCCAACAGAATTTGACATTTCGTGCAAACTGTCTCTAGTTGAGACAATGTACATGAAATGTCAAATCCAGTTACCTGAGAAAAAAAAAAGAAAAATATTTAAAATATGTCATCTGCTGAAAATTGATGGTTAGCACTCTGGACATTTTCAGCAGACAACATATTGGTGATAGTTTATTTTTTTTTTTCAATAAACACTTGACATTTGGAGACAATTTGCATGAAATGTCAAATTATGTTTTCTAGGAAAAAATACGAAAATGTTCAAATTGTCTGCTGAAACAAAATTCAACATACAACATTTTGAAATATTTTTTCTTATTTTTCCCAGAAAACAAAAACCTGTTTGTTTTGGGACAATATCAACTTGTCATCGCCTGCGGAATGTTTTGGGACAATATCAACTTGTCATCGCCTGCGGAATTAGCCCAGAGTGTGAAAAAGGTTAAGGTGCACTGATGAGTTGACAGTCATTCTAAAGTACACCTGTGAGATCTATAAATAAAACCATGAGTTAATTTTCAAATCTGAAAATTATCCCATGGTCCAGCTATGGTATAATTTTCGGTTATTGAGATTTAACCTTAGTTTTATTTACATAGAGACAATGGAACATTCATTGGTTAAGTCTTAGTTATACCATGGTTCGTGCGCATGTACGATGCGATAATGCACGAGCGTCAGCATTATCGCACGTACATGCGCAGAACCATGGTATAACTGATTTATCACATTTGCATGCATGTAGACCATCTACATCGCGAGATATTTCATGCTAAAAGTTGGGAATTTAGGCCACTATGTGATAAAAATAAAGTATTCTGCTCTATTCTAGTATCGGAAATCATCGAAATGTACCGAATGTGCCGCGTGACGCTTTTATCACATGAGGCACATGATTAATCACGTGATGAAAACACAACAACAAAACCTGAAAGACTCGGTTTGATTGTCTCAGTTGTTTGCAGGACCGATTTTCACAATGCAAGGACTCATTTTTGTCTGTCTCCTTCTGGGAACAGTCTATGGATACAGCGTCTATGAATTTGAACAAGACATTGAGCTAAAATACAAGAAAACGCAGTCGAGATTGGGAAGTCCAGGAAAGAAACACTGTTTTATACCAATGGTCAATGAGGAAGAATTTGGAGTCAAGTAAGACAAAAGTTTTGGATGTGGTTGCCAGAATAAATGGTTGCTTGCAATAAAAAAAAAAAAAAAAACAAAGCTGACGGATAAGCCTGTTTTGTGTGTGCGCATCTGTGTTTTCTGTGTAAATTATGCAGGAAATTCAAGCATTGTCAGCTTGAAAATTTTGCAGGAAGTTAAAACATTGTCAGCACAAGCATATCGCAAAAAGTACTTGGGCTAAGGTATTTATGGGCATATGTGTGTGTATGAAGGGGGTTGAGGGTGTGGGTAAAATTTGAAGATGACCAGATTAAAGACTATGAAATCTTAATTTTTACGCCCCCCGGCTGCAGAAGTCAGGAGTGGGGCATATAGCATTTGCCATGATGTTGCATCAGTATGTCATAATGTGTGTATATTTACCTGTCACATATGTATCCTGTCATAACTTGAGTTACTATTAATTAGTACTTTTACACTAGGAAGTTGAAATTCAGTATACTATATATACTTACATGTACCCAAAATGTAAAACTATAAAACTGTGTTAGAGTTGCCCCTGGGTCATCCCTGGGATGGGACTAGGGGTCAATGTTAAAGTTTACAGTCAAGTTCACATTGACATTTACATGTACATCTGCATTTCTCTTGGAGGTCATAACTTGGGCCTTTTATACTAAGAAATTGAAAATAGGTATGCTACTTACCCAGAGCTAAGCCTTCAACTCTGTACTAGAGTTGCCCCTAGGTCATGCCTTGGGGTGGGGCTTGGAGTCAAAATGTATAACAGCTCAAATTTGGGTACCTTTTATACCGGGAAGTGGAATTTGGCATGCTTCTTAGGTCAGGGTACCTTTAATGGTATGAAGGTGAAATTTAGTATGCTACTCACTCAGATCTAGACCAACTCTGCACTTAGTTGCCCCTGGGTCCTGCTCATAGACTTGCAGGTAAAAAGGACAGCCATACAACCTTGGACAAGTTTGATTTTGGGTCTGATCAGACTATTCACAAGAAAGTTACTTGCCCTTTAGTCTCCCATAGATATATAATGGGAAAAAAGTTGTCTGGACAAAAGCGACTTCACTTTTGATCGGATCTTTATCAAACTTGCGGATAACGAATACAGGCATAAAGTTTTAGACAAGTTTGATTTGAATTGGCAGAGTTTCGACAATTGGCATGAGAGTTACCCGCCCTTGAGGGCCTCATAGAATTAGGAAAATGTTGTCCGGGCGATAGCTATTTCACTTTTGATCAAATGTTCATCAGACTTACAATTAATGAGGACAGCTAAAAATCTTGGACGAGCGATTTTTGGGCAGATCGGACTATTCACATGAGGGTTACTTGCCCTTTAGTCTCCCATAGTCATATAATTGGGAGAATGTTTTCCAGAGAGTAGCAACTTTATTTTTGATCAGATCTTCATCAGACTTGCAGATAACAAGAACAGGCATAAAATCTCAGTCAAGTTTGATTTCGGTCCACTTTTGACTTGGCATGTGAGTTACCTGCCCTTGAGGGCCTCATTGATGTAGGAAAATTTGGTTTGGATGATAGCGATTTCATTTTTGATAGAATTTTCATTAGGCTTGCAGGTAATGAGGGCAGCCATGAAATCTTGGTCAAATTTTGATTTTGAAGCATATTGGAGTGTTCACATGAGAGTTACTTGCCCTTTAGTCTCCCATATAATTGAGAAAATGTTGTCTGGACGATAGCAACTTCATTTTTGATCAAATTACCATCAAACTTGCAGATAACGAGACAGGCATGAAGTCTTGGACAAGTTTGATTTTGGCCCAGTTTCAACTTTTGGCATGAGAGTAACCCGCCCTTGAGGGCCCCATAGATTTTGGAAAATGTCCACACGATAGTGGTTTCATTTTTGATTGAATCTTCATCAGACTTGTAGGTAATGAGGACAGCTAAAATAGGTAATGAGGACAGCTAAAAAGTCTTGGATGAGTGCAATTTTGGGGCAGACTGGACTATTCACATGAGAGTTACTTGCCCTTTAGTCTCCCATAGACATATAATGGGGAGAATGTTGTCCAGAGAGAGGCAACTTCATTTTTGATCAGATCTTCATCAGACTTGCAGATAATGAGGACAGGCATGAAATCTTGGACAAGTTCGATTTTGGCCCATTTTCGAGTATTGGCATGAGATTTACCTGTCCTTGAGGGCCGCATAGACTTAGGAAAATTTGGTCCAGATGATTTCATTTTTGATAGAATTTTCATCAGACTTGCAGGTTATGAGGATAGCCATTTAAATCTTGGACAAATTTTGATTTTGAGGCAATTTGGAGTGTTCACATGAGAGTTACTTGCCCTTCAGTCTCCCATAGACATATAATTGTCCGGACGATAGCGACTTCATTTTTGGTCGAATCTTCATCAAACTTGCAGATAAAGAGGTAAGGCATGCTCGATATATTGTTTCATTTCAATTTTGGCCACTCTGTGATAATTGGCATGGGAGTTACCCGCCCTTGTGAGCCCCATAGTCTTTGGAAAATGTTTAGATGATAGTGATTTCATTTTTTGATCCAGTCTTCATCAGACTTACAGGTAATAAGGACAGCCACAAAATCCTGGACGAGTTCCATTTTGTGGCAGATCGGACTATTCACATGAGAATTACTTGCCCATTAGTCTCCCATAGTCAAATACATGTTATGAGGAAAATATTGTCCGGACGACAGCGACTTTATATTTGACAGGATCTTCATCAGACATGCAGATAATGAGGTCAGACATAAAATTTTTGACAAGTTAGATTTTGGCCCAGTTTCATTTAATGGCATGAGAGTTACTTGCCCTTGAGGGCTCATCAACATAGGAAAATGTCCGGACAATGGCGATTTCATTTTTGATTGAATTTTCAACAGACTTGCAGGTAATGTGCACAGCTATAAAAATCTTGGACAGGTTTGATTTTGGGTCAGATCCAACTTTTCACATGAGAGTTGCATGTACTTGCCATTATATATTATAATGGGGAAAATATTGTCTGGACAGTAATTCATTTTTGATTGGATCTTCATCATACTTGCAGATAATGAGGATAGGCATAAATTCGCAGACAAATTTGATTTTGGTCCAGTTTTGACTATTAGCATGAGAGTTACCTGTCCTTTAGGGCCTCATAGACTTAGGAAAATGTTGTCCGGATGACAGCCATTTTTGATCGAATCTTCATCAGACTTGCAGAAATGAGGACAGTCATTTTCATATTGGACGACTAATTTTAGGTCAGATGGGACTATTCACGTGAGTGTTACTTGCCATTTAGTCTCTGTTAGACATATAATGATGGAAATGTTGTCCGGATGGTAGAGACTTCATTTTTGATTGCATCTTCATCAAACTTGCAGATACATGGACATAAAATCTTGGACAAGTTTCAATTTAGTGCGGTTTGGACTTTTGGCATGATATACATGTACATGTGTATGAGTGTCCCATAGACTAGAAAAATGTTGTGCTGATGATAGCAACATCATTTTAATGGGGAAATGGTGTCTCCATGCTAGTGCGTTCATTTTCGATCGAAGCATCATCAAAATTGCTGGTAGTCAGGACAGACATAAAAGTTTGATTTTGGGCCTCTGGTTTCCGTGGCCCAACTTACTCTCCTCAGGTGTCTTAGATGACATACATTTCCAATCAATTAGGGACATTTGAAAAAAAACTTCAAACAAAGAACGTGTTTGTGTTAGGAAACTTAAGGCAAAAAACACCTGTGATGGTCACTTTGAGTTATATTCATACCTTCAGCTGACTGTTCCTCAGATGAGAGATTCTTGCCTCATGGGCTACTTGTTTCTATTATGAAATCAACATAGACAGATACTTGGTCAGACATCACTCAACCTTGTGACATTGACTTACAGTAAGGTTATGAATTGAAGGTCAGTATGACCTATATTTCAGGGTCCAGTAATTTTGCCTTATATCCTGAAGTTTTCATAGTTCAGTGATTTACCTTATGCATGTATCTTGATGAGTATTTCATGTATAAATGCCATACTTTCTGATTATGAGTTAGTATGACCTGAAGTTTGACCTCAAAATAAATGTATGTCAAAGTGAACTATATTTCATTGTCCAGTGATTTTGACTTACACATGTATCATGAAGTGTATTTTATCTATAAACATAAAACTTTTGGATTATGAGTCGGGATGACCAAAGTTTGACCTCAAAATATATGTAGGTCACAGTGACCTGCATTTCACAGTCCAGTAATTTTGCCTTATATGTTGAAAAGTACATGTATATGGTGTATAACATCATATTTATATATTATGAGTCAGTATGACCCAAAGTTTGACCAGAAATTAAATGTAGGTCACTGTGACTAACATTTTACAGTCCAGTAATTTTGCCTTATATCTTGAAGAGTATTGGACATACAAACATCATACTTATGGGTTATGAATCAGTATGACCAGAAGTTTGACCTCAAAATAAATGTAAGCCAGTGACATACATTTTACAGTCCAGTAATTTTGCCTTATATCATGAAAAGGGGTCACACGAATCACTGAAATACCGGAATACTACCGAAATACCGGAATACCCGTGAAAAATATAGGTATACGGTATACCTGTGAAAGACACCTATTAAAGACACCAATATTGGCTTTAATTAATCAATTAAGTAATATTATGTCAACCTAATGGAAAAGGGATAATACTTTAACCTAAAATAATTTGCAAATTGTCTTTGAAAGGTTTTTTTTTTTATTTGAAAACATTGTTGATAGTCCGCTAAATCAGAGCCGGAATACGACCGGAATACCCGTGAAAAACGTGAGTTACCTACACTTCAAACGAAAAGTACATGCTGTACAGCTCAGGTAAAAGAACAAAAAAAACCAAAAAACTCTTTATCCCCAAACACTCGGAATCAAACGAGTAAACGTAATATTCGGCGGACAACACTCGCAAGTCCGCGCAAAGTATGTGTTATGCAAAGTTGTGCGAAGTTACTCGGAATCGTAATGTTGTACCCTGAGACATTTTTCCACCATACAGAACAATCTGTGTGAATGTTATATCGTCCATGCTCATGAGGATGCGCAGGTTGATCTGAGTCTGCGCTGGTCGCAAAGGTCTTATTATCCCAAAAGTGTTTTCCAAATTTCCGCATTCCGATCCACCAAAATTAGGTCAATTCCCTTGTTTTCTTAAAATATTTACCAATGCTGCCTTGTTCCCTGAATATATTTGGGTGCTTCCTAGGTCCAAAGAAAACCCCGGTAGCCCCATTCACTGTTCGAGCACGTAACATGGGCCTCAACAACGCTCCATATGAAAAAGTACCGGATTCTTCGGCTCAGTCTACTCCGGCCACATAAGTGGGTCCAGCATGGTCATTTTTACTTAATATGCTGTAGAAAACAAAATAAAAACATGAAAATCACAAAAATCACAAAGAGAATCAACATCTGCCCCCAATCGACGAATTACATATTTATATTTGGTATTCCTGTAACTGCCTTTTCCCATGCAACAACCGCACACGCTCAATATAAATGACGTACTATGGTAAAAGACCGGAAAATTCTCACTCGCGTGAAGCAACCGCACGTGTCAGTATTAATCAACGTAAAGGGGCGCTTCTGCTATCAAAGCGGCATTGAATCAATAAGACAGCCCATGTGAAAAGGGTGTCTGTCACACAAAAACATACACTTTACGCACACAAGGGGCAAGAGAGGCTAATGAAATATAGGTATACCTGTGAAAGACACCTATTAAAGACACCAATATTGGCTTTAATTAATCAATTAAGTAATATTATGTCAACCTAATGGAAAAGGGATAATATTTTAACCTCAAATAATTTGCAAATTGTCTTTGAAGTGTTGTTTTTTTTTTTGAAAATATTGTTGATAGTCCGCTAAATCAGAGCCGGAATACGACCGGAATACCCGTGAAAAACGGAATACCCGTGAAAAACGCAAATTACCTACACTTCAAACGAAAAGTACATACGACTTTTTGTATAAAATATTTATCAGTTGAATGAATAATTTTATATAAAAAAAATATAAGGCCAGAAGTAAGTCTCAAACACAACACACCGAAAGTTAATCATTTACACATGTTTGAAAGTTACGCAGATTAAACAACCAATGCAATCATGATGAGTAACGTCATCCTTACATCCATGGAGCTTGTATGGATATTATTTTAAATATAATATAGATATATTAATATAAATAATGTGTTCCAGCAGCACACCTTTATAAATATGAGAATCGTTGCATCAATCATATAATATGGATTATACATGTAAGTCCATATGATCAGAAGTTTGACACCAAAAGTTCTTCCTTCAGTGATTTTGCCTTGTATCTTGAAGAGGATTTGATGTTCATGTACAATGTATAAACATCATACTAATGGATTATGAGTCAATATGACCCAAATTTGGTCAGAGTTTACTCTGACATTTTTTGGAGGTCATAACTATTGTAGCCCCCTTAGTCCTACTCATACTTTAATTGTTATCTCTACATTGACAATGGAAAGCTTACTACTAGGCTTTATGACAAAGGGGATGACTTCAATTTTCCCATTGTTACATGTAACTTTCCATTCCTGAGCAGTAATATCCCTTCTGCACCAGCATATGGCGTTTATGCTTCACAGTTAATCCATTATGCCAGAGCCTGTTCAAATTATCAGGACCATGGAGCATGGGAAAGTGCTCACTACAAGGTTGTTGAGCCAGGGGTATCAAAAACCAAACTGGTAGCAACACTTTAGAAGTAGCAACACTTTAGAAGTTCTATGGGAGACATCATGATCTGGTCAATCCCTACAATGTGGCAGTTTCCAGAATTGTTTTTGATGTGTTTGCCAATGACAAGCCATAAGTAGACTTCCAAAATCCCAGACATATGCTTATACCTACATTTCCTTCATTCAGGCCTGAAAGCATGATGGTTGCTTAAACCAAGTAATGCTTACTATCCTTGGACGCCAGATTGCACCCTTTGTTCTGGGGTCCATGTCTGTTGGTCTGTACATTCTGATTTGTCATTTGTTTACGGATTTATAAGTTCAAATTACGGCTTGGGTACCATGACCACTACTACAACTTATGCTAGGAAGTTGAAATTGGGTATGCTACTTACCCAAATCTTAACCTTCATCTCTGTGCTAGAGTTGTCCCTGGGGTAAGGCTAGGGGTCAGAATGTAAAACAGGTCGGATTGAGCATTTGGAAAGTAGTTGTTGCCTTATGAGCAAAGGGCGGGGGCATTTGTGTACTTTGGACATGTGTCTAATTTTAATAAATCAGGTGGCCTCTACCATTTTTAGATCTTTCCAGACATCTGTCTGCTAATGAAGCATAAATACTAGGGTCTTAGATTGAAGTCTCAAAAGACTGTTAGAGCTTAGGTCTTAATATTTAGTATATGGGTTAGCTGCTACAGTGTCTGGACAAGCTGTTATTGACCAAGTTATGCATCTCATCTGACTCTGTCATTTTATGTTCATAAACAGTTGTTTATGATACGGTTATG
Source organism: Anodontia alba (assembly GCA_964016985.1). Taxonomy (NCBI): domain Eukaryota; kingdom Metazoa; phylum Mollusca; class Bivalvia; order Lucinida; family Lucinidae; genus Anodontia; species Anodontia alba. The sequence goes on along the minus strand of OZ024827.1, from coordinate 60,626,473 downwards.
AAATACATTTGATTTGCTTATGAAAAAATAGCTTGTGTATTATTAGCTCACCTGGAGTTTTTTTTTGCTCCAGGTCAGCTTATGCAATGGCCTGTTGTCCGCCGTCCATCGTTAGCTTTTCATATTTTCGACATCTCCTCCAGAACCATAAGTTGGATTGAGCTGAAACTTACTAGAGGGCATTGTGGCAACATGGAGATTCAGAATTGCTAAAATCCTTTCGTTCCGAGATCCAAGATGTGGCCATCTTGAAATTCTTCAAACAACATCGCCTCCCAAACCCTGTCCGATTGAGCTGAAACTTGATGGGAGGCATCACAGTGACACAGAGATTCAAAATTGCTAACATCATTCCGTTCCAATATCCAAGATGGCCGCCAGGATGGCCATCTTGAATTTCTTCGAACGACATCTCCTCCTATACCCTAAGTCAGATTTAGCTGAAACTTGATGGGAGGCATCACAGTGACACAGAGATTCAATATTGCTAAAATCGTTCCATTCCGATAACCAAGATGGCAGCCATTGCAGCCGTCTTGAAATTCTTCAAATGACATCTCCTCCCAAACCCTGTCCGATTGAGTGAAACTTGATGGGAGGCGTCACAGTGACACAGAGATTTAAAATTGCTAAAATCGTTCCATTCTGATATCCAGGATGGCCGCCAGCCATCTTGAAATTCTTCAAACAACATCTCCTAAACCCTAAGTCCGATTGAGCTGAAACTTGATGGGAGGCATTACAGTGACACAGAGATTCAAAATTGCTAAAATTTTTCCGTTCCAATATCCAGGATGGCCACCATGGTGGCCATCTTGAAATTCTTCAAACGACATCGCCTCCCAAACCCTGTCCGATTGAGCTAAAACTTGATGGAAGGCATCACAGTGACACAGAGATTCAAAATTGCTAAAATCATTCCGTTCCAATATCCAAGATGGCCGCCAGGATGGCCATCTTGAATTTCTTCGAACGACATCTCCTCCTATACCCTAAGTCAGATTTAGCTGAAACTTGATGGGAGGCATCACAGTGACACAGAGATTCAATATTGCTAAAATCGTTCCATTCCGATAACCAAGATGGCAGCCATTGCAGCTGTCTTGAAATTCTTCAAATGACATCTCCTCCCAAACCCTGTCCGATTGAGTGAAACTTGATGGGAGGCGTCACAGTGACACAGAGATTCAAAATTGCTAAAATCGTTCCATTCTGATATCCAGGATGGCCGCCAGCCATCTTGAAATTCTTCAAACAACATCTCCTAAACCCTAAGTCCGATTGAGCTGAAACTTGATGGGAGGCATTACAGTGACACAGAGATTCAAAATTGCTAAAATTTTTCCGTTCCAATATCCAGGATGGCCACCATGGTGGCCATCTTGAAATTCTTCAAACGACATCGCCTCCCAAACCCTGTCCGATTGAGCTAAAACTTGATGGAAGGCATCACAGTGACACAGAGATTCAAAATTGCTAAAATCATTCCGTTCCGATATCCAAGATGGCTGCCAGGGCGGCCATCTTGAAATTCTTAAAATGACATCTCCTCCTAAACCCTGTCTGATTGAGCTGAAACTTGATGGGAGACATCACAGTGACACAGAAATTCAAAATTGCTAAAATTGTTCCATTCCGATATTCACGGCGGCCATCTTGAAATTCTTCAAACGTCAGGTTGAGCCGAAACTTGACGGGAGGCATCGGGGTGAAATGGAGATTCAGAATTGTTGAATCATTCAGTTTTAGTATCCAAGATGACCGCCATGGTGGCAATCTTGAAACTTCAAACAATATCAGATTCTGAATTGCTAAAGGCAATCTGATCTGATAGCCAAGATGGCCCCCATGGCACAATCTAACATATCATGATCAGCCTAATCCAGGTGAGCGATTTCTGGCCCACTTGGGCCTCTAGTTTCCAATGGACATGTCGCTGCCTAATTATATGCCACCCTTTTAGTTCAACATGACTGTCTTGGGTCACTATATTTCATAGCTACAGATAAGAGGGGGTATCCACATAATATTTTTTTTATTTCTCAACGAAAACATATGTTGTGGGTACTCATTAGAAATGCCTTGCTGAGGTGCTTCTAATGAGTACCCACAACATATGTTTTCGTCGAAAAATAAGAAAGATATCAGCATTTTTCGGATGAAAAAAGCACCTTATCTGTTGCTATGTATTTGTTGTATGGTAAGCTACATGTAGATGCATGGACTGATTAACTTTTGGTTAATCCACCATTTGAACAGAGTTGTGGCCCTCTCCAACATTGACATGACATTTCCCAGTTAACATTTCTTGGTGTATCTGTAACAAGGAAGATTTGCATGACAGTTTAATTCAGTGAAATTTGATTTTCATTTTAATTTTGATAAAATATTCCAAGTTTTTCATTGGGATAAAATGTCTCATTCCTAAACAGCAAGCTAAACTATCACAAAGAGCTTTGTACATTCAGTAAACAGATGCACAATAAATTGATTTGTACTAACCAAATAAACACAACTATTGTTTTGCCTTCTTGTTAAGAAAAGATCAAGCCTTCATATCGTCTAATACAGGGGTCATCCTAGAGGATGATTTGAAAGAAAAAGTCTCCTTAAGCTGGCTGACTTCTCCCTATCTTGAGCTGAGGGAGAAGTGAAAATGTATAGAATGTATAGGGAATCCAAATTTTGGACCAAAACTACTCCCTGAAATCCTGAATATGTCGCAAAACTTTTCCCTCTCTGAAAGTTCTAGGATGACCCCTGCTAATATTTATAATAAGTGACAGTGCTAAATGTGTGATTATTAGGGTTTTTTTTCCTTACAAAAGGTACAAACTGAATAATTCATTCATTGGTATGTGTGAAAATTGTAAGTGTAATTCTAGTAAGTAAATCTTTTATGAGGTCAAATAATCAAATGTCAAATTCTGCTAACTAAGTCTTGAGTGACAGTACAAAGTAAAATACAAACTTTGGTTGGTGCTTAAGATCATACATGCCATTAGCTGTTGACAGAAATCTGTGAGATTTTGCAAATTTTTAGGGGAGATTTGATGAAAGTCTGTGAGATTTTTATGAAAATCACTTTCAAGCTTACATAAGTAGGTTAAAATCCATTATTTTAATGAATTAAGCTTGGGATAGCCGTGCTAATGTGTGATTTATTTCTAGTTTTTTTCAAAAAAATAGCTTATTACATGGTATGAAAATTATGTGAGATTTGAAAATCTTATGGGAAAAGGGTCCAGAAGGGCCAAAATTCTGTGAGATTTTGTCTCACAGTGTGAGGTATGGCATCTATGTAAGATTGGTTGCTAAGAGACAATCAGTTTGACTGATCAAAAGAAAATTAGTAGAAGGCCTTGTCAGGCAGTCTAAATCTTGCACTTGGATTGACAATTAAGTCCAGAAGTTCATTTTCTTGAGTTTTTGTGGATACTAAAATAATGTAACTTTACAAGTTTTGGAAATAGGCAGTGGCCTGTTGGCCATTGCCAAGAACAATTTCCACATGTGGGAAATAACTGTAAACATTGTATTTATTGTGGAAAATAAAAAAGATATATAACAAAATGAATATGTAGAAAGTTTTATTTGGACTTCAGATATGATAAATTTAGTGTTAGAATTATTGGTTATTGATGTTATCTTAATACCTCTGCCTTTTGCGAGCTGTTCCACAATAAACAAACTACTCATTAGAAACCTCGAAAAGAATGTACGAAAAATTTTGCTACATATCTAGTACAATGTAACTGATGAAATCTGTATACTAGGGTCTTGAAACTGCATGTATGATTTGCTAATGACAAAAGAGCTGACATTTTGAAAGTCTTTCTTATACAGTACTTGCACTATCTGTCAAAATCAGGAAGTCCCAGGACTTCCTGGCTCCAATATCTGGAAGTCCTGGTGATCAAATTTTTTCACTTGCTTCCAGAAATTCAACCTCAGTATTCTTAAACTCTCATTTATAGAGTAAAACTGCCATTCTTAAGCTAAATAACACATAAATTCATTCTAAATTTTTGTTATAAATGACTAAATATCTTTAAAAGTTGGGAGTCCCAGACTTCCTGGCATTGATTTTTGGGTCTCAAGGCAATTTTTGAGAGTCTCTGACTCCCAGACTTCCCTTAATGCAAGCACTGCTTATATGATACAATATTGTATTGACACTGTAAAATGTACATGTATTGAGGTAGGTATTCTGAGATTATTTTGGTCAAATTTTGTGGCTGTGCAGGCTGATCTGTGTTTATGTATAGTTTGCATATGGCATAAGAACTTTTTTGACATTCTACATTGCCCAAAATGTAATTTGATTTTTTTTAATTTAGGACATATCCACGTCCCCATGAGTATATGGACTTGAATGACTTGCCAGCATCATTCGACTGGAGGAATAAAGATGGAAGGAATTACTGCAGTACTACCAGAAATCAACATATCCCGCAATGTAAGTACATCAGGGTTCTCATTTATGTCAAATATTGGTTGTTGGAACTCCTATTTTTAAGAGGAATTTAAGTCTTGGATTCATATTTTTGTACTCCCATTTTCAAAATCCTAGTGACAGGGCCTGATAAATCCAAGTTTCAACCACTTGCCCAGCATTCCACAGCATCTTGAAAATGGCTCTGAATTACAATATTCCCTATATATTCTATACATTTTTTCTGGGCAAGTGAAATAAAAAAATCACTTGCCCAGCCAAAATTTGGATGTCCCGGGCAGCTGGGTGATGGATTTGTCAGGCCCCGCTAGTGAGAACCCTGTACACGTATCAGGATACCAGATATGATAAATTCAAGTTATAAAAAATATCATAATAATATTTGAAAAAAAGAAAAGAAAAAAGCTGCTGTTGTTGTTTTAGTTAAGTCTTAGGTGCAGGGGGTCCCAGGGCATGAAACCAATACAAGCACAACCCCTGAAAAAAAGCAAGTAAAGGAAACTATTAAATAGGTAGCTTTAATTAAAAAAAGTACTGGTATTTTTGGAGATGTCTGTATTATGAACTACCAAAATGGAAATCTTTTATTGTATATGAAGCTGAAATAAAAAGATAATCCAGTGAACCTTCATTATAATGACGGCATTTGTTCCCAAAAATGTTGCCATTATAATGAATTTGCTGTTGTAAAGAATCCTTAATGAATCAGAATGATATGTAAGAAAGACTTTGTATTAATCTTATTTCCTCATAGAACGTATGTTTTGGATACTTGTTAGAACTGCCTCAGTGAGGCAAATTTAGCAGTTATCCAAAACATATGTTCTTGCCTCATTAAAGCAATTCTAACAGTTATCCAAAACATATGTTGCTTGAAGTTTTAATGCATTATACTTGCATATTTTCTCATTGACTGTCTCAGTAACTGTCACCTCCTCAGCAAAAGTTTTGTTATGTTCAAATTGTCTTTACAATGAATTTTATCGTTGTATCGAGTATCAGTAAAAGGGTTGACTGTAATTATGTCACAACCTCTTTATAACACTGCCGCTAGGATCCAAAGCACAAACTGTCTTAGCTAAACAAGTGTGTTGTATCCAAACTGAAATGTATACTACAGTAATGTATGTTCTGCCATATTGTATAAGGAAGGCAACTTTGCTTTGCTGAAGACTTGGCTCCTAGGGAGAGTCTACTGTAAAAGGAAAGAATTTATCCCCTGTTCGAGTAGACACCTTTTCAGAAGGTGACTGAAACAGTTTTGACAGTTACCTCCCCCGTAACTCAGTAATTTGTAACTATGTTTCAGACTGTGGTTCATGTTGGTGCATGGGTTCAACAAGTGCACTTGCAGACAGAATAAACATTAAGGTAGGAGGAGCATGGCCATCGGCCTATCTTTCTGCACAGAATGTGATAGACTGTGGAGGTGCTGGGTCTTGTGAAGGAGGGGATGACTATGCAGTATACGAGTATGCTCACAAATCAGGGATACCGGATGAAACCTGCAATAACTATCAAGCAAAAGACCAAAGTAAGTCATTGCATGAATTGCTCTAAATATTTAGCTGTACCGCTCATAGAGCTAATCCCACAGAGGGACTTTCTGGCATCCGTACATCCTTACAACCATAAAAAAGTTCTTGTTATCGCATCTCCTCCGAGACCACTGCTCAGATTTTTTCGAAACTTGTCTGTGGTATCCCTGGTGGTCTTTTTGTGCACCCTCTGAGTTGATTATGGTCGGTCAACAAATATGCCATATTTGATTTTTCCCATTGTCACATCTTCTCTGTAACCAGTGGAGGAATTTCATTGAAAATTTGCATATGGATTCCTCTCAACCCCTAGCTGTGTCTCCGGGAAAATGATTCCTGTCCATCGACTAATATGGCCGCCAGAGAAATTTTAGAAATCTCAGCTTCCCCTTTACTTAACACTGTTACAATCTTGTTTTAGCATCTCTTACAAGGCCGCAGGTCAGATTTTTTTCGAAACTTGTCTGGAATGTTTGCCTAGTCTAGCTGTGCATGTACAAAGTTGACTCAGGTTTGTCAACAAATATGGCCGCCATCGGCCATCTTCAATGCTTGGATTTTCTCTTTATAGCATCTCCTCTGTAACCAGTGGAGCAATTTCATCAAAAGTTTGAGTATAGATTCCTCTCTACCCCTAGATGTGTCTCCACTAAAATGATTCTGGTCTGTCCACTAATTTGGCCATCAGGCATCTCTCTTAGAAATCTTGACTTCCTCTTTACTATGGCAAGCTGTTTTTATATTTATTATGCAAAATAGATGTCTTATATATTATATCAGATATCTTATGAAGGATATAAGATATCTGATATTCTAATTCAGCTATCCTATATCCTCTATTATATATATATATATATATATATATATATATATATATATATATATATATATATATATATATATATATATATATATATATATATATATATATATATATATATATATATTTTTTTTTTTTTTTTTTTTTTTTTGTTTTTGTTTGGTCTAAGCCATTTTTTCAACCTAAAAAGGATTGATGTTTTTCTTATTTCTCCAGGAAAGCATACACTGTGGGTACCATTAGAAGTATCTTGCAAGGCACTTCTAATACTCGTAATGTATTTTTCTGTGGAGAAATGAGAAAAACTACTAATCTGGCTTCTCCTTTTATCTGGAGCTATATATCTTCACTCCTTACCATATTGATCCTAAAATTTGAACAGATCCATTTCAAAGTTGTTGAATGCTGCTTCCATAGCACTTAGTTAAGGCACTTTTTCAATCCAAAAGTATTGATACTTTTCTTATTTCTCCACAAAAACATATTAGAAGTGCATCACCAAGGCACTTCTAATGAGTACCCACAACATATTTTTTGTGGAGAACTAAGAAAAATATTTATCGGATACCCTCCCTTATCTAGACCTATGCTTCAGAGCATTGTGAGGTAAAACTAATCTAAACTGTTTGCTTAAGTCTGTCTGACCAAGTATTAAGGTAAATACAGGAAGAAGATATCCCACATTATGTTTTCATGAAGAAATATTAATGAAAAATGTTTTATATTTCAACCCAACTTTTTCTGAAGTGATGAAATATTTATCTGGATTCTGATTTCCGGCTTGTTTGGAAATTCTGAGCGTGTTCTCTGGATCAACTATGCAGTTATTACTAATATTAGAATGACATTGCAGTGTTTTCTCTCAAGATTTTAATAACAGCGTCCCAGGGACCCTTATGTGGAGTTAAGGGGTCCTTTAATAAGATTTAGGGGTTTGTTGTTTTAAAGAGGTTAACTCTTAAAGGGCTAATCACAACTACAGCAGACAATACTAGCAAGTATTTTTTTTTTTTTTTACAGAAAATAAGGCTTGGCATGTCCTGTGAATTGTCTGTCTAGGTGACTATTCACATGAAATGTCAAGTCTTCTGAAAAAAAATGACTTTAGCATGTCATTTGCTTATCTAGGGCCCCTAACTTTTGATGGTCCAGAACAAGGTTTTTGTAGTAAAAACTGTCAAAATGTGATTGCCTATAGTGTGTTTGGACTTTCTAGGCTTAAATTTACCCTATATATTGGGACACCAAACCCTTGTCCTGCTGAACTAGGATATACCCTGCCTTTGCAAACACGTGTAGATCCAGATCTGTTGGCTTCAACAGTGTAGATTCAGATCTGTTGGCTTCTAAGAAGCCAACTGATCTGGATCTACACTGTTTGCCAATCAGTATTTGAGTTTATATCAACAATCTGGATCAAGTTATCTAATTGTCTGAAAGTTTGAAAAGGGCGTGGCATATTAATTTGTTCAGCAGGACAAGGGTTAATTCCTTATCACGCTTGTCCTAATGTTTGAACAAGTCTGTTTGCTATTTTTTTGATGTACCTGAAAAACTGCTGAGAAGTGGCAAACAGTGTATGCCCTGATCTTGTGCTGTGCTCTGTGGCATCTGATCTGGCTCTTCACTGTTTGTTCAGGCCTGTCTGTCCCAATACCTACTTATTACAAAATATTGAATAATGAATGTTTACTGACCGTTACATCAGACATCGAATACTGAAACAGTGCTAAACGTGGGAAGTCCATGCTGTGTCATGGTCGTTTAATATTCATCAAATTGGAAGTCTCTTATTTCAACCAATACATTTTGAAAGTTTTCTACTTATTCCATGATAACCCATATAGTGGGTATTTTGTGGAATCCCCTCTTTGAGGCAGTTCCGGTGAGTATCCATAATGGATGTTCTAAGAAATAAGAAAACTTAGATTTACTTGGATATACTCCTACTGTCTAGTCTGTGAAACTATTGAGGTTGATATATTTTGTCGGGCCTGATCTGGGTCCAAACTGTTTGCAAAGATTATCAGCAGATGGCAAATGTGGCCACTAGTGGGGAAGGAGTGAAGCAAATATTATATAATTCCAAATAAGGTGCTTTCTTCACCAAAAAGTATCCAGCTAAATATTTTACACATTCCTCCTCAGAAATATAATTATGTTATGGGTAATATAAATATTAGAAGTGCCTCACCAAAGTGCATCTAATGAGAATCAACAACATAACAACATAACAACATACATTTTGTGCAGAAACAAGATTTTCTTCTTTTTTTTTCTTTTTTTTTAAGTTTTTAAGTTTTTACTACCAGCTGTAAGTGGTTTTATTTATTTACTTATTTTTGTCTCTGCATATATATTTTTTTTGGCATTTTCATTAAAGGAATATTTTCTAATTTGACTACATATGCTGATAAAATAAATATAGATGTAATATGCACATATTTCTGTATTTATCAGGATAATCTACAGTATACAATGATTATGTTAGCAAAGAAGGTCCTGATCAATCTTCCTCCTGGGGCCCTTATGTTGCGATTCGTACTCATGGGAACCGATGAGAGGTGCATCTGCATATACATGTATTTTCACACAGAGGCATACCTCCAGATAACAGGAGTATTCAGATCATTTTTTTATGTCCCCCCACCATGTGGGGGGGGGGGGGGGGGGGGACATATTGTTTTTAGTGCAGATCCCGGCAGCGGCAGCGTAGCCTCTTGTCCACACTCTATCTCTTTATTGAATGGACATATTTTAGCCAAACTTACACAAATATATCATTGGGAGGGGGAAAAATGCTGATTAGATTTTGGTTACCTTGACCCCATTTTCAAGGTCACAGGAGGGCTTAGATTGTTGGAAAATGGCTTGTCCGCACCATATCTCTTGAAGGAATGAATAGCTTTTAACCAAACTTGCACATCTATATTACTGGGACATGTAAAAGAACTGATTAGATTTTGGTGACCTTGACCCCATTTTCAAGGTCACAGGAGGGCTTAGATTGTTGGAAAATGGCTTGTCCGCACCATCTCTTGAAGGAATGAATAGATTTTTACCCAACTTGCACATCTATATTGCTGGGACATGTAAAAGAACTGATTAGATTTTGGTGACCTTGACCCCATTTTCAAGGTCACAGGAGGGCTTAGATTGTTGGAAAATGGCTTGTCCGCACCCTATCTCTTGTAGGAATGAATAGATTTTGACCAAACTTGCACATCAACAATGCTGGGACATATAAAAAAACTGATTAGATTTTCGTGATCTTGACCCTATTTTCAAGGTCACAGGAGGGCTAAGATTGTTGGAAAATGGCTTGTCCACACACTATCTCTTGTAGGAATGAATAGATTTTAACCAAACTTGCACATCTACAATGCTGGGACATGTAAAAGAACTGAATAGATTTTGGTGACCTTGACCCCATTTTCAAGGTCGCAGGAGGGCTTAGATTTGTTGGAAAATGGCTTGTCCGCACCCTATCTCTTGTAGGAATGAATAGATTTTGACCAAACTTGCACATCTACAATGCTTGGACATGTAAAAGAACTGATTAGATTTTGGTGACCTTGACCCCATTTTCAAGGTCACAGAAGGGCTTAGATTGTTGGAAAATTGCTTGTCTGCACCCTATCTCCTAAAAGAATGAATGGATTTTGACCAAACTTCTACATCTTAATTGTTGAGACATGGAAAAGAACTGATTAGATTTTGACAACCTTAACCCCATTTTCAAGGTGACAGTAAGGTATAGATTGGTGGAAAATGGCTTGTCTGCACCTTGTCTCCTGAAGGAATGAGTAGATTTCGACCAGACTTGCACAGCTATATTTTTGGGACATGGAAAAGAACTGATTAGATTTTGGTGACCTCGACCCCATTTTCAAGGTCACACTAGGGCTTAGATTGTTGGAAAATGGCTTGTCTGCACTGTATCTTGAAGGAATGGATGAATTTTAACTAAACTTGCACAGCCAAATTGTTGTGGCATGGTAAATATCTAATTTTATTTTGGTGACCTTGACCCCATTTTCAAGGTCACAGGAGGGCTCAGATTGTTGGATAATGGCTTGTCTGCACGCTACATGTATCTGCTGAATTAATGGATGGATTTTGACCAAACTTGCACAGCTATATTGTTGAGACAGAGACAAGAACTCATTAGATTTTTGTGACCTTGATCCCATTTTCAAGGTTACACAAGGGCTATGATTTTAGAAAATGGCTTGTCAGCACCCTATCTCATTGAGGAATGGATGAATTTTGACCAAACTTACATATAGGTATATTGTGACCTTGAGTTTATTATAGATACAATCTATTTTAACAATATGTCTGTTCAAACTGGTGGGGGGACATACGTTTTCCTCCGAAAACACTGTTCTAGTTTTTTCTTATTTCTCTGTGAAACATGCTATAGATAATTCTTATAAGCACCTTGGCAAGGCACTTCTCATGAACACCAAAGCATATGTTACTTAGAGAAGTTAGAAAAATATCAATACTTTTTTTGGCTGAAAAGTGCATCTTATACAAAATGTATGAACTACGAGAGTTGGCTTAGTCTCATTATCTATTTATCTCTTTCAGCATGCGATACATTTAACCAGTGCGGGACTTGTACTACTTTTAATCAGTGTCATAATTTACCAAAGTATAATGTCACCAAGGTTGGGGATTATGGAAAAGTACAAGGACGTGAGAAAATGATGGCAGAGATATACAAAAATGGTCCAATCAGGTACAGCAATTTACTCCCTTAAAATGCCAAGCGAATCTGCAGCAGACAACATTCTCAATATTTTTTTATTTTTTCTGTTTTTTCAGAGCAATTAAGACTTGACAGCTCATGTGAATTGTCTGCCTAGCAGAAAATTGTTTGTCTAGCAGACAATTCACATGAAATGTCTTATTTACTTTGGAAAATAGTTTTAGAAAAACCAAAATGTTGTACCAGTATGCTGCATTTGTGATTGGTATTTTATGAGTTAATATCAAAACTCACAGTTTGAGCTCACCTGAGTCAAAGGCTCATGATGAGCCATTGTGATCACTTTCCATCCGGCGTCCGTTCGTCTGTCCATTCACACCTTTGAATAACCACCTCTGAAACTCAAGGGTCAAATTTCTTCAAACTTCATGTGGAGCCCTCTGTCAAAGGGGGATTTAAAATTTATTAAAATGGTCCATTAACAAAGAAGGCCACCATGCATGCCCATATATGATAAAAACACTAAAAAATCTTCTCCTCCAGAACTATAAAAGCTTTGTGGTTGAATCTTGGTATATAGCATTGGAGACTCAAGGTCTTCCAGATTTGTTCAAATGATGATCCTAGGATGACCTTTGATCTTTTTACGTCAAGCTCAAATTTGCATCCCCATACATTTGTTTGGGGAAAATGTTGAAAATTTTCTCAAATATATTAAAGGCTAATGGCTGAAACTTACAATGTATGACTAAAGTAGTAAAACATTTTAGTTACAATCAAATTTTTGTCCCTGGGGCATTGTTTGCCCTTGTCCATAGGCTATATACGTGTGTAAAGATTGTGTAATCTTAAAATGTCTTCTCTGAAACCGCTTGACCAATTTTCATCAGATTTTACATGGGGGATACTGACAATTTGTTCAAATAGTTCTGCACCAATGAACAACATGGCCACCATGCCCATACATGTACATGTTATATGGTAAAAAGCACTTAAAAAATCTTCTCCAGAACCAAGAAAGCTTTGAGGCTGAATCTCTGTATATAGCATCAGGGACTCTAAGTCTACTGAATTTATTTAAATGATGATCCCAAGGTGATTTTGACTTTTTTAAGGTACAGTCAAATTTGTGTCCTAGTTGCTGTGGCAATACTGGGAGAATGTTGCATGGCATCTGCAGGTATGTAATAGCTGTTTTACTCAGGTAAGCGAATCGTGGCCCATGGGCCTCTTGTTTAATATACATTTGACTTGTACATTCTGCCATGTATGAGGAATATACATGTATATGCTCAGTTGTACAAACTGAGCTGATTTTATCTGATCTGACTTGCAGATTTAGGGGACTGAATACACATAGCAGATTTTTAGGCATTTTTAAGTATGGAGACAACTTTTGCAACTTTCTGATATTTGCTGAGACCCAAATAAGAGATCTTGGATTTCTGAGAGACAGGGATATTTTTGCTGTAAAAATATTTACATAAATGGCACTTTCAGTTCTGTAAAAGGCTTGTTTTTTTAACACTCATGGTCAAGGGTAGATAATTATATCTAGAAATGATTTAGAAATACTTTCTCAATTCCACAGCTGTTCAAGGTTCAAACAAACACATATTTAATGTCTTCTAGCCTGTCAGACATTGACAAAATTAGAACAGAAACAGTACTTAATTATATAACAACTGCCATATGCCTATGCCCCTTTTCCTTGAAGCAACCCATTTTGTCATCTTTTGCATAAAAGCAGTGGGAACTAAAAGACTATTTGCCCTATTATGTTGACATGAAATAGAACATTAAAAAATCAAAACATAAAAAAAACAGCAAGAAAAAAATAAAAAAAAAAATAAATAAATAAAACTACAAAACTAAACCACAAAAAAACACACAAAAAAAACAACAACAGTGCAATTGCTGGGATTTGATTTCAGGGCCTGACCATCATGAGCCATCAATTTTACCATTGAGTCACTGAAATTGGCTGGAAATTGGCTAATGTTTACATGCTTAAAATGAACTCATTTATACTCAATCACATGGTAGTGGCGGAGTACATGTGTATTATGTGTTCACACTGGATGTCCACATGTCTGTCTGCCCATCTGTATTTTTGTTTTCGGGCAAGAACGTGAGTAAATGTTGATGGAAAAAGTGGCAGGGTACTATGTTATACCCTCTGAAATTTTGAGTGTCCGTCCGTCTGGCTGTCCGTCCGTCAACACCCCCACCATTTGTGTGCCTGCAACTCCTCCTACAGTTTTAAACCAATCCTTTTCAAACTTTATAGGCACTTTTAGGATGGTCTGAAGATATGCATATTGTTTTTTCAGAATCCTGAAATTATTTTTTATTACATTTTTTTTTCATTTTTAACTTAGACTTTTTTCGAGCCCTAATACTACAGAAATGTTTAGGAGTTATGTACCTTGTACGCGCAACTCCTCCAACAGTTTTAGGCTAATCCTTTGGAAACTTTACAGGCGCTTTTAGGCTGGTCTGAAGATATGCATATTGTTTTTTTCAGAATTCTGAAGTTATTTTTTACTACATTTTTTGCATTTTTAACTTAGACTTTTTTCAAGCCCTAATACTACAGAAATGTATAAGGAGTATGTACCTTGTACGCGCAACTCCTCCTACAATTTCAGGCTGATCATTTTGAAACTTTACACACGCTTTTAGGATGGTCTAAAGATATGCATATTGTGTTTTTCAGAATCCTGAAATTATTTTTTATCACTTTTTATTGCATTTTTAACTTAGACTTTTTTTGTGTTTTTTATCACTTGCTTGATACATTGCAGTGGCGGGGCATGGTGCATGGCTTGCAGTTTTATTTACCAGTCCTAGTATCTTCATTGATATTGTCATGATTCGGTTTGGGGAAACTAATTTGCAAATTTCATCAATTATTGACAGTTATCTGCCCACCACACATGTGTATTTTTGTTTCCAAACGATAACTTCAGTAAATATCAAAGGATTTTCACCAAACTTGGTATGTGCATTTATATTGTGGAGATCTGGTTTGGGATTGCTACTGACCAGATTTTGTCAATTTTTGACAGAGTTATCTGCTTGCCACAATATAGTGGCAGGGTATTATTGTTTTACATTTTTATTTATTGTTTTTTGTGGGTTTTTTCTTCAGAAATTCCAGAACTTATTCATAGACTTTAAAGCCCTGTTCCCTTGAAACCTGCTTATGAAAATTCATACTATACAGGCTCAAAATCTTTTTTTTTCTTTTCTTTTTTTTTTCTCTACCCCAACAAAAATTTTACCTGAATCTGTTCCCCTATCTATTCTTTGTTTTCAAACATTTTAATTGGTAGTCATTGGTAGTTCATTTAGAATGTGTTCTTTATAAGTATCAGTAGTATTTTTTTTTTTTTTTTTTTTTGTGAAAGTCCTATAACTACCTGTCTCAAGTCACTGCAATGAGTACCAGGACATCTGTCAGACATTGAATAATGTTTATTGAAGAATATAAAAGTCGTCATATATTAGGGGCACAAGAGGGTGAAAACCTCAGGTGGAGCATCTGATCAGGGCCAACTTGTTAGCCACTCATCAGGGAGTTTATTTTTTTTATTAACCAGTATAGAGACCATATACTCATCTACAGTCGAACCTCGTTATCTCGAACTCGCTTATTTCGAATTACCGCTTATCTCGAAGTGAAAATCTGGTCCCTGTTTTAATATGAAACTATGACAACAGGTAACAAAATAATGTGGAAAAGAGGATAAATTGCTCCTAAGGAGCAATTTCTCCTCTTTTCCACATTTTATATATTAATATACATGTATTTAACTTCAGGAGTCAAATTACATATTCATTTGTTAAATGTGGTTGTTCAATTTATTGTTTTCCTCACTCTCTCAATCCTGATATTTCGAGGTACGGATATCTCAAAGTATTTCAGTGAGTCCCTTGGAATTCGAGATAACGAGAGTCAACTGTATATCAAAAAGGTAGTGAAATGGACATTCAAATTTTATGACAAGTATATTAACCCATTTAAGACGAGGCCCATAAAAGGGACAATGGCAAACAGTGTAGACCCAAATCAGATGTTGCAGAATGTGGCATCTGATCAGGATCTACACTGCTTGCATTAAGTACATGAATTTCTGTAAACTATGGTGATAATAAAAACTTACCAGACACCCCTTTTACTGGAAATAGACCAGTCCAAAGAGTTAAGGTACACATGTAGAAAAATCTACTCGGCATAAATGGGTTAAGGCGTCTGAATATTGAGGATAAAAACATTCCTATGAGAGTGTGTCTGAGAGGACTGATTGGAGCTCCATCAAAATGTTAGACAAATGTAAAAGAAAATAAGAAGGTGAGTTGCATGCAAGGATGAGATTGAAAAAAAAAAAATTAAAATGAACATCAAAATTGAGATAAGAAATCATGTGATTGCTCCTTTTATCTAAATGTTAACCCTTAAAGCACCAATCACAACAATTGTCGTCTGCTTTGTCATCTGCTTGTGATTTTAAATGTCATTTTTGCAAACAGTGTGGACCTAGATCAGACTGCTCCTTTAGGAGAGAGCAGTCTGATCTGGGTCCACACTGTTTGCCCGTATGCAAAAATAGGTTTGAAAAGTTTGCAAGAATATTCAGCAGACGGCATAAACAGACGACATTTTCCGATGCAGGTTTTCTTGCTGCTTTAAGGGTTAAGTTAAACAAAAAACCCTCAGAATTGTTTAGAAAGCCTGGCAGCATATTAAATGTGATTGTGATTCTTTTATTTTATCAGTTGTGGAGTAATGGCTACTGATGGTCTAGAACAATACACTGGTGGAATATTTAAAGAACATCATGAGTTTCCAATGGTATGTACATACAATTGTATATAATTGGAATCCAATTCAGCAGAAAGTACAGTTCCAAAGATTAAGGGGAATGGAAACTCCTTCAGGGGAGAAAACTTGTTTTAGCTGGGCTCCATAGCAGATCAAGGAGTTGCAAGTTTGAATCCCTGCCTGGCCATATACTTTTCATGAATATTGATCATGAAATCAATTCCGCTGATTCAAGAAGGGCAACGGTCAGTTACTGGCAAAAAAAGTATTGGTTGACTGCTTAGAGGCTTAAGTCTGCCCAGGAAGTGTCTGTTGGTTAACTGACCATCTCAACATGGTCTTAACAGTGTTCACTGGGCCATAAAACTCCAAATGAACTTGAATCAAAATTGTTTTATTGCCCTTCTTAAGAGGGGTCTAAAAGGAAAGACTTTAAAAGGAAGGAATTTGCTCACAAAGGAAGCAGATTCTTTCCTCTTTACAGTGGAACCCTTTTCAGAAGGAATTCTGTGTGCAGGAAAGCAAACAGGAAGTCATCACAAAAACAGGCCTATATAATTTTGACCCCCTTAAACCCCACTTTTATATTGTAAAACTGGGGTTTACAGGGGTATATATTTTTTTTCTTATTTCTGCTCAAAAACATAGATTGTGGGTTCTTGTTAGAACTGCCTCACTGAGGCAGTTTAATGAGTACCCACAACCTATGTTTTGAGCAGAAATGGGAAAAATGTCAGAATTTTTTATCTGAAAATTTTCAGTTTTTGGAGATGAAATTTTCTATATATTTGAATAGGTGTGTTTTCGTAATGCATAAAAGTTGTCTGCTCTGTAAACATATGGTGGAAGAAATTCTAAGTATTTAAAGCCCATAACTGAGAACAAAAATCCTTAAATAAAATGTGATAGATATAATATATAGTCAGTGAGGTGACTTGATGAATGTGGCTTGAGCGCTATCCTTCCATACTGTAGTCACTTTCTTGCTCGTCTGTCAATAGGGATGAAACCAGAAAATAGAAGTGTTTAGGTAACTACGTGTATTTTTGTTCTCCACAAACATATATTGCAGGTGCCATTCAGATTTGCCACACCAAAGTGATTTTGATAAATAGCACAGAATATAGGTATTCATGGGTCTCCAGTTGACAAAAAATAAATATGAAATACGCAGGAATCCACAATCACATGCATAACCCTCCCAAAGTACTAGATAATGGTTATTACAGTACGAACTCTCTAAGATGGCCACCCTTGAGAAGACAAAATTAGTTGTTATAGAGAGGTTAAATAGGTATATGGTAAAACAACACTTTGGGAATGAAAAAATGGCTGTTATAGGAAAGTGTCTTTTTAGGAGGTGGTGTCCATTTGTGAAGGTTCCCTGTACATGAAATGTCAACACAAACCAGGGCCTAGTTGTTCAAAGCATCGTTAGCTTAACGAGCTTGTTAAGGGTCAAAATGTTAACTGTTCTAGTAAGTACAAAATCTGATTCACAGGCAAATGCTACTCACATTTTTTCAATAAAAAATATTAGCGAATATGCCATATTTAATGATCAAAGTTTTAACGATACATTAACTAACGACATCGTTAGTTTTGAACAACTGGGCCCAGTACTTTATCAAACACAAAGCAAATACAGAGAGTACAGACAAACAAAAAGGAACTGCAACAGAATCTTTCAACAATAAAATCCATGCAAAGTTTAAACCATTTTATCAGAGGAGTGTTTGGTAATAATTCTTGGATAATTTTTCTTATTTCTCCATAAAAGCCTATGTTGTGGGTACTCATAATGAGATATCCCAATATACCTTTAGTGGAGAACTGGTGAAAATTATCCCAGAATTATCATAACTTGCTTCAGTGTAAGACAACATAGCACAGGTAAGCTGAACAGTAGGCAAACAGGACAGCTTTACAGAGGATAGCAACATTTTAAGAAATATAAGAAAGCAGATTTGTATCAGAAGTTCTGTCTTAGAATGGACAGTAGCATGAATTACATCACAGCCTCTTTATAACACAATCACTTGGATCCAAAACAAAAAAGAAAAACTTGTTAGCTAAACAACTCTGTTTTATCCAAACAAAAGTGTAAAAATATTGAAAAATTACCATAAATGGTCATTTTTCTGTATATTTTTGTTTGGCTACAATGATTTTGGGATCCACTTTTAAACTGTTTTATATCCAAAACTGTCTTATAAAGAGGTTCTAGTGTACTTGTGTGTGTGTGTTTGATTGATTGTGTTGGGGTTTAACGACACATCAACTCTTGTGGGTCATTTTATATCATCTCCCAGAGAAAGAGAGAAGAGAGATAGAAGAGAAAGTAGAGGAGATAAAAGAGATGGACAGATAAGAAAGGAAAATGAATGACAGTGAAGAAACAGAAGAACTAAAAAAAATTCCCCCTCTACCCCTTACAAAATCAGATTAACCAACAAGTTTTTTCATTATCTTTTTTTTTTTTTTTTTTTTTTTCAATCATAATGTTCATCAGTGATTGACAAGTAAATCCATAACCACTTATCATCACAGTACAATTGTAATATTGTTACAAATCCGTTTAATTGTACACGGTTTGGAGACATATGACAATGGTAAAGGCCCTGATCAGCCAGAACATATATCGTCATTGAGGAGTCAAATAGTCTTATTTCAGATTTCTTAACTTTTCAGGAGAAAGAAAAAACTTTATAGTATTTGCTAGACTTGACCAATATTGACAAAATTTGGGCAGTATTGTATTTAGTGACATACAAATTCACTGCTTTAGCTATTCTAATCTTACAGATGAGAATTCATACGATCTCTCGACTAAATCACTTGAGTTACAACATTTTGATACATTTTTCTTTCGACGGACATTTAAATGCTTAAAATGCATCAAGACATCGTATCTCATTAGAGAGACTATACAAATTATACAAAAATATTGTTTTAAATGCTCGTAACTCAAGGTCTAAGGGGGTTCTAATTGGCCTAGAGGTACGAGAATTTGAGAGAAGGCGTGCTGAATGGCAGGTATTCCGGCTTTGCCAAAAAGTCGTTTTGGCAAAAAATGGAGTTACGAGGTTTTGACTCCTCAACGACGATATGCATTTCCATAGTATGCAACGATCTTGTGGATGGACAGGCACTTCCTTAAAGTGCCAATCACAAATGCAGCAGATAACGGTTTGAAATACAGCTTACTCTTATAATCTCAAGTACTGACAACTCAAACTACTGCTTAACTCAAACTAAACAAAAGGCAATATTGGTTTAGTTTGCTATATATTTGCTCCCTATATTTGAACTTTTGTCTTAAACTACTCTTATCTCAAACCAAACATCAATACTGGTTAACTGCTTAGAGGACTAAGCCTGCCCAGCAAACGTGTGGTTAGGTAAACTGACCGTGCTCGACATGACTCCATTGACTGGGCCGTAAAACCTCAACACAAACAAAATCAAACCAAACATTTTGGTCCCTTGGAGTAAAGATAATGAGAGTTGATTGTGTTTCCTTTTTTTATTATGCTAGGCAGACAATCCACAGGAAATGTCAATCCTTATGTTCTTAATAAACAAAATTATGATGTCATCTGCTACAATTTTGCTTGGTACTTTAAGGGTTAATCAGACAATATATGTCAGCTACATATGCAGATGATCCCTGGTCTTTAACTGTCTGGTGACCTCTGAAGACAAGGATCACTTCTTGCCTCCATTGCTCAGGAGTCAGTCCCTTACAACATATTACCATATAGATTGTTGTACTTTTTTCCAGATCAACCATATAATTTCTGTCGCTGGCTGGGGTGTTGCTCCAGATGGTACTGAATATTGGATTGTACGTAATTCTTGGGGAACACCTTGGGTAAGTTGGGTAGACTGATTGGCCAATGATTACAACAAGCATATGTTTGCCTTTTGAACACCTAAACATGTGTATCTTCATATTTTATCCAGACAGAAGGGCTTTTCCAATATATTTCTCATCTCTCCATGAGCATCTCCATCTCTCCTGAAGGAGCAGTCTGGTCAGGGTCTACACTGAATGGACCAATTCTGATAGATGATCTCAGAGTGAACTGAGAAATACCAGTATTAGTGGCTGGAAAAAAAATCTTACCATATGGATCCTAACTAGACATACAAAGCTGAACAAATAGTGTAGACCCAGATCAAACTGCTCCATAAGGAGAAGATGGACCGGTGTCTGCAGTTTACCATTCTGCATGCATTTTGGACACATTGGACTTGTCCAAATTTTAGGAAATTTAGTACAGTAGGTATGGTATGGATTAAATATGTAGGTTAAATTCTTGCTGTATTATAAGTTATAGTAAAACATATATTATTTTGGACTCACATGTTGCCCTTAGCAGCAAGTGATAGTAAAAGAACAGTCACATGGGGCAAAGCAGATGCGGGTATGGTTTGACTTGGTCATAGGCATTTACTGTAATCATGCTCTTTTTTCTTCCTTCCTGAGTAGACCCCATTTCAGAAGGGAGGAAGAGCAGTTTCACAGAGGTAGTTTCCCCTGAATGTGTATCCAGTCTCCTTAAATTTGAGAGTACTTTATGGTATGTTCATTTCTTAATATTTTTTCTCTAGGGAGAAAACGGCTGGTTCCGAATTGTGACAAGCAAGTACAAGGATGGTGGTGACAAATACAACCTCGGGATAGAAACCAGATGTGCCTATGGAGATCCCATTGTACCAAGCGTTCCTCACACTCCATAAACAACTTTACACTACTGATCAATACAAAGAATTTTTATCATTCTAATGCATAATCAAACTGACCTTTGGGCTTATCAATTCAATAAGGCTTCATAGGAGGTTTCAGGGATCAATTTTAGCACTTGCTAACTTGCTAAATGCTGGTTAATTTCCTCAAAAAGCAAGCTGCAATTTCCATCACTTGCTAATTCTAGTAAGTTGGAAAGATTGTCTTTAATTGGTGGAACCTGAGGCATTGTTGCTGAAGTTTTGCAATTTCTTTTCCAAAAGCAATGACGATATTTTCCTTATTTTCCCCAGAAAACAGGTTTTGACATTACATGCAAATTGTCTCCTATGGAGGCAATTTGCATGTAATGTCAAAACCTGTTTTCTGGGAAAAATAAGAAAAATATTTTAAAATGTCTGCTGAAACTTTTACTCAGAGTGCTAAGGTTTAAAGCCTCATTTAACAATGTTTATAAGTGTAAAAAGCAAGTTGACTGAAAGGTTTAGCAAGTAAAAAATAATGCTAACTGCTAATTTTAGCAAGCTGTCAAAAAAGTTAAATTTGAACCCTGGGTTTTCAGAAGATGGTTTTTGTCATAATTCATATTTCCAAATGTGAGAGGTATTCTTGTAAACATTTTTCTTATTTCTCCAAGAAAACATATGTTGTGGTTTCCCATTAGTAGTGCTCTGCAAGGTGTTCTAATAAGTATCCACAACATACATTTTTTGTTGAAGAAATAAGAAATATATCAGTCCTTTTTGACAGAGAAACATGTCTTATTTGGAGCAGAAGAACATGTTTTTTTTGTACTCATTAGAATTGCCTGAGCTGGGAAATGCTAATGCATACAACAAGCATATTTTATTGCAAAAGTTCAAAAAAAGTTTATATACAAAATTATCCTCAATTTTCAGGGAAAAGATTTAAATGAAGTATCTTTCAATAAGGAATGTGGGACGCCCCCCGCTGGGTAGGCAACATTCTTTCCTGGAGATTGATCATGAAATATTTTCTACTATTATTCTCTCCCTTCTGCTGATTCAAGAAGGGCAGTTGTCAGTTTCTGGCCAAAGAATGTGCACAATACTGGTTAACCACTTAGAGGACTAGGAAAAGTGTGATTAGGTAAACTGACTGCACTTGACATGACCCCATTGGGTTGATCGGGCCGTAAAACCAAACATAAACAAAATAAGGAATGCGGGGAAATGATCTTTATCACGTATGCAGACAGGGAAGTACCAGGTCAACTATTCATTTACTGAAACATTGCAGAACTGATTGACAAACAGAGGAGACTTGAACTGGGTTGCACAGATGCTCAATCTGATCACAGACTGCCAATTGTGTATTTGATAAAGACCCTATTTTCATTACTTGACTTATTCATTGTATTAAGGGGACTGGGTATATATGGTAGATTTTCTGCCATTTTTCACAAAGGGGACAACTTCTGTGATTTCCTGTTTGCTTTTCTGCAAACCCATCCCCTCCTGAAAGGGTTTACTATAAAAGGAAAGAATTTCAGAATAGACCCCTTTTCAGAAGGGAGCCAAAAACCATGACAGGGTTGCCTTCTCTGAAAGTGTATCCTTTCCCCTTAATTTTATCCTAGGGTGCTCGGAAAAATTTCAGTAGACAACATTATTTTTTTTTCTTATTTTTCTCAGAAAATAGGCTTTGGCATGCCATGCAAATTTTATCTTCTTAGGAGATGCTTTGCATGAAAATCCAAAGCCTTTTTTCTGGAAAAATGAATAAGAAACATATCATCAGTTTGATGCCTGCTTAATTAGCTCAGAAAGTGGTAATGGTTAATAAGTAAACAAATCATTTGTGCAATAATGAGAAGCCTGCTTGTTTAGACTGATGAGCACAATTAATGAGCTGAACTTTAATAGGAACATATATCTTTTGTGCATATTGGAACAGAGAAGACCCAGGTCAGTCTGCACACATGCTCTGCCTTGTCAGGTTCTTAGCTGCTTGTCACTGTAATGGTATCATACGAGTCTCAAAATCACCAAAAAAGGACCTCATTAAACTTGTAGGCCTATCTGGGCCTTCTTTGTCAACACATGCCCAAAAGGCACAGGTTCTGGCATAGTACAGTCATTTGAAATAAACAGTTAGGAGATTTTTAGCTCGGCTGTTTTCAAAGAAAATGATGAGGTATTGTCATAGCTCTGGCGTCGTCTGCGTCATCGTGGTGCAAAAACTTGGACATTTTGTAACATCTCTGTCATTACTGAAGATATATACTTGAAACTCAGACTAGTTGTTCATTATGAAAAGGGGAACTCATATCAATAGGGGAGGTAACCCTCAAAATATTTTTGGCACAGTAATGCCCCTTTTTCGACTTAGAATTTGCAGCCGAGCGTTGGCACCCGCATGCGGTGCTCTTGTTTACTTCTTGTTTTACATTCAGTGGTTGCTTCTACTCCAACAGAATTCAGAAATTTCTTACTTATTTAAGATGAGCTTCCATTTTGGTTTAAATTGTCAACCTCGTTAGTAAGGACTTGAAAAAAGGAGCCACATCACATTATAATGACCCTTATTGAATGCATCCAACACAGACCAAGGTTAGTCAGGGTATTCACACTGTTCAGTGACCATTTTGCAGTCTATGCATATACATATTATTCATTAAGGACAGTGTTGAGTCAGTTAGGTGTGTGTATGGATGCTTTGTAATGTTGAGTGTTTGTTACCCGCTATCATTCCTATATGTATTTTGTTAGTTGCCTGTGAGTGGGAAAAAAATCTGATTTTTTAATTGCTGATTTTTGATTGTTGATGATACTCAGTATCTGTTTTAGTAACATATCAGTTAGCAAGGCTTTTAGTCCAAAAAAGGAATTTCCGGGATTCATTTTTCTTATACAGTAATACTTCAGTGGCTCAAACACCTAAGGCTCGTTTACCATGGCTGATTCTTACTTGTTTTTGAGGCTGTAGGAAATTCCCTGATAGCTGAAGAAAGCAAATATTTAGGGATATTTTAGGGAATTTTTTTCTTATTTTATTATGAAAATGTATGTTGTGTGTACTCATTAGAATTGCCTTATCAAGGCAAGTCTAATGAATAAGTCAACATACCATTAATTTATAGAGGATTGAAAAGACCTCCCTACACAATCCCCATTTGCTTCCTGGCCCAGCGCTATGATTAACCTTCATTGGCTTGAACTACCCTGGTCTAGAACAAATTTCCAAGGTCTCAAAGATGTTTGAGCCATTGAAATTCAAATGTATACAGGATAATTAAAAGTTCAAGCTTCTGTATTTTGTTCTAGTTTTCTCCTTTCAATTTTTAACTTTATGTTTTGTGTTGTTCAAATACTTATGGTACTACCACTGAAATCGGATCTGATGGGACACTTTTTATCATCATCTTTGGACTTATAAGTTGACTAAGTTTGTCACATCTGTCTGCTATAGCTACAGTCAGATGTTATTACAGATATAAAAACTTAAACATTTTTCTTCTTTTTTCCATGAAGGCATATATTCTTTAGATCTGCAGATAATCTTAGAAACCATCTACTGAAATTCAGACTTATGTTTTCTGGGAGAAATAAGAAAAAGAGAAATATCTAAATACTGAGATTTTAGTATGTGTTATCTGGAGTAGTATTGGCCTGCTTACAATATTTGAAAAGTTTAGCAATATCATATTTATCCTAAATATTGGGACATCTTAAAGACTCCATAGTCCTCAAAAATAGCCATTTTTATCCATTGAAGAAAGGTTTAGTAAATTGATATATAGTATTAATATGACAAAAAATGTGGTTTCTGACAACCTGTAAAATTTCAGTTAGACTTTCGTTATCTCTAAATTAATTCAGAGATACGATAAAAAAAATCATCTCATTTCAAGAACGAGAGACTAACTGAAATTTTACAGGCTGTCAGGTGCCACATTTTGTGATTTTATTAATACATCAATGTATTAAACATTTCTTGGAAAATAAAATGTCTATTTTTGAGGAATATAGAGCCTTTAATGCTTTACCATACTTATACTAAAATTTGAACCAGTCACATTTATCTACATGTTGATGTGTCTAAAATCTGCTGGATAAGAAGCAGTATAGGCCCTAATCAGAGGCTGTATTCTGCAGCATATATTCTGGGTCTAAACACTTTCCTCAGACATATCTGTCCCAATACTTGGAATAAAATAAATATGGTGCAATATACGGCATTTACCCAACTGTTGAGATCTATGTCTGAGTAAAACAGCACAGACACTCATCAAATTGCTCTTTGGCTTTGTCAGTTTAATGAGTGTCTGCAGCGATCACCTTTTCATCAGGTGATTGTAGACACATGTAATACCAAGTAGTCAGAGAGGTATGCTCAAAGGGTAATGGTGGTAAGTAGTTACAGTGTCTGATTATTAGTGGTCTATAACGACCCTAAATATTTGAACATATTTAACCCATTACCTTATTTATCCAACAACTTGAATACTGTAAAACACTTAAATTTGGCAGCAACAAATTTTGGCAGTGTTTATGAGTGGACCTTTTGGCAGATTTATATTTTGGCAGATTTTTCCAGAAAAAAAACAACAAATCCACGATATCTGATGTAGCCCTGTGTGTCTTATGTATGCAGGTTCTACACGGTGATTTGCGAGCGATACATGGGGATTTTCAACTGTTTTCCACATTGCATTGTTCTTGGTGTGTGAGTGAATACAAGTCAGTTCTATTGCTATTTAATTACACACTGACTCATTAAACAAATGTGTCAGTTACTCAATTATCAAGTTCACTGTTGAATGCTCTAAGGCAGTATTTCTGTTCCAGTTCATTTTGTTCATTCTGTTTTTGTTGTTGTTGTGCTACACTGTGATGTAATTTTATGCTATTCTAACCTTATTTGGTGCCTTGGGAGGGCTGTGTTCTGTGATCGTGGTCTTTTTCTCCAGTGTAGATAATGACCTTCTCAAAAGTTGCTACCCTTTTTTTGGGAAGAATTCTTTCCCAATTCCTGTATAGAGTAACTTCCTTTGAGAAGGGAGGCCAACACTTTTTGATCAGAGTGATCTCCCAGGGATTTGTATTTATTCACAATGACAGCTTAATAAAATTAATTTAAGTATACACTGTTGATACTAAAAGAATTTTAATAAAAGATCATAAACTATCAAAGAATTAAATATCATTCCTTCCAGTCCTGCTGTGCCATTTTTATACCCAGCCACACGATAGTGGCAATGTATTATAATATACCCTCTGGTGCCTGTCCATCCATCTAGCCACACTTCATTTACAGATAACTCCTCCTACAGTTTTCATTGCGTCATGATGAAACTTGATGGACACTTAAACCATGAGGTGTTACAGCACATATTATTTTGAGGTTACGGTACACCAAATTTTGACAGATAGTACACTTTTTAAAGGAGAACGCAACATAAGTTGTAAGTGTTTCCTGGAGATAAGTGTTAAGCAAACCATTTACTTCGATGCAAGTTTTATCAAAATCAGTCAAGAAATATAAGGAAGTTACAGTTGTTTAAATATATTCAAAATGGCCGTCATGGATGCCGCCATATTTTAGGCTTTGTGACGTCATTCAGCCCAAATAAAATGTACAAAAACCTAATTTAAATTATAATGGGTCTTCAAGAATATTTTTTGCTACAGTGTTTAACATTTGCTTAATCATAGTGACAAGCAATCATTTCCCCCAAAGTAATCGAAATTTGTAAGAAGAACAACTTTTAAAAAGATTTTCAAACTTTTGTGAAATCTCATTAAATATTCAAAATGGCGGCACCTATACCACCAATGTTAAAATATTCAATTATTCATAACTTCCTTAATTCTTGACCAATTTTGATCAAATTAGTATCAAAATTCACGGTTTGTAAAGCTCTTTACTTTGTAGTACAGTATGCTTTAAGGTTGTGTTCCCCTTTAAAGCTTTTTCAGACTTGACTTTGTTTCCTCATTTTCTGGTAACTCCTACAGTTTTCATCCGATCACATCGAAACTTGGTGGACAGTTAGACCATGTGCATATACAGCACATATTGTTTTGAGGTTGATACAGTTATTACACCATTTAAAGATTTTTCAGACTTGACTTTGTTTCTGGATAACTCCTACAGTTTTCACTAGATCAGGTTGAAATATGGTGGACAGTTAGACTATGAGGTGATGCTTGTTTGTGTTGAGCTTTTACGGCCCAGTCAACCCAGTGGGGTCATGTCGAGTGCGGTCAGTTTACCTAACCACACGTTTACTGGGCAGGCCTAGTCCTCTAAGCCTTTAACCAGTATTGTGCACATTCTTTCGCCAGAAACTGACAACTGCCCTTCTTGAATCAGCGGGAGAATGACCGTAGAAAATATTTCATGATCAATCTCCATGAAAGAATGTTGCCGGCCTCGGCGGGGGTCGAACCCGCGACCTCCTGGTCACCAGTCAGACGCGCATCCAACTGAGCCACCGAGGCCGGCTGTGTGATGCAGTGCATATTATTTTGAGGTTACGTTACACCAAATTTTGATTGAGTTATAGCTCTTTAAAGCTAGTTCTGGTATGATGTGGCTTCAAGTTCTGTTGATGCTGGCCTCGGTGGCTCAGTTGGATGCGCATCCGACAGGTGATCAGGAGGTTGTGTCAGCAACATTCTTTCATGGAGATTGATAATGAAATATTTTCTACAATCATTCTCTCCCTTCAGCTGATTCAAGAAGGGTGGTTGTCAGTTTCCTGCGAATTAATGTGCATAATACTGGTTAACTGCTTAGAAAACTAAGCCTGCCCAGTAAAAGAGTGGTTAGGTAAACTGACTATGCTCAACATGACCCCATTGGGTTGACTGGGCTGTAAAACCTCATCACAAACAAGATCTCATGGTGGCTTACAATTTATCAAGTACCACATCAAACACAGTCATCTTCTCTACATGTTTTGTTACCCTGCAGTAGCCTGGTATCATGCAGTGGCTGATGCTTTTATCTATTGATATGAAAATGATGAAACAGACAGCTGGTCAATCACTCAATCCACAATCCACCCACTGGCACAGTAATAAAGAAATAAATTAGCCACTAGAAAAGCAAGATGTTTTGTTTGAAAAGAAAGTTGCACATCACATTTAAGTCAAGTGAAATAAACTGAGCAAATACATTAGTCCTGCAGTTTACTGTATTTACCCGAGTTATTCAGATGGACAGGTTTGGTAAAACCATCAAGTGATATAGAAACTAGCATCTGATCATATCACTTTTCATTCAGCTGTGTTTTGACACGTCAGCAGGTAGTAAATGGAC
Organism: Anodontia alba; assembly: GCA_964016985.1. Lineage (NCBI taxonomy): Eukaryota > Metazoa > Mollusca > Bivalvia > Lucinida > Lucinidae > Anodontia > Anodontia alba. The sequence continues at coordinate 60,598,071 of OZ024827.1, read as the reverse complement.
TTAAGCATGAATGTTAGTTTTACCATTCATGAACAAACTCAGTGAAACTGAGTCTTGATATTTTCATTTATTTGATGCATTTCTTGCTTTCATTGGATCCCTCTTTTCAGAACTTACTGTTCAAGTTTTGAGACAAATACAATAAGGAGTTGAGATTTAGGTTTAATGCTGTAAAAGTTGTTTTGAGTGCCAGTGAGAACATTTTTCTCTTCTATTTTAGAGAACATACATCATGTTATACTGAAATGTTTACTATATGAGCTATATCATACGTCCAGATAAGGTGCTTTTTACAGCAAAGAATTGTAGATATTTTTCTATTTCTCGACAAAAATGCGGGTACTAAGAAGCGCCTCCCTGAAGGACTTCTAATGAGTACCCACAACATGTGTTTTCGAGAGTAATGAGAAAAATATTTTCCTTATACCCTCTCTTATATGGAGCTATGTATATGACATAAAAAATGTCCTTGTCCATCTGTGACAGCCAGCCTGATCAGAGCCTTCCCATGTCACCTGAAAGTGGATACTGCTCAGCCTACTGGTGAAACACACATGCATACAGAGCCAGACCATTGACGTTATATGCTTAGGTGCCTTTGTCTGCGACACCTCACATATATTCAGTCAAACCTACATCTTAAACCTGTATTAAGTAATCACCTCTGTTAACTCTTTGCATGCTTGATAATTTTGCATGCTTTTTTGTGGTCTGTGGATTTTTTTTTCAACATTAACTTTTTCAAAAAAATCTTTCAGGAATACCATCAGCTCAAACAGTTTGGATCCAAATCAGGCCAGATGTTTTGTTGGGCCTGATCTGAGTCTTAACTGTTTGCAAAGGTTATCAGCAAACAATAAAAGTCACCACTAGCGGGGAAAGAGGTAAGAGGCCACATTTTTGGTTCCTGTGAAAGACAAATTAGTGTAAATTAACCTGTATTAAGTAAGCACCTGTCTTCAGCAACCACTTTTCTGCTTTCCCTTAGGTGCTTAATTGCTTTACACAGGTTTAACTTAGCTGTATTAAACCTAAATATTTGAACACCTCCTTACCATACTTGTCCTGAAATTTGAACAAGTTTATTAGCTCACCTGAGCATGAAGTGCTCATGGTGAGCTCTTGTGGTCAGTCAATGTCCGTCTTGCGTTGTCCATTGTGCGGCATCAACGATTATTTTAAAAGCCTACTCCTCCTACACCCCTAGGCAAGTTGACTCGATACTTGGTGGGAAGCATCGGGGTGACTTGTAGATCAAAAATAGCTAAAATCATTCTGATCGGAAATCTAAGATGGCCGCCATCTTGAAAATCTATTTTTCACTTCTTCTCCTAAACCGAAAGGCCAGTTGACTCCAAACTTGATAGGAAGCATCAGGGTGACTTGTAGATCAAAAATAGTTAAAATCATGCAAATCAGAAATCCAAGATGGCCGCCATGGCAGCCATCTTGAAAATCGCTTCTACTCCTAAACCCAAAAGCCAGTTGACTCCAAACGTTGGTAGGAAGCACTGGGGTGACTTAAAGATCAAAAATAGCTAAAATCCTGCTGATCTCAAATCCAAGATGGCCGCCATGGCGGCCATCTTGAAAATCTACTTTTCGCTTCTTCTGAACCCAAATGCCAATTGACTCCAAACTTGGTAGGAAGCATCGGGGTGACTTGTAGATCAAAAATATCTAATATCGTGCTGATCGGAAATCCAAGATGGCCGCCATGGCAGCCATCTTGAAAATCTATTTTTCGCTTCTTCTCCTAAACCCGAAAGTTAATTGACTCGAAACTTAGTAGGAAGGATCAGGGTGACTTGTAGATCAAAAATAGCTAAAATCGTTCCAATCGGAAATCTAAGATGGCTGCCATGGCCACCATCTTGAAAATCTATTTTATGGTTCTTCTCCTGCACCCAAAGGCCAGTTGACTCGAAACTTGGTAGGAGGCATTGGGGTGACTTGTAGATCAAAAATAGCTAAAATCGTGCCGATCGTAAATCCAAGATGGCCACCATGGTGGCCATCTTGAAAATCTATTTTTGCTTGTTCTCCTAAACCCAAATGCCACTTGACTCGAAACTTGGTTGGAAGCATCGGGGTGACTTGTAGATCAAAAGTAGCTAAAATTGTTCAGATTGGAGATCCAAGATGGCCACCATGGCCGCCATCTTGAAAATCTATTTTTCACTTCATCTCCTGAGCCGAAAGGCGAATTGACTCCAAACTTGGTACGAAGCATCAGGGTGACTTGTAGATCAAAAATAGGTAAAATCCTGCTGATAGGAAATCCAAGATGGCCGCCATAGTGGCCATCTTGAAAATCTATTTTTCACTTCTTTTTTTCGCTTCTTCTCCTAAACCCAAAAGCCAATTGACTTGAAACTTGGTAGGAAGCATCGGGGTGACTTAAAGATCAAAAATGAGTAAAATCCTGCGATTGGAAATCCAAGATGGCCACCATGGTGGCCATCTTGAAAATCACTTCTTCTCCTGAACCAAAAGGCTTATTCACTTTAAACTTGGTAGGAAGCATCAGGGTGACCTGTAGACCAAAAATAGCTAAAATCGTCCCTATCAGAAATCCAAGATGGCCGCCATGACAGCCATCTTGAAAATCTATTTTTCGCTTCTTCTGAACTGAAAGGCCATTTGACTGGGAACTTTGTACGAAGCATTGGGGTGACGTAGATCTAAAATAGCTTAAATTGTTTGGATCAGAAATCCAAGATGGCTGCCATGGCGGCCATCTTGAAACCCCTTTTTTTCGCTTATTTTCCTGAACCAAAGGGCCAGTTGATTTGAAAATTGGTAGGAAGCATCAGGATGACATGTAGACATAAAAATAGCTAAAATGGTTCCAATCAGAAATCCAAGATGGCGACCATCTTGAAAATCTATTTTTCCCTTCTTCTTCTGAAATGAAAGGCCAATTGACTCGAAACTTGGTAGGAAGCATCAGGGTGACTTGTAGATAAAAAATAGCTCAAATCATTGCGATAGGAAATCCCAAAATGTGGCCATGGTGGCCATCTTGAAAATCTGTTATGAACTTTTTCTCCTGAACCGAATGGGCAATTGACTCAAAGTTCATTGGAAGTATTGAGGTGACTTGTAGATCAACAGTAGCTAAAATCATTCTGATTGGAAATCCAAGATGGCTGCCATCTTGTTTATGTTTATTATATTTCCCTTCCACTGTGCTGTTTACATGTATAAAATCATGATTCTTCAGAAACCACTTAGCCATTTGCCACCAAATTTCACATTGATCCTACTGTTGAAATGTGATTGAAAGTTTGTTTAAATGATCACACTCCATTGACTGTCATACAATATATATTCTTCTTCAAAATTAAGAACTGCCTAAATGGTGATATTTTCATTAGTTGCAATGACAGGATTGGAAAAATGTTGTATAAGATCTGCATATCTGCAGTGGCTATGTCGCTCAGATGAGTGACCCGTGGCCCGTGGGCCTCTTGTTTTAATAATGAGGTATCTAAAACTGCTGGATTCTGCCACATTTAATCTTGGTCTACATGGTTTGCTTAGACCTGTCTTTCTCAATGCTTAGGGTAAATATGACAGTCTTGTATGACTAGGCACTTCTGCAGTAGTCAGCATTAGAAGTCCGGTCTCTGCCCAGTATTTCTATTTTGCCTCCAAAATACATATTAGTTCTGAAATACATGAATCTTTTACTTGATCCTAGGTTTCTGAAGATTTGTGTAGCTCCTAAATGAAAGGACGCTTGAAGCTATGACAATGTAGTACAGGGAGATGTTTTACAGCCACATGACACTAACACTAGCTCTAGTGAATATAGATTCATAGAAGCAATTTAATTTGCTTTATAAGTTTCTTCTGTGAAGTTAACCCTTAAAGCGCCAATCACAACTATTGTTTTCTGCTTTGTCTTCTGCCAGTTACTTTAAAAGTCATTTCTGCAAACAGTGTGGACCCAGATCAGACTGCTCCTTTAGGAGCAGTCTGATCAGGGTCCACACTGTTTGCCTGTATGCAAAAATAGGTTTGAAAAGTTTGCAAGAATATTCAGCAGACGACATAAACAGACGACATTTTCAGATGCAGATTTGCTTGGCGCTTTAAAGGTTAACAATCATGAACACCGTTAGGAAGCCTCAATGCGAGGCTAAAAATTTTTAAATTTTCTTTTTTCATTTGAACCTTTTTCTATGATTTAGTTGAGTTTTACAGCCAAGTCAACCCATTAGGGTCATGTTGAGCTGGTCATTTTACCTAACCACACTTTTTCCTGTGCAGGATTAGATCTCTACCAATTAACCAGTATTTGTGTACATTCTTTTGCCAGAAACTTACAACAGTTTTACTGCCCTTCTTGAATCAGCAGAAGGGAAAGAATGACCATAGAAATTTCATGATCACTCTCCATGAAAGAATGTTGCCGGACCTGGCGGGGGTCAAACCCTGTCTGGCATTGTGATCACCTTGATTGGGAAGAGAGAGAGCTGCTTGCTTTGATTTTCATTGTTTCATTGCATGTATCATGCCCCATGGCGGTTTGTTGAATCTTTCTCTTGGAGTCTTTGGTTGGCTATGTTCTGTGATGGTAGCACTTCCAAGACATCTTTACTAAATTCCAAAAGGTCTGTCATCTGTCAACATTTTCAAACATCTCCTCTGAAACCACTGGGCCGATTGATGTCAAATTTCATGTGGAGCATCTATGGGATGGGGGAACTTATATGGGCATGGTGGCCATCTTGGTCATGTGACATGAACCCCATGAACAAACTTTTGCTCCCCCATCCCATGAAAATTGGTAGATGCAGTGAGCTAAATGAGTAAATGAAACTACATGAGTATTCAAGTTCAATGTCAGGCCCTAGGTCACTGAGATATGAAAATTAAAACTTGTTTTTCTCAAAAACAACTGGGCCATTTGTAACCAAACTTCATATGAAAATTTTTAGGAACAAGAAAATGAAAATTAATTAATATGAGTTTGGTCACATGACCAACTCAAGCCAATCATAGTTTATTCAACTGATGACCCCTGGATAGCCTTGACCTATTTTAGGCCAAGGTCAACTTTGGTCACATAGGCTGTTGTATGGGAAAAAGTCAAACTGTGTATTTTCAGAAACTATTCCAGCCTGTGATCTGAACATTTGTAGATGCAGGTAGCTAAATAAGTAAATGAAACTACATGAGTATTCAAGGTCAAGGTCATTCCTTGACCTTAGCCAAGATCATTCAGATATGAAAATTAAAACTTGTTTGTCTCAGAAACCAATGGCCATTTGAAACCAAATTTTATAGGAAAGCTTTTAGGAACAAGGAAATGAAAATTAATAAATATGAGTTTAGTCACATGACAAATATGGCTGCCATGCCCGTATATGGTAAAATCATTTTAAAACTTTCTTCTCCGAAACCAATGGAACGATTGCCTTGAAATTTGATAAGTAGTATTGGGGTCTTGGGGGCCCATCATGGTTATTCAAATGATGACTGGCTTGACCTTGACCCAATTTACATCAAGATCAAATTTGGTTGCATATGCTTTTATATGGGAAAAAGTAGAAATTGTTAATTTTTTGGAAGCTATTCTTGCCTGTGAACTTTAATTTTGTATTTGCAAGCAACTAAATGAGTAAATGAAGCTACATTAGTATCAAAGGTCAAGGTTAGTCCTTGACCTTCAACCTTAGCACAGAATTTAACATAATCAGCAAATAAAGTCATTGTACAGACCTCTGGGAAGGGTTTTGGGCCACACAAGATTTAACAACTATGGGAGGTAACTCCAAAACAGAGTCAGCTAGAGTTGTCTTTCTTGTACAAGACACGCCTACTCAATGTCCTCTACATATTGGTGAAGTATCATGAAAGGGTTTCAGAGTTATGGTCCACACAATATTTTACAATTTTGGGAGACTATGGGAGATAACTCCTGAACAGTCAATTAGAGTTGTCATTCTTGCACCCGACACTCCTACCTCCTCCCTCTACAACCTGACAAAATTTCATGAAAATAGCACAAAGGTTATAGAAGTTATTGGCCGCACAAGGTTTCGTCTACAGACGGACGGACAGATGAACGCCAGGGCAATCACTATCGATAAAAATGAAGTTTTTTTTTTAAAAGTAAAACGTATTTTAATGAGTAATACTTAACCTATAGATAATGTGCTATTCTCTTCTGTTTTCACAACTTCCACAGAAAAACGACCTTTCAGTCGTTAATTAAAGTCTTAAACCAGAAGGTCCCTTAGGCAGTTACCTGTGTGACGTAACTCTTCCCGCTCAGTTGATCACGTGTCAGTTTCTTTTATGTGTAAAACAATAGACACAATTAGGAGAGATAAGCGAGGGTGGGCAGAGGGAGATAATTGATTATCTATAGGTTAAGTATTACTCGTTAAAATACGTTTTACTTTTAAAAAAAAACTTCATTTTAACTTCATAATACATTAACCTATAGATAATGTGCTAGAATTTGCAGAATAGGAGGGAGGTGCTCTCCTAATTCTAACACCAATAAATAATATCTCACCACTTCTGGTTAAAGACTCCGGAAACTCTAAGGAATCAGATACATTCTAATTCTATATTTAATAGAAAGAATGATCTAGATTCACAAAATAACATATCTTTAAGGTGTTATGATCTAACAACCTTATATATAATAGTAGACTCTAGAGGAAGCCAGTTCTTAAGTCTCAGAAACCTAACATTGCCCCCCCCTTCCCCCCCCCCACCCTTTTTTTTTTCTTTTTGGGAAACAACAATTGGCTCCAAAAAGAAAAAAAAGGAGTCATTGAGACATAACATAAATATTCCATTGCAAAGTAAGCTAGGAATATAGAGATAATATTTTCGAAACAAAATTTGTAAAACAAAAGCCAAGACCATAAGTAGTCTATCTAGGGTCTTAAATAAATAAGGAAAAGTCTACTCGGTGGAGTTTCCTATAGATAACTGACATATGTAGATATTTTGGATAAAATTCTAGATATGTGAAGCTATCTAATTGTAATAGTCTAAGCTATTAGAATTATAAACTAATTAGGTTCTGTTAATTGGAGCGATAGGACAGTTTCCGATGAACAGACATAGACTTGAAATAACCATAATGTTATATAATTATTCCCCTTTGATCAAATTAAAGAAGGGGAGATAATAAAGGTAGATGGAGTTAACTTAACTATAACTCAGTTATCCATCAGAAGAAAAGGTATACACAAACATAAAGGTTAAAACTATTGCTAGACTAATTGTATTACGAATTTTTAGTCAAGCAATAAAATAATACAGAGGTTGCATAAAACTGCTGGGAAGAAAAAACAACCTAAATCATTGATAATTAGTTTTGTCATGGACATATAAAGGCGTTTGATGTCCTGACAAAATAATAAAGAAGAGACTGTCAACATCATAACTTAGAGTTTGACAGACAATAAGAGAGATAAGAATAAGGTTGATCGCAGCTAACTGTAAGACGGTCATAGTTTGGCTAAATCTTACTGTATTGTTAAGATTAAGCAATAATAAATAAGCTGGATAGAATCTTTCTATGCCAGAAGATTGCCATGAAAAGTACTCCTGAGTAAATAATCATGGAAATCAAGAAATGTTAAAAAGTCCACTTTGTAATGACGAATCAAAATGTTCATAAAAAGAGAAGGACTCATAAAAAAATGTAATAGTGTGATAATCTCTGAAGAAAGATTATACAATAGTACTGATTAATAATCTCTAAAACACTTAATTTATAAGTTAAGAGATAGTATTACTATTCTATATGCATATTTAAGAATAGTAAGAAATATATGAATACTAAATTAAAATTATACTACGGAAGAAATTCCTGCTATAAATAAAAGGTTAAGCGTAACTATTTATTAAGCAAGGAATTATTAAACATATAACTCGCTATAAAATTACTGCCCAGAATTTTATAAATATTCAATTAAATTTTTAGAATTGAATATTAATAGAATAAAATCTATGTCTGCATGATTGGTAATTCCTGAAATATCAAATTACGTACTCGCAAATGAATTCAGGAAGAAAATATATATATATATATATATATATATATATATATATATATATATATATATGCACATATATATACACACATATATATATATACTCTCGAGATCTACATGTCTGTATGCGTAAACCATAGAGAGTAATAAAATAATATTATTACCACGATCCCTGACGCAAGGGTAAAAACATGTATAAATATGAAATAGATAATTATTAATTTAGCGTCATATAGGTTTAAGATAAAATTCCTTTAATCTTTAACCAATATGCAGCAACAGTGACTCGTTATTCTGTATTCGTACATAGAAAAGGAGTACTTAGTCATTAGAATTTGTATGATTGAAATAGAGATAATGGGATCTAAATGGATGTATCTCCATGAACTGAATCGAAGGATAATATCCATTCTAAAAACTAGAGCTTGTTTTAGGCTTAGTTTAACAAGCGTAGAATTGAATTATTTCCAAGTATTCATGAGGTCATTATGCTCTGAATACTGAGAAAAAACTGTTAAAATATTGTTTAGGAAAATATTTATCTGTAACAAAAAAGTGACTGGTCCATAATGTTAGCTAGATTTAAACCTAGAACGTAGCGAGAAAGTCAATCTAACTTAAAAGTAAGTTGAGAAAGACAAATAATGAAGATAGATATATAAATATTGGTATAATATATTATCTCCAACTATTATCAAATAATCTGAATGTTTAAAAGCATAAATGCTACTCGAAAGTTTATTTACCGAATGTATAATCGGAAAAACTTTCAGTATGTTGGAAAATGTATCACAAAAGTAAGATCTGACCAGGAGCGTAGGTGCGGCACTTACTACGTTGTGAAGTTTATATAAACATATTCTATATTATAAATTGAGGCAGTGCATTTCAAAATCATCGAAACGTCTTGAAATGACTTATTGTGTGGAAAGAATAAATATCCAGTTTCGGAAAAGATCTTTATCTATATATATAGACCATTTTTGATGCGAACTGGAAATCAAGATATTAATCTTTGCATTACTCGCAAACTGAACTTGAACTCTTAGCGAGAATTACTATGATCCCTTTAACGATTGTAAAAGAAGGGGTAAAGAGATAATGAAGTGCATCTTAATTCTTTACCGACTCGTAATTAAGGATGTTTTCCTCTTGTCTAAGCCTAGACCGTACATTGATTAATATGAATATGATAATATCTGCTATTATGAGGTAAACTATCGTTAATTAACCTCTAAACATATATTAAAAATATATATAAACATAATCTAAGGCTTCGGTAAGTTTAGAGGAAGCTAGGAAATGATTGACTTTGGCAGTTTCTGAATAGTTACAAAGTCAATAAAAAAAATCAAAAGGAAAGTATTGTATATAATATTTAATTTAGGCAATAATAATCTGTCACGTACTGAATAATTAATGCCTTTACTAAATATGTATCCATTGTCAATATCAAAGGTGCAAGAAAATTTTGATTGACATGGACTCTAGTTATAAATAAATATTAGAGGTATAGAGCTAGTCGAAGCAAAACTATTCTTCAATAAAGATAAAGTAGACCTATAATATACGTGGATTAATTGGGTCTAGTGATTATAAGTTTTAAACCTTCCTAAATAATTTCTAATCATAATCATAATAAAATTATTATTCCCAGATGAAGAATCTTCAGCGTAATAGATTCTAACTGAGACAAAATTATCTGGTATATTGCTGTCGTAGTCTTAAATGATCCAGAAGAAAAAATAAAACGGGCAAAGTATAGAACGTATCGAATTATATATATGCCTAAATATAAGATTTTCTTCTTATTTATTATTTTATAGCAGAGTTTAGACAGAGCACGACTGACCTAGACTCTTATATAATCAATCAAAAGATAGTATAAAATAGAATAATAGCTTAACGGATCAACTATTTTCCATGTACAAAGGCAAAAGGAAATATGTACCTCAACTAGAATTTTAAATCGTAGTAATCTAGAGAGGTAGTGGATAAATAAATAAACTCTTAATTTGTCTATCTGATTCGTGTAGATTTCCAATACCTTATGAATGAAATATTAATAGAAAGTAGAAAGGATCTATTGCTACTTTCTTATCAATTTACTCCTTAGATTACATGCTGATTACATATCGGGAGCATGTAGAAAAATTTAAATTTTGTGTATATTTTTCTTCTTAGAAATAAGGATATTTTTTATAGAGTTCACCTTTGTCTTATAGCCGAATAAGGTGAATATGTAAGAAGTTAATCTCTTTGTAGCGAATAAAAAGAGATATAAATTATATAATTATAGATGGAAGTATCATCTACACTTTGTGAATGAATTGCGAATTTGATCGTAACCGATAATTCTTAATTCATTTTCAAGAATAAATATATATATAGAATTTTAAGTCTAGTTCAAAAATGACTTGACAGAGTTCAACAATATAAGGGGCTACTAAGTATTAGAACCCATCGCTGTCATTCTATAGCCTATAACCCAAAACTACACATGTCTATAGTGCTCAATGAATAAACATAAATTCAGCGAGGACTAGTGACTACTACTTGGTCACTAGTAATCCGACACAATGCTCTGGCACTAGTCTACGAAACTACTGCCCGGTGGAATTTCGTTAGAATGACCTGGCAATAGTCTACGAAACTACTGCCCGATGAAATTTCATTAGAATCGGAAGTTAACCTCTTTCTAGCGAATGAAAGAGATAAATTGCATAAGTTAATTTAAAATATTAATAGAATTACACTCCTATAATAAGTCAATGGAATATTTAGAATTCTAGTCTGATTCAGGAAAGACTGTACAGAAATTTATTATATAAAATGTTTCTATGTATTTCATTTTATAACCTATATCCATTGACTTGACTTACCTATAAAGCTCTATGAACAATAATAGATTGTTCGGGGACTAGTGACTGTTACCCAATCACTAGTAATCCGACACAATGACTGGACACTAGAACTCGTAACTATTGCCCAGTAGACGTCACTAGTAATCCAATACAATGTCTGGATACTAGTAATCATAACTATTTGCCAGTGGTATACACTAGTAGATGGACATATGACCAGACACTAGTACTCGTAACTGTTTGCCCGGTGAAGTCACTAATAATTCGACACAATGACTGGACACTAGTACTCGTAACTGTTGCCCAGTGAAGTCACTAATAATTCGACACAATGACCGGATACTAGTACTCGTAATTGTTGCCCGGTAGGAGCCACTAATAATGCGACACAATGACCGGACACTAGTACTCGTAACTGTTGCCCGGTGAAGTCACTAATAATTCGACACAATGACTGGACACTAGTACGCGTAACTGTTGCCTGGTAGGAGTCACTAATAATGCGACACAATGACTGGACACTAGTACCCTTGATAAATGCCCGGTGATTTTATCCTTGCCTGGATGACTGGTGACCGGTGACTGGTAAAAAATACCCGGTGATTTTATCCATGCCTGGATGCCCGGTGACTGGTGCCTGGTGAAGCTGACAATGAATGACCGGTGACTGGTGACCGGTGACTGGTGGACTTAGACTTATTTTGGATACTAAAGCATCCATAAGATGCCACCTTGATGGGTCTTACCCCGGCAGTATAGCCATATGGGGTGGGGCTCCCATCAGTAAAGAATTGTCGTATAACCCATAAGGGTTGACAAGTTCTTTACTAATCAGCTTCTCCACCATAGAAATTTTCGCCAACTCGCAAGATATCCAGTAACAGTCCAGGTATAGCATGTCGCATCACTGAATAACCTGGAACAAAAAGAAACAAGTTAAAAAATTTTGATATAAGAAACACGACTTCCGAACCGACCACACACGAGCGTTGTGCCAATTATAGCGAGAGTCACGAAAAAGCATGTCGAAATAGCCAGTCAATAAATGCAAGAAATCGAAATCGAAAATTTTAAATAATAACATGGTTAGTGAAAGGAGTGATAAAGAAACACAAGGATACAGAAATTTATCCATGAGGAAAAGAAATAATCCAAATTTCTTTCACAGGTAAAAATCCCTGTTGAATTTCTTTGTCCACAGAAAAGAAACTGACACGTGATGAGTTACGTCACACAGGTAACTGCCTAAGGGACCTTCTGGTTTAAGACTTTAATTAACGACTGAAAGGTCGTTTTTCTGTGGAAGGTGTGAAAACATAAGAGAATAGCACATTATCTATAGGTTAATGTATTATGAAGTTAAAATTAAGTTGAAACAATGTGATCCCTGAGGGACACAAGGCATGTGTCATTGAATACATATTATCATAATGAAAAATAATATATGGTTTAGGGGTGGGGATCTGAATAGTCCCTGAGATATTTGGCTTTTGATGAAATGAAAGGGGCAGGGCAGGGTGGGGCATGATCCTAGAGGTCACAAGGTATGCAACATTGAATGCATCTCATCATAGGGAACAACAATACATAGGTTTAGGGGTTGGGATCTGAACAGTTTCCGAGATATTACATATTTAATACTTTTACATTTTCTTTGGCCCCACCCAGTAGCCCCACCCCCATCCAGAATCGGTGGCCTAAAACTTGCCTTTTCATCAACAACTACTTTCCTCTGTATAATTTTTGTGCTAAATCTTCAGCCTCACCCATGATACCATAATGATATATTTAGTCACATTTTTGTATGTTTTCTTGGTGACATGTTATATATTTTGACCCTTAGCCCCACCCAGGGGCATGACCCTGGGGCAATAATACCATGCATTGAAGGTCTTGCTCTAGGTGAGTATCATACCAATTTTCAACTTTCTAGCCCAAAAGGTATGAAAGTTATAAGCTGCAAGAGAAATGCAGACGTAAAATTGCACCTGAACTTGCAGGTAAACTTGAACCTATTACGAGCGTGACGTATGCACGTACGGACGTAACATCACGGCGAAACGCTATATGCCCCACTCCTGCCTTTGGCAGGTGGGGGCATAAAAAGTTAAACTGTGAAACAAGTTTTTTAACTGGTGTAATGACTTATCAAGAAGTTAACAGTCTGTGTGTGTGCTCTGTCATCATTATAAGATGTCAACTGATATAAGTTTGTTTTTTTTTTTGTTTTGTTTTTTTTGTCTGACAGTCACGCCCTTATGCATTTATGACAAGCTTATAAAGGTGTACACTGACAACACTGCAAGTCAAAATTTTCTCTCACTTCAAAATGCATAATGAAGTGGTGCTGAGTAATCAATGGCAAAAGAAAACAAAGTGCAGACATGAAATAGGGGTAGTATATAGACATACCAATATCTTTCTTCTTTTTCTTTCCCTTTTTTTTATTTTATCTTTTTATCACACAAAGGCAACTCAAACTGTGGGCAAGAGGAACAATTTTGTGGGACTTTGCCCCCAACAAAGTTAAGACATTAACTGGCAGCATCTCTGAATATGGACAGACATGAACCAGTATACTCCCACGCCCATCCCACTCTCCCCCGCACAAACACAATTTGCAGGGATATAAAAAAATGATTGTATAAGACCTGTTGCCAGACAGGATAGCTCGCCTGAACTCACACTTGCCAATCAAATAAAAAACAAACAAGCAAATTCAGTGAATTTTCATCCCCTGCCTTTGAATTTTGTTTTGAGGGGTATTATCTCTAGCAGATAAAAAGAAACTAATTATTTATTATTATGTCTCTAAGTTAAAAATACGGAAAAAGTGATAAAAAATTATTTCAGGATTCCGAAAAACCACATGCATATCTTCAGGCTATCCTAAAAGCCCATGTAAAGTTTCCAAAGGATCGGCCAAAAACTGTGGGAGGAGTTAAGGGGACAAGGTACCTATCCCTATACACTTTTGTAATATTAGAACTCAAAAAATGTCTAAGTTAAAAATGCGGAAAAAGTGATAAAAAATTATTTCAGGATTCTGAAAAATCCACATGCATATCTTCAGGCCATCCTAAAAGCCCATGTAAAGTTTCAAAAGGATCGGCCAAAAACTGTGGTAGGAGTTGAGGGGACAAGGTACCTACTCCCTATAGACTTCTGTAATATTAGAACTCAAAAAATGCCTCAAAATCTGTAAAAAGTGATAAAAAATAATTTCAGGATTCTGAAAAAACTACATGCATATCTTCAGACCATCTTAAAAGCCCTGTTTAGTTTCAAAAGGATCGGACAAAAACTGTGGGAGGAGTTAAGGGGACAAGGTACCTACTAAAAATTTGGAACCACGCACCACACACCACAGAAAGCCGAAAACAGTGTCCCTTCGCTTTTCTTTGAAAAGGCGGAGGACAAAAAATAAGACTATGACCTTAAATTCCAGATCACAGTGGCGCGGGGGTGGGGGGTGGGGGGGGTGGGGGGGGGCGAAGGAGGGGGAGGGGAGGTTAAGACAAGACAAGGTACTGGATATATAAGGATGAAGAACATCTTCCATAGCTATATGTATACCAAATATAAACTGAAAGAACAGTATAATTTGCTTGTAAATAGTTGAGAAAATAAAATACAAGATCTTAAGAACTTTGAGTGTAAACTTTAATATAAAATTTCTAAGTCCATGACCTTGACCTCTAGGTCATAGTGTGGGGATGGTGCTGAATAAAATTTTGGATCAATATCTTTGATCATGCCAAATATCAAGTAAATCCATGCAAGGATTTAGAAATTAAGAGATCTTACAAACTTGACACAGAACTTTAACATAAATTTCTAAGCATGACCTTGACCTCCAGGTCATAAGCAAGGGTGGGGATAGTGCTGTATAAAAGTTTTGACCAATATCTATAATCATACCAAAAATAGTAAATCCATGCAAGGATTTAGAAATTAAGATATCTTAAAACAAATTTTGATGCAAAACTTTAAATTTTGGACCAATATCTACATGTATAATCATTCCAAATATAAATTAAATCTATCTGAGGATTTAGGAAATATAAGGTCTTAAAAAGCTTGACGTAAAACATATTTTTGTTAACTCTGACACCGCTGCCAACGCCAATGCCGATGCCAGGGGTAGTGCAATAGCTCTTCCGGTACTTTCATAAAAGCAAGCTAAAAATGATTTGATAACTGAAGCAAATAAAGAATCACAATAACACCATCAGCTGCTTAATTTTAATTTTCTGAATATAAAAAATCATGATAAATGGAGTGATCTATCTAACATGGTTTGGTACAATGGAATAACATGCTAAAATACTTGACAAACAGTTTCTTGCATTAAGCACTACACCATATTTACTCTTAAGTATTGGGACATCTCACCTTACTTGTCCTTAACACTGGGGAAAACTCCATTTTACTACATGTATCTACTAATGTGTCTATTACTGCTGGATGAGTGACAAACAGTGTATGGCATCCAATCTTGTTCTACACTTTTTGCTTATGCTCATTTGTCCTAATACTTAGTAATAGAGGACCAATGTTCCTGTAGCTCACCTGAGACTTTGTTCTAAGCAAGCCTATGGTAACATTTTTAAAGAATGAAACACATGGGTATGGTAGCCAGTACAGTTTCAAAAACCTTTGGTTTCCGATCCTACAGTAACTTGGTATGGAATTTAGCTTTAATCAATTTGGTAACACAGAAACTCAGTTCACATAAAATATTGCTTTGATAACTTCACAAAATATGGCTGTGACTTCTAGGTTCACACAAGAAGATTTTTAAAGTTTTCCCATATGAGTCTATGTAAAACAAGTGACCCCTGGGACGGGGCCATTTTTTGACTCTAGGGCTATGATGTGAACAATCTTAGCAAAGGTCCACTAGATAAAATTAAGTATCAAATGTCAAAGGCCTAGGCCTTCTAGTTTTACATAAGAAGATTTTTTAAACGTTTTCCCCCATATAAATCTATGTAAGACAAGTGACCTCCAAGACAGAGCCAGTTTGACCCTGGGGCCATGATCTGAGCAATCTTGGTAAAGGCCCTCTAGCTGAAGCTACATACCAAATATCAAAGGGCTGGGCCTTCTAATTTTCAGACAAGATTTTTGATGGTTTTCCTTAAACGAGACTATGTAAAACAAGTGACCCCCTGGAGTGGGGCCATTTTTGACTCCAGGGCTATAATTTGAACAATCGTGGTAGAGGTCCACTAGATGTAGCTACATATCAAATATCAAAGTACTCGGCCATCTAGTTTCAGAGAAGAAGATTTTTAAAGTTTTTCCCTATATGTGTCTATGTCAAACAAGTGACCCCCGAAGCGGGGCCATTTTGACCCCAGGGTTTGGGTTTTTTTGACCATGGTAAAACCCCACTGTTGAAGCTACATACCAAATATCAAAGGCCTTGGCCTTCTAGTTTCACAAAAATAGATTTTTAAAGTTTTTCAGTATATGGGTCTAAGTATAACAAGTGACTCCTTGGGCGGAGCCATTTTTAACCCAAAGACTTTGATTTGGAACAATCTTGGTCAAGGTCCATTAGATAAGGTTATATACTAAATATCAAAGGCTTGGGCCTCCTAGTTTCAGAGAAAATTTTTAAAAGTTTTCCCAATATACATGTATGTAAAACAAGTGAACCCTGGGGCGGGGATTTTTTTATCCCAGGGCACTAATTTGAACAATCTTGTTGGAGATCTACAAGATAAAGCTACATACCAAATACCAAAGTCCTGGACTTCTAGTTTCAAACTAGAAAATTTTTATGCTCCCCGAAGAGAGAGCATATAGTCGCCACTTTGTTCATCTGTCTGACCATCTGTCCATCACACTTTTGTCTGGAGCATATCTCTAAAAGTACTGAAGGTAATTTAATGAAACTTGATACACTGATAAAGGGCCATGAGAGGAACTGCAGAATGCATGAACCATAACCCTGTCACAAGTATTTACAGAGTTACTTCCTGTCTTAATTTTTGCAATAAAAACTTGTCCAGAGCATATCTTTAAAAGTATTGAAAGTAATTTAATGAAACTTGATACACTGATAGAGGGCCATAAGGGGGAATTGCAGAATGCAAGAACAATAGATGATGTGCAGAGTGCAAGAACCGTTACTGTATCACAAGTAATTACAGAGTTATTTCCCTTCCTAATTCTAGTAATAGTAACCTTGTCTGGAGCATATCTCTAAAGGTATTGAAGGTAATTTAATGAAACCTGATACACTGACAGAGGGCCATGAGGGGAATTGCAGAATGCAAGGAACATAATCCTGTCACCAGTATTTACAGAGTTACGTCCCTTCTTAATTTTTGCAATAAAAAGCTTGTCCAGAGCATATCTATAAAGGTATTGAAGTTAATTTAATGAAACTTCATACACTGATAGAGGGGAATTGCAGAATGCAAGAACCATAACCCTGTAACCAGTATTTATGGAGTTACTTCCCTTCTTAATTTTTGCAATAAAAAACTTGTCCAGAGCATATCTCTAAAAGTATTGAAGGTAATTTAATAAATTTGATACACTGACAGAGATATGAGGCGAATTGCAGAATGCAAGAACCATAACCCTGTCACCAGTATTTTTGCAGTTACTTCTCTCCTTAATTTTTGCAATAAAAAGCTTGTCCGGAGCATATCTCTGAAAGTATAGTAGGGAATTAAATGACACTTGATACACAGATAGGTGGCCATCAGAGGAAGTGCAGAGTGCAAGAACCATAACTTTATAACAAGTAATTACAGTTTGTGTTGAGGTTTTACGGCCCAGTCAACCCAATGGGGTCATGTCGAGTGCGGTCAGTTTACCTAACCACACATTTACTGGGCAGGCTTAGTCCTCTAAGCGGTTAACCAGTATTGTGCACATTCTTTCGCCAGAAACTGACAACTGCCCTTCTTTAACAAGTAATTACAGAGTTATTTATTTCCCTTCCTAATTTAATAACAGAAAGCTTGTCCGGAGCATATCTCTAAGTGTTGAAGATAAATAAATGAAACTTGACACAGTGATAGAGGGCTATGAGGGGAAGTGTAGAATGCAAGAACCCTAACCCTATCACCAATATTCATGGAGTTATTTCCCTTCCTAATTTTTGCAATACTTTAATTTATCCGATGCATATCTCGGAAAGTATAAAAGAGAATCAAATGAAACTTGATACATTGAGAGACGGCCATCAGAGAAAGTGCAGAGTGCAAGAACTGTAACTCTGTTACAAGTAATTACTGAGTTACTTCCTGTCTTAATTTTTGTAATAAGCTTGTCCATAGCATATGTCTTAAAGTATTTTACTCTTTCACTAACGTAACCCTCCCATTACTGTGCATCTTTGGGGAGCATTCTTCGGATTCACCGATTCTCTTGTTAAAAGTTTGCCTATAGGAGTCTATGTGAAAAATTTCCGTTAAAAACAGTCATGATCAATCCAAGTTCATCATTTGTTTTCAAATTTTATATGGGCCTATGTCCTCTATGCTGCATACCATGCCCCTGGGCCTTTGGCCCTTTTGTTCTGGAGATTTTTAATGGGTTTTTACCATATATGGGTATGGTGGCCATCTTGGCCATATGATTATGACCCAGATGTGGTGAACAGATTTTGTTTCCCCAGCCCTGGAGTCTCCATATGAAATTTGGCTTTGATTAGCCCAGTGGTTTCTGAGGAGAAGACATTTGAAGAGTGAGAGTGATCTGCAGACAATTGAGCCTGCCTATGCTATAAGCTCACCTACGAACCTAAAGGCTCAGGTGTGCCAAAAAGGAGAAAGTAAGTCATAAAAGTTGTCTCCCTAGTACAAAATGGCAGAAAAAATTACCAAATGTATCCATTAACCTTAACCCATTGTAGTCGGGAGACCCATAAAATAGTAATTGGCAAACAGTGCAGACCCAGATCAGACACTGCAGAACGAGCATCTACGAGGCATCTGATCAGGGTCTCCACTGTTTGCAAATACTTCAGCCATTTTTCTCTAGGAATATGTAAATCTCATTGCCGGACGTACCTAAAATTGAAATTGGACTCTTCTAATATAAAGTGTGGGAGAGTCTTCCCTGTATACAATGGGTTAATAAAAAGTAGACTGATCACAGACTTGTGTCCAATCAACATCTTCACAGATTTTGGTCAGATTGTGAAGATGCTCAGACTCGACCAAAGTCTGACCATTATTCATTTCAGCCTCAATGTGGGAACATGCATCTTCAGTCTTATAGACCCAGTGACACCTCAGATCATCTGTGCTGTCTGATCAGTCTTCACTGTATCCATGAAAACACTTTCGACCATTGGCTATTCAAAGAGTGCCTAGTAAATAGTTTGATCAGACTGTGTGTACAGGCTGGTCTGAGTTACCACCAGGCATACATCTGAAAACACATTTTCTGAAATTCTGGTTCAATTTTGATAAGGTCCCTTTCTTTCTTGTGGTTCAAACATGAAAAAACCAAGTATAGTTACCATGGCTCTTGACAGTGTGACATAAGGCGATAATTTAAGATATATTTTGTCACATCAAATAACAAAAATAATAAATCCTATCTTCTGAATATTTAACAAATCATATCTTCTGGATACTTCAACTATCTGGATTAAATTTATTACATGTACTCCCTTTCAGCCAATATAAAAATAAAGTTGTCTATTTACAATGTGTGCATTTTATAATACAGATATTAAGTTGATTTTTATTATCTATTACTATATAAAGTATATAAAAATAAGACATCTGTGAAAATCAACTTAATAATTAAAAAGTAATCTAACTGTATAAATAATAATAATAATAAACTTACAGAACAATGGAGCATCAACACTGAGGATCTAATGTACATCTTTTACCCCAAAAATCTGGACAGACAATAAACAAACATGGTCTACATTGTTCACCACTCATCCAGTAGTTTTCATATCAACAACTAGAAAAATTCACTTGTTCATATTTTATGACAGGTAAGGTAAAGAGATATGGCGTATGAATATTTAGGATAAATAATGTAATTCCTGTTGTGTATAAAAACAGCTGGATGAGTGACAAACAGTGTAGACCTTGGTCAGAGTGCATCTGATCTGGGTCAATACTATTTGCTCAGACCTCTCTGCCCAAATACTTAGACAGTACCAGTATTCTATACATTTCTAGATAAGTAGTTTTTTACTGTCATTCTGTCCATCATCTGACCTGTCCAGACCTGTAAAGGTCAAGGTCAAATATGAATGATTTAACAGACCATTCACACAATCTGTACCTCAACAATGTATCACAAGCAAGCGAATACAAGTTTATAACACCACAAACTGCAACACAGCACAGATATATTAACATTATGTCAATAAATCATGAGAATTTAGCACAGGACAGTGACTTGTTTGTGAATAGGTGGCATTTTGAAAAAATAGAAAAATTATCCCCAAATCACCACCAAATATTCCTTTACATGTCTTCTGAACATCCTTTTTTACATGTATATGAAACTCTGTCATGCACAATGGTTTAACCCTTGACCTGCTGAACCCGATATACCCTGCCTTTACAAACAGTGCAGATCCAGATCAGTTGGCTTCTGAAGAAGCCAAATGATCTAGATCTGCACTGTTTGCCATTAAATATATGAATTTATATCAACAATCTGGATCAAGTAATCTGATTGGCTGAAAATTAGAAATGGGTGGCCATCAAAATTTATTCTTCAGGACATGGGTTAAGAGAAGACAAACTAGTAACAATGATGTTCCCAAAGAAAGCTCGAGATATGGGTAGCCAGAAAAATGTTCTTACTTCTCCATGAAAACCTACGTTGTCTGTAGTCATTAGAAGTGCCTTATAGAGGTGCTTCTAATGAGTTCCTAGAGCTAGAAACTTCTTCAGATTTTTGCTCATCCTACACAAGTAGAAATATGGCGATTACAATAACTGACAAAGAAGAATTAATAAATATTTACTCGTCATTGCAAGGGCACAAGTCCAATGTTCCAGTCCTGGTACCAAAACATATGTTTCTGTGGAGGTAAAAGCTAACCATTCACGTGTTTGGTTGAAAAATACATCTTATCTGTATCTATGCTCAAACAGCTGTTCTCAACCTCCTCTCTGGTTCAGAACCAATGTCCTGTGCATCCCTGTATATATATTTTGGACGGTACAAATGCTGGCTATCACTCTTTATGTTTAAAATGAAGGAAGACTTAATAAACTTTATGTGCCTATAAAAGGCAGACATACATAGGGTTTATTTTATCATCATAGCACTTAATCAAGATCTACTAAAACAGACATTTAAGAAAACCACAATATGGTGGTAAAGAGAGCTTCTAGTTTTTCTTTCATGTAGTTTGTGCTCTTTTTCTTTAAGTGGAACAGTTTGAAATATCATTAGGATGTCAAAATGTATGTGTAATATATATGACTATCTTAAATATGCATACAAAATCTGTCATCTCTTACACTGCTTTCAAATACTTTAAAACAAAGAGTATTTCCTTAAATTTGTACCATCCAACTATATATACAGGAATATACAGTGTGATGAGAATGAGCTGCAACTAATAAAATGTGACTGTGGACATGTCTGCCTAGAAAAGGTTCAGATCAGACTGCACATCAGTGCAGTCTGTTCAGAGTCTCAGCTGGGCCTCTGTGGATAGCCAAGGATCCAGTGCTTGTACAGGTGATTAGATTGTCTGGATGCGCAGACAGATCTTAGTCTCTGACTGATATTATTGCATAACAAGAGCTCCGCCAAGCGGGGCATTATACGCCCGTGGCAAGTAATAAGATGCAGCACATTAACTGGCTCCTGTATAATTCAGTGCTCCGGATATAAACTGTAAGTGGAATTACAAAAAAAAAAAATTTTTTTTTTAAAAATTCATTGGGGCATAATCTCTGCTGATATTTGGTGAACTGTAACCTAAGGGTCCAAGCTGGCCAAGAAATTAAGGGAGAAGTTTGCTGCTTCTAGGGAGAAGTGCTTTCTGACGGAGGACACACCACAGAAGCATGGCTATATTACAAGCTCATATGAGCTTTTGGCATACTATTACCTCTAAACAATATGCTGTGAAAAGTTTACAAAAACTTTCAAAGGGGCATAAATCTGCAAATATTTGGTGCACTGTAACCTAAAAATAATATGTGCTGCTCCACATCATCATGTATATATGAAGATTCAGCTTGATTGGATGTAAACTGTAGGAGGATTTAGCCGAAAACAAAAAATTAATAGAAATTTTCAAAGGGGTTTAACTCTGCTAATATTTGGTGGACTGTAACCTTGAAACAATATGCCCTGCTCCACATCATGGTCTTACTACAAATCAAGTTTCAGCTTGATCGGATGTAAACTGTAGGAGGATTTAGCCGGAAACAAAAAATTAATAGACATTTTCGAAGGGGTTTAACTCTGCTAATACTTGGTGGACTGTAACCTCGAAATAATACGCTCTGCTCCACATCATTGTCGAACTGTACATGAAGTTTTAGCTTGATTGGAAGTAAACTGTGGGAGGATTTAGCCATAAACTAAAAATTAATGGAAAGTTTCAAAGAAGTATAACTCTGCTAATATTTGGTGGACTGTAATCTTGAAATAATATGCGCTGCTCCACATCATGGTCTACTATACATGAAGTTTCAGCTTGATCCGATGTAAACTGTAGGAGGAGTTAGCCGGAAACGAAAAGTCTACTGAAATTTTCAAAGAGGCATAACTCTGCTAATATTTGGTGGACTGTAACCTTGAAACAATATGCGCTGCTCCACATCATGGTCTAACTATACATGAAGTTTCACCTTGATCGGATGTAAAATGTAGGAGGAGTTAACCGGAAATGAAAAGTTTACAGAAATTTTCTAAGGGGCATAACTCTGCAAACATTTGGTGGACTGTAACCCCGAAATAATATGCGCTGCGCCACTTCATGGTCTAACTATACACCAAGTTTCAGCTTGATCGGATGTAAATTGTAAGAGGAGTTAGCCGGAAACGAAAAGTCTACTGAAATTTTCAAAGGGGCATAACTCTGCTAATATTTGGTGGACTGTAACCTCGAAATAATATGCACTGCTCCACATCATGGTCTAACTATATATGAAGTTTCAGCTTGATTGGATGTAAAATGTAGGAGGAGTTAACCGGAAAGTAAAAGTTTACAGAAATTTTCTAAGGGGCATTACTCTGCAAACATTTGGTGGACTGTAACCCTGAAACAATATGCGCTGCGCCACATCATGGTCTAACTATATACCAAGTTTCAGCTTGATCGGATGTAAACTATAGGAGGAGTTAGCCGGAAACGAAAAAGTTTACGGACGGACGGACGCCATACCCCGTAACATAATACATCCCGTTTTTCAAACGGGCGTATAAAAAGCAGTGCTGCATGTTATTAACAGCCGTGCATTAACCGGCGAAAAGCCGTGTATTAACAAGGTAATTCACGCGCTGTTAATGCATGGCTACGCAACTTTCAATATGCTCGTACCGGGGCCACAGAATTGCTGCGTTCACAACATGTGTACTGTCTGCCCTAGAACGAGCATAGTCCGTGGAAATTACGTTCGCGAGGCATCGGTGAAAAGGCGAAACAAAATAGTACAAGAAATAACGCGAAATGTAGCAAATGTTTTCAGTTTTTATGCAATAATAGCGATCGAACATGGTTTTTCAATGCATTAACATTCGCCAGGTCCCTTGGGAGGTGTAGAAAACTGCGGCCTTCGGCCTCAGTTTTCAACACCTCCCATGGGACCTGGCAAATGTTAATGCATGAAAAACCATGTTTGATCCCTATATACATGTCTGAACGCACACATCCGAAGGTACAATAGTATATGTGTGTATGTATGCATACATGTACCTTTAGATATAGTTACCATTTAGTCTGCTGCAGTAAAACACTAATAACAGCAGCAGATAACATTCTAAACTCTTCTTTTTTTTCTTTTTTTTTTTTTAAGAAAATAAGGCTTGAAATTTCAATTTCCATCAAATGATTAACATGAAATGTCAAACATTGTTTCCTCTGAAAAATGAAGAAAAATAACAATGCAGATAATTATGAATAGTGTTTTAAGAGTTTCCATAACCAATAGTTTGAAATACTTTATTTTTCTTTGAAAATAAGTTAATATTTACAAACATTTTTTTTTTTTCTCATTTTTCATTGACCCTGAAATTGTATTCAGAACACCTCTGGGTTGGAATTTTATCAGTAAACCCTCATGAGATTATAGCTTTTTTTTATTTTTTATTTTTTTTTTATTTGGGTTTTACGGCCCTTTCAAGAATATTTCTCTTATATTGAGCCGATCCTTCATCAAAGGTGGGCCAAAACCTGAGAATCCGGGGAAAAACAACCTGACCATCCGTAAGCAGAACTTGGCTTTCCCACATGAAATGCCAAGACCTAGTTTCAAGGAGAATAAAAAAAACAAAGTCAACTAATTGTCCTCTATATTACAAGCTTAACCCTTTCATCCCCGAGTTTCTCAAGTGGACTCTTCTATCTTTGATTTTGGACATAACCATTGTTGCAGATGGGAGTGTCATACAAAAATCCCAAACCAAATGCCAAACAGTGTAGATCCAGATGAGAAGGCTCTTTATGAGCTGTACCATCTGGATCTACACTGTTTGCAAATGTATATGTTTTGGTCTGTAGGGTTGAAAGAGTTATTGAGAATGTATACACTTTCAGGGGAGACAAGTTTTTCAAAACAGGTTTCTCTTACTTCTAAAAAGCAGTCTGCTCTAAAAGACCAGGGCCCAGTTGTTCAAAGCGTCGTTAGCTTAACAAGCTCGTTAATAATCATTTTGTTAACTGTTTTAGCAGATTTAATACACAATATTCTGATATTTTTTGCTGAAAAAATGTGAGTAGCTTTTGCACTCACATCTTTTGAGCAAAAAATTTCAGCATATTTACATATCACTCGATGTAAATTTTAATGAATCGTTAACTAACGATGTCGTTAGCTTTGAACAACTGGGCCCAGATTTGTTCCCAAAATTTCCTTTGAGAGAAGACCCCTTTTCGGAAGAGTACTGGGTTATAGAAAAGGAAATGAGAAAAGATGTTCTTATTGTAAAACTTGATGTATCCAGTCCCCTTGAAACGAAAATGGTTTGCTGATATTCGAGCCACAAAATCAGAAAACCTATGTTCGGACATGCACACAGCAAAGATTCAGATAGCCTACACATGCAGTCTGATCATAATCTTCACTGGGTGCAGTATGGATAGCTAAGGATACAAAATTTGTTCATGCAGACAACAGAGACTGATCAGATTGTGTGGATGCACATACTGATATGAGTCTTCATTGAGCGCACATGCCAGAAGGTACATTTTCTCACATTGCAGCCCATTTCAGATTAATGGTGAGCCACTCTACGTGGGTCAACCACATCAGTATGGTTTTCCACATTGTCCAGCAAATGAAAGGTAATGTGAAACTGGTGTCTTCATGTAGGATTTATGTTTTCTTCAAATCAAAGAATATTTTTTCTTCATAGATCCAGACAAAATATCGAGAAAATTATTTTCTTTATATCTCCATGGAAACATGTAGCGAGTACCAACAACATATGTTTTCAAGGAGAAATAAGAAAAATATCCATACCTTTGGTTGTAACAAGAGCTCTGCAAGCGGGGCATTATACGCCCTTGGCAAGTTATAAGATGTAGCACATAAACTGGCTCCTGTATAATTCAGTGCTCCAGATGTAAACTGTCAGTGGAATTAATTGGAATAAAAAAAAAAAAAAATTCAATGGGGCACAACTCTGCTGATATTTGGTGACCTGTAACCTAAGCTGGCTCAGAAATTTAGGGAGAAGTGACTTCTCCCTCCTGGGAAATAGAAAGAAGTTTGCTGCATCTAGGGAGAAGTGCTTTTGGACAGAGGACGTATGACAGAAGCACGGCTATACTATAAGCTCATGTGAGCCTTTGCCTATACTTCAATATCTGACACATGAGCCTTTGGCTGATTTGTTATTCATATACTTGAATATCTGACCAAACCATAAGAAAACAAAAATAACCAACCAAAAAAAAAAAAAAATGCTGCAAGAAAAATTTTTGATTTTTGTAAAGCTTTAACTTGTTTTATACGGATTTTATTCTTTTGTTCAAGGTAGGCAACTCAGAAGAGTATTTAAAAAAAAAAAAATAAAAAAAAAATTATGTTGATAATATTTTTATATATATATATATATATTAGTCAAGCTTTTTAATTCTATATCATTTAATTAACTTATTTATAAAGATTAATAATGGCATCATTTCCATGCAAATCTAATAAAAGAAGAGGAAAAAAAAATAAATAACTTGCCCATAGTTATTTGCAAATATATGTATTATAAAATAAAATTTGCACACTATTACCTCTAAACAATCTGCTGCAAAAAGTTTAAGAAAATTTTCAAAGAGGCATAACTGCCAATATTTGGTGCACTGTAATCTTGAAATAATATGTGCTGCTTCACATCTTCATGTCACTATTTATAAAGTTTCAGCTTGATCCGATGTAAACTGTAGAAGGCGTTAGATGGAAACTAAAAAATTTACAGAAATTTTCAAAGGGGTATAACTCTGCTAATATTTGGTGGACTGTAACCTTGAAATAAAATGCGCTGCTCCAAATCATGGTCTAACTACAAATCAAGTTTAAGCTTGATCGGATGTAAACTGTAGGAGGAGTTAGCCGGAAACAAAAAGTTTATAGGAATTTTCAAAGGGGCATAATTGCGCTGCTCCACATCATGGTCTTACTATAAATGAAGTTTCAGCTTGATCAGATGTAAAGTGTAGGAGGAGTTAACCGGAAACGAAAAGTTTATAGACATTTTCAAAGGGGCATAACTCTGCTAATATTTGGTGGACTGTAACCCCAAAACAATATGTGCTGCTCCACATCATGGTTTAACTATATGCCAAGTTTCAGCTTGATCGGATGTAAACTGTAGAAGGAGTTAGCCGGAAATGAAAACATTTACAGACGGACGCCAGACCCCGTAACATAATATGTCCTGTTTTTCAAACGGGCATATAAAAAAAATCTTATGTTCTTATATTTCTATGAAAACATACATTATGGTTACTCATCAATATTGCTTCACATAGATAATTATGATAAATACTCACAATGCATGTCTTTTCAGTGCAGGAAAAATATTCATCTACAATGTGGATAACCTCATTCATTGAGCAGAGTTCTGACAAACGGTCAGTGATATCAGTCTGAAACTTGTAAATAATTGACATTTCTATCTTATGACCTGGGTTAGACGTCTCCAAAATCTAATCAGCTCTTGTGTCCTAATAATATACCTCTGCAAGTTTGATATAAATCCTCCAACCAGTTCATGAGATATCATGCACATAACAAATTGTCACACCAACACTTACAAAATCCAGACAAAAAACTGGAGAGGAGACATAATTAGAAAAAATATTTAAGTGGATATCACTTTATTTGAAGCTATGGTATACACTGTTAGTGTAATTACCAAAATGGTCCCCCTTTCATGTCTGCCTTCTCATCACACTTCTTT
Organism: Anodontia alba; assembly: GCA_964016985.1. Lineage (NCBI taxonomy): Eukaryota > Metazoa > Mollusca > Bivalvia > Lucinida > Lucinidae > Anodontia > Anodontia alba. The sequence goes on along the minus strand of OZ024827.1, from coordinate 60,570,581 downwards.
ATCATATGCTCTCAAAAACAAATTCATGTCAGAATTTTTATCACATCTTTATCATAAAACAACTGTCAGAATTCCCGTATCACATAGATCTATGTATTTACAAAAACAAAATTATTTCCTGTCAGAATTCTAATATCACATCTTTACATTTTATGAACTTCAAGCAAACAGGTGTCTTCAGGGCACATGAAGATAATGAACACCCAGACCAGACTGCACATTCTTAGTCTGATCAGGGCACTTGTTGACTGCTTAACCCATTTATGCCGAGTGAACTGTTCTACCTGAACTCATTGGATATGTCCATTTTCAACAGAATGGGCATCCGGTTATTTTTATTACTATTACCATGTTTTAAAGAAAGCCTCTATTTAATGCAAATGGTGTAAACCCTGATCAGATGCCGCATTCTGCAATGTCTGATCTGGGTCTACACTGTCTGCTAATGTTCATTTTTGTGGGACGCTAGGCACAATGGGTTAAAGAATCTTTGGGTACTGTAAAATGTATTAACCCTTGTCCTGCTGAATAAATCAAGATGTCACACACACTTCTAATTTTCAGCCTATCAGATTACTTGATCCAGGTTGTTGCTATAAATTCACATAAAATGGCAAACAGTGCAGATCCAGATCAGTTGGCTTCTTCAGAAGCCAATTGATCTGGATCTACACTGTTTGCAAACACAGGGTAAATCCGGGTTCAGCAGGACAAAGGTTAACACAACTAAGGCCCTGATGAGACTTTGCAAGATGACCCAACTACATGTATGTACAGTTCACATGCTCAAAGACACCATTATGAGCCAAAGTATTCGGCCACACAAGCCTTGCAATAGTGCAGGCCCAGATATGTTTGGCACTCATCCAGCAGTTTTTAGACATGTCAAAAGTTAGTAAAATGGACTTGTTCAAAGTTAAGGACAAGCGTGGCAAGGAATATACAAATGTAGGTGTCTAAATCTTTAGCATATACATGAATATGATATGCATGTTTTGCATACGCTCGCTGTTATCGTTTCACCCGACATTTTCCTTACAAATCAAAATAATGGTATACCTTACATTGTTTCACCCCAGGAGGGTGAGGGTGAGGGGGATATCCTGGGGATAAGACATCCAACCATACCCAACCCATGGGAATTGACAGAAAATTTTGACATATGGATAGGGTATTAGACACCTAAAAGGGAAATTCTAGAAGAAACCATGTGCAAAATGTTAATGCCCACCTAGGGGTTTTCTGCACCCCACCCCCCTCACACACACACACACACATATGGAAAAACAGGAAAACATTCAGTATTCAGACACCTAAATCCTCACCATACTTGCCTTATAGTTTAACAAGCCTATCATACAAACAATTGTTGTATCTTAAACTGTTGAGCCCTCTTTGTTCTGCAGTGTCTGATCTGGGTGTAAATTCTTTGCTCAGTACTTAGGGGTAAATACATTATGTTATTTCTGCCCGAGGTACTCAGTGGAATCACCTTGGTGTGGCAGTTCTAATGAGTACGCATAAGATAGTATTCATGTAAAAATACCAATATTGCAAATTATCACCTCAATTATCGCCTTTACCACTCTCTGGTGGAGCTGTAGCAATATCATCGATACATCAATATATCACGAGATTTTTTAAGATGATGCTGTACTTTGGTATTGCTTTTTCATGATACTTGCATATTTTTTTTTTTTTTTTTGATATATACCGGTAAAATGGCAACAAATCTGAATTTTTCTTGTGCAACAAAGTTGTCTTGTAGATTTTTTGCAGCTACCTAAATCATTTTCAGAAAATGAACACCATCATATGCAAGGCATAAATGTGTAAGAGTTTGCATAAAAATAGTTTAACAGTTTTATTATGACAAAGTATATATCAATGTTATGTTGCCTTTTTTAAAATGCAACTCTTACATATTTTAAAACAAAGACAGAAAACCCAACAGGGCTAAAGTATCATGATACAGTAACATATTGGATTCTTGATATTGTGATAGTATCATATTTTTTTCTGGTGATACCTAGCTCTACCCAGCAAACACATAATGCCGTATTAACGTTATTGGACGTCGCTGCGACGTCAGCAGCGACATCAAAATGACGTTACTATGACGTGTGTTTACTGGGTACAGTCTCTGAGCAAATTCAACAGACAACAAAATCATATTTTCTTATTTTTCCCAGAATATAGGCTTTGACATTTCATTAGACAATTTGCAAGAAATGTCAAATCATGTTTTCTGGCATATATAAGAAAAAAAATCATAAAGTTGTCTGCTGAAATTTTTATCAAGCATGCTAAGCATTAATTTCATTTACTACCTCGTATCACACCCTTACAAATGAAAATGTAGCAATCTTCAGAAGATCTACGTGGAAATCTCTCAGCCATACAGGTCCATCAATTTTCACGTTATTGATATTATCCATCCACTGGCCATGAGGGATATAAATGTCTCGGAGTACCATGTGCTGTTTTAATACAGGAGCCACAAGCAGAGAATCGCCTATGAGAAACTCATCATCAATGGTTTGAGAAGTTGGATCTGTTGAATGAAGCCACCACAATGGTCGAATAATGGGTGCACCTGTGGAGAAAGAGAAATGAGCCATAGATAATGAGCTTTTTCATTACAAACTCATATAAGGGTGTATACTGACTTTAATACCCACAACAGAACATAGTTCCAGATAAGAGGGCGTATCCAGACAAACATGTTGTGTGCAATAAAGTACAGTCAACTCTCGTTATCTTGAAGTCCAAGGGATTTCCTGAAATACTTATAGATATCCATACCTCAACATATCAGATTTGCAGAATTAAGGAAAAAATAAATGGAACAACAACATTTAACAAATGAATAAGTAATTTGACTCCTGGAATTAGAGATATATTGAAAATATTGTTGAAAAGAGGAGAAATTGCTCCTTAGGAGCAATTTCTCCTCTTTCCACAAACTTTTTGTTACCTGTTGTTAGATTTCCATGTTAAAACAGAGACCAGATTTTCGCTTTAAGATAACCGTTATTTGAGATAAGCGAATTGAGATATCGAGAGTCAACTGTATATCAAAGATCTCTTGTACATGTAATTTAACACTTTGCATGCTGGGTAAAAATTATAGCAGATGACATGAAAACACTTCCCATTTTTCTAGAAAACAGGGTTTGTCCAATTAGCAAAATATATGTAGGGTCACACTGACTGAAACCAGACAACAGAGTGGTGAGGCCTTTGCATGAAATGTCAAACCGTTCCTCTAAGGGAAAAAAGAAAAATACATTTTGTATTTCAAAGTGTGATCTGCTGATATTTTTACCTAGTAATCATTAACATAACCTCTAGGCCATATATCATCATCATCATCATCGGATTTTTGATTAACATGCAGGTACAGAGGCAACATCCACATCAGTGGCCCCCCTTCAAGGTAGCTGGCTTGCTGCATGCATGGCAGATCTCACACCAGATCTCCAGGTATGTCTATCATGAGGGTTGATAGCCGAGAGCTTCCACTCTCTGCAATCCCTCTCTGTCAGCTGCTTCCATGTCATCTTGGGTCTCCCAAGCCCACATTTTCCATCAACCTGTATTCAAAGACTGTCTTGACTGCACCATTGGAGCATTCCACACCAGCGTAGCTAATGCCATGCAGATCCAGACCTAACCCTTAAACTGCCGATCACAACAATTGTCGTCTGCTTTGTCATCTGCTTGTAATTTTAAAAGTCATTTCTGCAAACAGTGTGGACCCAGATCAGATCTCTGTCCACACTGTTTGCCTGTATGCAAAAATAGGTTTGAAAAGTTTGCAAGAATATTCAGCAGATGACATAAACAGACGACATTTTCAGATGCAGGTTTTCTTGGCATTTTAAGGTTTAATAAGTACATAGTGTAACCTGGGAGTTTACTGAGTGTGTATGCATGTGTGCGTGCATGCGTGTGTGTTTTAAAATTGCTTTTAACAATCATTTGATATCCTTGGAGGTTGAGTCTTGACCCCCAACTGGGTACCAATGCACAAATGAAAGATCAACAAAAAAAAAAAAAAAAACCCTAACAGTGTGTTGCGAAAACAATGCTGTAGCAGTGTTGTCTAAGGAATGCGCCTTTTCACACCCTTGGGTCAATTTTAACTACCCTAAATCATGTTCTCATTTTCACAAACGGTGTTGTAAAATCCACACCTTTTTCTAAAACACTTGCATTTTTATGCCCTAAACAATGACAGTGCTGTGCCCAGCCCAGCCCAGCCCAGCCAAAAGTAGTACTTTTTTCAATGCTTTTTTTTTTTTTTTTTGTTCAAACATTGGTTTCAATTTGGATAACATGACCCAAGCTCCATCCCATCCTTTCACTGTGCTTTCCAGATATGACAGGAATTTCAACCATTTCACAGACCTGCCTCATCATATTTTAATCATTATAAAGTTATTCTAGATTAAGCCTTGGTTCCCAAGTACTTAGTTAACTCAATGCTCCAGTTAGCCCTACAAAGGAACGGGCCATCTCTGCTGTCCTCTTATATCACCCCTTCACACCTCCCTTATGTACAATTTCAATTACTTCAATAACAACCTATATTTTGCTGAAAATTTCATGACAACAGGACAAAAAGAAAAGATGTTACATGTACTGCTGTTTACCTGTCTATCATATGTACCATCATGCCCAGGGCAATGACCTTAACATAATTTATCATTTGTAAGTTTGTAATGGCTCAATAGATGCCTGCTACACAAAGTTGTGCTCCCATTCTTGCCATTCTATACCCATGCCCGATCCAACACCCTTTGGATTACTTCACACTCTCACAGGTGATGTATCAGTGGACTAACTAACTATTAGTGTAACAGTCTTGATCACATGACTGTCATATGATGGCAAGTCATGTTACAAACTGTGTTTGCTTCACCTACATGTACTTATAATAAAAATAAAAAAAAAAAAGGAAAAAAAAAACTAGACTATGAAGAGAGCATATGCTCACTAATACCCCCAGCCATGGCCATCAGTGATAAGACACAAATAGCCAGAACAACAAACGGAAAGAACTCTAAATGACCTGACCCCACAGCCCCTATTTTCTTTCCCACAATACTAGTCATACTTGTCATGTGTACTAAATTTCCAGATTCTAGGTAGAGTAGTTCTTGAGATATCTTTGACACAAAATAAATGTTAACTCACACACAAATAGCCAGAACAACAAAGGAAAATAACTCTGAGTGACCTGACCCCACAGCCCCTATTTTCTTTTCCACAATACAACTAGTCATACTTGTCATGTGTACTAAATTTCAAGATTTTAGGTATAGTAGTTCTTGAGAAATCTTTGACACAAAATAAATGTTCATTCACACACAAATAGCCAGAACAAAAAAGGGAAATAACTCTAAGTGACCTGATCTCACAGCCCCTATTTTCTTTCTCACAATACAACTAGTCATACCTGTCATGTGTACAAAATTTCAAGATTCTAAGTATAGTAGTTCTTGAGAAATCTGACACAAATAGGCAGAACGACAAAGGGAAATAACTCTAAGGGCCTGATCCCATGACCCCTATTTTCTTTCCCACAATACAACTAGTCATACTTGTCATGTGTACAAAATTTCAAGATTGTAGGGACAGTAGTTCTTGAGAAATCTTTGACACAAAATAAATGTTTACTCACACACATATAGCCAGAACAACAAAGGGAAATAACTCTAAGTGACCTGACCCCACAGCCCCTATTTCCTTTCCCACAATACAACTAGTCATACTTGTCATGTGTACTAAATTTCAAGACTCTAGGTATAGTAGTTCTTGAGAAATCTTTGACACAAAATAAATGTTTACTCACACACAAATAGCCAGAACAAAGGGAAATAACTCTAAGGGACCTGGCCCCATGGCCCTTATTTTCTTTCCCACAATACAACTAGTCATACTTGTCATGTGTACAAAATTTCAAGTTTCTAGGTAAAGTAGTTCCCGAGATATCTTTGACACAAAATAAATGTTAACAGACAGACTGACTGACTGACACACAGACACATAGAAAAGACAAAAAATATATACCCCCATTGCATACTTTGTATGCCGGGGGTATAAAGAAAACTCCAAGACAATAGCACCATATGTGGCCACTGTCGGAAAGATTTGATAACTTGCAATGATACGTCTACTATTTGTGTACATTAATCACCAGAAATTGTTTCAAGTACATTTTGCGTGGTTGGCAGAGGAGCCCATTTGATCAGATAGGGGTGAGACTGAAAAAAAAAAACAGAAAAAATAAAAGTGGTGAATTTGACTGCAATTTTGGAGCAGACAAATGAAGATTTTTGATAAAGCACATAATTCCCATCAAACAACCTAGAACAAGGATGTGCCTTGTTTCTGGAGGTGCTGAGGGGCTCTCAAATAGGCCTTAGCCCTGAAATCATATATATACATAACCACAGGATAAGGGTTAAAGTGCCAAGCAAAATTTACCAACTGGAGATGACATCAGAATATTGTATTTCTGCTTCTAAAGACACTGTCTAATGATGGAGGAAAGCCAGGGCAGTTCTCAGCAGATTGGCCAAGAAATACCCTGTGAAACCTCAACAACAATCACTAATTTATACCAGCTGGTTATTTAATATTGATATTTTTTTCACCACTCAGCTATCCAGGCAGATGACATTCTAAAATTTTATATTTCATTTTTCAGAGAAAATAAAATGAGCCATCTCATCAGGACTACGCTGTTTGCCATTCTGTTTTGATGTTTGACTGACATCCCTGTCTGCAATAGTGGATGTGTCCAAATTCAAAGATGGAAGAGTTCATTTCATAAACTCAGAGGTGAAAGGGTTACGACAACTGTTGTTATTTATGCACCAAAACATATATTGTGGGTACTAAATGAAATCATCTTGCAGAGGCTAATCTCACAAGATTCCACAATATGTGCAAAAATAAAAATTACTTCTGAATACTCCTGTTTTCATGAGCTAAATATTTGTATATCAGATACATTATAAATATTTGTATATCAGATACATTATAAATATTCCAGATACATTATAAAAATAGGTAGATGTATGCGTTACAGTCAAAAGTTTTGGTGAGATTACAGAGAAACAATGGCCAAAAGTTTTGTTTGTTTGTTTTGAGGTTTTACAGCCCAGTCAACCCAATGGGGTCATGTCAAGCGCGGTCAATTTACCTAACCACACGTTTACTGGGGAGGCTTAGTCCTCTAAGCCGTTAACCAGTATTGTGCACATTCTTTCGCAAGAAAAGGCCTAAAGTTGGGAGGTTCTGAAAGAAACAACAGCATTTTAATTGACTTTTAGTGTGTTAGAATCAAAATAGATCAGCTCTAGTGTATGATTTGCTGATTTATAAATCACTGTCCGTTTGTAATTTGTAAGTAGCTTAATCACTCACACTACAGGCTCTGATTTGATCTACTGACCTCCAAATTGTAATTTATTACTTAACAAATAACAACTAGAACTGATCTATTTCTTAAGTATAGAGATATTCAGGTTGCAATTATTATTTTCTGTCATTTGCAGTGCAATGATATATTAGTAACTATTGAATTGTTACAGTAATTGTCTTAATAGACTGCTCCTGTATTATTGCCTTTGTTCTTGGAAAATTTACCCATAACACACCTGGTAATCTCGTAAGGGGCAGCCGGTACTTAGGCACTTAAAATCTTTACGCGAACTTCCAGCCATGACTTATGAGACATCCAAATGTCAACAAACGGATAAGTTCTCCTGATTTATTGATTTTCAGTCAATTTCATAGACATATTTTGAAAAATCGGACAATGCTATTCCCAACAACTTCCACTTCTGCGCTGGAAAAAATAGGTGTTGGCTTAAATAAAAATAGCCATCAGAGGAGATGGCAAATCCCCAGACCAAACCATCATTTCTAAATTTAGTGTATTTCAATCGATATCATGGATATATTGAACAAGAGCAAAGTAAAAAGATGCAAAGATAGTATGAAATGTGACCAAAATAATAAGTGAAAACAAAAATAGGTGTACTGTAAATTATTTTATTTTTGTGTGTTCTTTTATTTATTTTTTTTTATTTTTGTCAACATCATCTAATAATTACTTCTGATGTGATAATTTGTACAGGATACACAATATTTGCAAATACTTTGAGTTTGTGAGTGTACATATTCAGAAATATAGCAAAAATAAATGCCTTGTAAAGGTAAAGGAACTTGCAGTATGTTTATTGGGGTAAAAAAATCAACAGAGTTAATGTCCTTCTTACATGTTACACACCGTCTTGACCTGATATATATCCCTACCAAAAATTATCAAGTTATCTCAAACAGTGTGGGAGTTATGGCCTGCACAAGATTTCGGCATCAGGGGAGATAAGTAAATAATGGAGAAAGTTAGAGTACTCTTGAACATGACATACCTACTGGTCCTTATCTATGCCTCTACCAAATATCATCAAAATATTTCAAATCACATACTTAAGGATTTAGCTTAGAAATTCATTCAGGGCAGGTAACTAGAAAACAACCACAGCAGAGGTTGTCTCTCTTGCATGTGACACACCTACTTTTTGATACCAATGCCTCTATCAAATACACTGTATTATCAAAATATGTCTAAGGGTATCAAAGTTATGGAACACACAAGATTTTGGCTTCAGGGGAGTAACTACATAATGAAGAAAAAAGTGAGAGTTGTCTCTCTTATATGCAGCACACCCACTGGTCCTCCTCTTCATCTCTACAAAATATTATCTACTCAAACAGTATGGGAGTTATGGCCTGCACAAGATTTCAGCTTCAGGGGAGATAACTACATAAGGAAGAAAGTGAGAGTTGTCTCTCTTGCATGGGACATGCCTCCTCTTCATTTCTACCAAATATAATCAAAATATGTCTAAGAGTATCAAAGTTATGGCCTGCACAAGATTTTGGCTTCAGGGGAGATAACTACATCATGAAGAAAGTGAGAGTTGTCTCTCTTGCATGTGACAAGCCTACTGGTCATCCTCTTCATTTCTACAAAACATTATCAAAATATGTCTTAGGGTATCAAAGTTATGGACTGCACAAGATTTTGGCTTCAGGGGAGATAACTACATAACAAAGAAGAAAGTGAGAGTTGTCTCTCTTGCATGTGACATGCCTACTGGTCCTCCTCTAAATCTCTACCAAATATTATCATATTATCTCAAACAGTATGGGAGTTATGGCCTGCACAAGATTTCGGCTTCAGAGGATGCAAATACATAATGAAGAAAGTGAGAGTTGTCTCTCTTGCACTGACATGCCTACTAGTCCTTCTCTTCATCCCTACCAAATATTTCCAAATTATCTCAAACAGTATGGGAGTTATGGCCTGCACAAGATTTTGGCTTCAGGGGAGATAACTATATAAGGAAGACAGTGAGAGTTGTCTCTCTTACAAGCGACACACCTACTGGTCCTCTTCTTCAGTCCTACCAAACATTACCAAACTATGTCTAAGGGTATCAAAGTTATGGAGCGCACAAGGATGCGTACAATTTCTGCTTCAGGGGAGATACCTACAAAATGAATAAAGTGAGAGTTGTCTCTCTTGCACGCGACACGCCTACTGGTCCTCCTCTTCATCCCTACCAAATATTATCAAATTATCTCAAACAGTATGGGAGTTAAGGCCTGCACAAGATTTCGGCTTTAGTGGAGATAACTATAAAACGAAGATAGTGAGAGTTGTCTCTTTTGCATGTGACATGCCTACTGCTCGTACTCTACATTCCTACTAAATATTATCAAAGTATGTCTAAGGGTATCAAAGTTATGGAGGGCACAAGAATGAAGCTACAATACCTGCTTCAGGGGAGATAACTACATAACAAATAAAGTGAGAGTTGTCTCTCTTGCACATGACAAGCCTACTGGTCCTCCTGCTCATCCCTACCAAATATTATCAAATTATCTCAAACAGTATGGGAGTTATGGCCTGCTTCAGGGGAGTAACTACATAATGAAGACAGTAGGAGTTGTCTCTCTTGCACATGACAGACCTACTGGTCCTCCTCTACATTCCTACCAAATATTATCAAAATATGTCTAAGGGTATCGAAGTTATGGAGCACACAAGGATGCGTCGACGGACGAACAGACGGACACCATGCTGATCCCTATATCCCCCCCGAACCTATCGGTCGGTGGATAAAAATTGAAAAACCAAGCCGCTAATTTTCAATTTAATTTCACTCAGAGAAGGGTAGTCAGATATTCCTGTTTTGACTTTTTTTTCCAGTGCAAAACGAAGATATTTCCAGCTATCTTGGCTATGAAATACTTATTAAACATATCAAATAAGACGTACTGCAACCTACGTCTACGTTGAAATACATAAGATGCTAAACTTCCAAAGCTTTTGTTCCGGAGACTGAAATATTTGTGCCAAATATGACTTACGAGGCCGATTACCCCTTACAGGGGCATTAACCGTTACCTGGACAATAAAGCCAACTAACTGCCAGGTGTCTGGTTACAAGGCCTGACTATCCCTTATGGGAACATCAGCAATTATCAGAATGCCCCGCATTTAAAAACATGCAGAATTTAGACCAGACCAATTACAAAATATTCCATTTTATGACTTACATTTAAACAATCAAACACCATGAAAGGTTTTGCAAATGAGACAGCATGTTTCAACAAGGTTCTGATATGGAACGTTTGCATATATTTGAAGCTCTCAATTGAGCAAATTCATATAGAAGTTTCATTTTACTGCCGTAAAAATTGCTTTGTAATGTATAGGCTTTCTTGACCCCGTATGGGTTAATACCCCCATAAGGGGTTATCGGCCTCATAAGTCATATTCAGCACAAATATTTCAGTCCCTAGAACAAATGCATGGGAAGTTTAGCATCTTCTGTATTTCAACTTAGACGTAGGTTGCAGTATGTCTTATTTCATATGTTAAATAAGTATTTATAGCCCATATGGCTGAAAATACCATCATTTTGCACTGGAAAAAAAAAGTTCAAAACAGGAATATCGGACTACCCTTCACCTGGTGAAATAAAATTAAAGATTAGCCACTTGGTATTTCAAGCCCACACCTATCTTTTCCGGCATAGAAATGAAATTTGTTGGGAATAGCACTGTCCGATTTTTCAAAATATGTCTATGAAATAGACTAACTACAAATGTGTCAGTATGACACAGATGCCCCCGCCCAGGGCCATCCTCACCCACACGCAGGCATTTTGCAAAAAATGAAGTTGAAACAAGATGCCCACGGGCCACGATTCGCTCACCTGAGTGACATAGCCACTGCAGACATGCAGATGTTATGCAACATTTATCCAATCCTATCATCGCAACTAATGAAAATATCATCATTTGAACAGTTCTTAGTTTTGAAGAAGAATATATGGGCCTGACAGTCAATGGAGCATGATCATGAATAAACTATCAATCCCATTTCAACAGAAGGATCAATGTGAAATTTCGTGGAAATTGGCTAAGTGGTTTCTGAAGAATCGTGATTTTATACATGTAAACAGCACAGTGGCAGGGACATATTATAAATATAAATCAGATGATGGCCATCTTAGATTTCCAATCAGAACAATTTTAACTACTGTTGATCTACAAGTCACTTCGATACTTTCAATATAAATGTATATGGCCCACACAAATAGGGAAGCAAATTTGACCTTGGAGGTAAAAAGGTCAAATGTCAACATAAACCATCATTTGAGCAATTTTGGTAGATCTCCTGTCCCCTATAATTTGTGCAAAGATTAGGACCCAGGGCTTATTTGGTTATGGAGAAGAAGATTTTTAAAGGTTTTTACCATATATTGGCATGGCAGCCATTTTGATCAATGGACCATACCCATTTTAGCAATCTTTCATTCTCCTGCCCACGGAGGCTCCGCATGAAATTTGAGCAACACTGGCCCGGAGGCTTCAGAGGAAAAGCCATTTGAAATTATCAACATTTTTTCCATACAAATGTATGGCGCCCATACAAATGCATACAGAAGCAAACTTGACCTCGCCATAAAAAGGTTAAATGTCAATGTATGACAATTATTTTAGCAACTTTGGTAGACCGCCCGTTCCAGATGATATATGCAAAGATTCAGCCACAAGCCATCCTCGGTTTTGGAGAATAAGATTTTTAAATGTTTTTTCCCATGCAAATGCATAAGGAAGCAACTTGACCTTGCCGTAAAAAGGTCAAATGTCAATGTATGACCATTATTTTAGCAACTTTGATAGACCCCCTGTCCCCGATGATTTATGCAAATATTCAGCCCCAAAGCATCCTCTGTTCTAGAGAAGAAGATTTATAAAGGTTTTTACCATATATGGGCATGGCGCCCATCTTGGTCAATGAACCATGACCATTTTAGCAATCTTTTGTTCCCCCTACCTAAGGAGGCTCCATATGAAATTTGAGCAAAATTGGCCCAGAGGCTCCAGAGAAGAAGTTGTTTGAAATTCTGAACATTTTTCCCATACAAATGCATAAGGAAGCAAAATTGACCTTAACGTAAAAAGGTCAAATGTCAATGTACAACCATTATTTTAGCAATTATGGTAGCCCTCTTGTTCCCGAAGATATATGCAAAGATTCAGCCATAAGGCATGCTCAGTTTTGGAGAAGAAGATTTTTAAAGGTTTTTCCCATACAAATGCACAGGGAAGCAAACTTGACCTTGCCGTAAAAAGGTCAAACGTCAACGTACGACAATTCTTTTAGCAATGTTGGTAGACCTCCCGTCCTCGATGATTCCTGCCAAGGTTCAGCCCAAAGGCATTCTCGGTTCTGAAGGAGAAGATTTTTAAAGGTTTTTACCATATATGGGCGTGGCGGCCATCTTGGTCAACGGACCGTGACCATTTTAGCAATTTTTTATTCCCCCACCCTAAGGAGGCTCCATATGAAATTTGAGCAAAACTGGCCCAGAGGCTCCAGAGAAGAAGTTGTTTGAAATTCTGGTCATTTTTCCCATACAAATGCATAAGAAAGCAAAATTGACCTTAACGTAAAAAGGTCAAATGTCAATGTACGACCATTATTTTAGCAATTTTGGTAGCTCTCCTGTTCCCAAAGATATATGCAAAGATTCAGCCATAAGGCATGCTCGGTTTTGGAGAAGAAGATTTTTAAAGGTTTTTCCCATACAAATGCATAGGGAAGCAAACTTGACCTTGCCGTAAAAAGGTCAAACGTCAACGTACGACAATTCTTTTAGCAATTTTGGTAGACCTCCCATCCCCGATGATTCCTGTAAAGGTTCAGCCCCAAGGCATTCTCGGTTCTGGAGAAGAAGATTTTTAAAGGTTTTTACCATATATGGGCGTGGCGGCCATCTTGGTCAACGGACCGCGACCATTTTAGCAATTTTTCGTTCCCCCACCCTAAGGAGGCTCCATATGAAATTTGAGCAAAATTGGCTCAGCGGTTTCAGAGGAGAAGTCGTTTGAAAATGTTAACGGACGGACGCACGGACGGACGGACGGACGGACGGACGAAAAGTGATCACAATAGCTCATCCTGAGCTGAGCTCAGGTGAGCTAAAAAGGGCCATAACTCTCATAATAATCGGCAGATTTTACCCTAAATCGAACATGACCATATTTTATGATTATATACCTGTGCATAAAATATGAATCCAATACACAAATCAATCTTTTTTTAAAAAAATATCAGAAGGAAAACATCTTTTGAAGGTGAAAAAGGGCCATAACTCCCATAATAATGGGTTGATTTTACCCTAATTGGAACTTGACCTCTTTTTCATTATTATATACCTATGTGTTAAATATGAATTCAATAAACTAATGTTTTCAAAAGATATCAAACTGTAACTATTTTCCAACCTTGAAAAAGGGCTGTAACTCCAAATATAATTGGTGGATTTTACCCTTAATCAAACTTGACCTATATTTTATAATTATATGCTTGTGTATAAAATATGAATCCAATTCACTAATCTTTTCAAAAGTTATGGAACGGAAACCATTTTTCAAAGTTGAAAAAGGGCCATAACTCCCAAAATAATTGGTGGATTTTACCCTTAATTGAACTTGACCTACATTTTATGATTATATACCTGTGTATAAAATCTGAATCCAATACACTAATCTTTTCAAAAGATATTGAACGGAAACCATTTTTCAACTATTTTTCAATACTGACAAAGGGCCGTAACTCCAAAAATAATTGGTGAATTTTACCCTAAAATTGAACCTGACCTATATTTTATAATTATATGCTTGTGTATAAAATATGAATTCAATACACTTATCTGTTATGGAACGGAAACCATTTTTCAAAGTTGAAAAAGGGCCATAACTCCCAAAACAATAAATGGATTTTACTCTAAATCGAACTTGACCTACATTTTATGATTATATACCTATGTATAAAATTTCAATCCAATACACCAATCCTTTCAAAAGATATTGCACGGAAACCATTTTTCGAAGTTGAAAATTTTTTGAAGTTGAAAAAGGGCAATAACTCCCAAAATAATTGGTGGATTTTACCCTAAATCAAACTTGACCTACACTTTATGATTATATACCTGTGTATAAAATTTCAATCCAATACACCAATCCTTTCAAAAGATATCGCACGGAAACCATTTGTGTTACGTACACGACAGCCAGACCGGACGGACGGGTCGGACGTATGTACAGACAGCGGTGATACTATATGTCCCCCACCCAGTCCCCATTGAAAATGGCGGGGGCATAACAAGAGCTCCGCAAGCGGAGGCATTATAGGCTAGTGACAAGTAATAAGATGTAGCACATAATTATACTGACTCCTGTATAATTCAGTGCTCCAGATGTAAACTGTGAGTGGAGTTAATTGGAAACAAAAAAAAAAAAAAAAATACCAAAATTTTCAAAGGGGCGTAACTCTGCTGATATTTGGTGAACTGTAACCTCGAAACAACATGTGCTGCTCCACATCATGGTGTGTGTGTGTGTGTGTGTGTGTGTATGTGTGTGTGTGTGTGTTTGTGTGTTTAAATAAATAAAGTTTAAACCAAAAATATAAAAACATTGTACTTTTTGGTGAAGAAAAAGCACCTTATCTACATCTATTTGAAAGAAAAAAAGACTCAATCAATTTATTGACCCAGCAACCAAAGTCTAGGACATAATTACCTGCACTTTCATATTCTCTTGATGCCTTCAACACCAAAGGTGCAACAACTTCTTCATGTAATTTTACAAGTTGTTTTGCTAAAGTCATCACTTCATCATCATAATACCAGGGAGGAACAGAAAACACCATGACTGGCAAAAATGCAGCTAACTCCATCCACCTAATGTACAGTTCCTTTTCTGGCTTTTCAAGAATTGAATAAGAACTGTTCACTTTCTTATACTGGCCTAAACCACCAATCACATTAGGAATAACAAACGGATAACCTAGAATACCTAATGTTAAAATGGAAGGAATAACTGATTTCAGACCACCCTTTGTTCCCCACGATGAGTGTCTGTGTGACAAAGTCACTATCCCTGAATACGACTGACTCTTATATCCAAATGATGACAATGGTGTAATTTTTAAATCATCAGCCACACTTAGGATGTATTTTGAAATTTCCTGAAGGTTCTCTAAACCGTTTGTGTCTGGAACATCAACAGTAGATGAAAAATAGTTTGACTCCCCACCTAAAAATGAAAAACCATCCAACTGATACTGTTCTTTAATTTGAGTAAGTTTCTCTATAAACCACTCTTTGGTTTCAGAATTTCTCAGATCAAGTATATGCAATTCCTCTTTAGACCAGTGTACTTTTACAGGCAGGCTATTCTTGTTCAGTAATAATTTTGATTTGTCTGTGCTTTCTGCAGATACAACAAATGCTGAAACACCTAAATAAGTTTTAAATCCATATTCTTTCAGATACATAACCATTTGATGAGAATTTGGAAATAATGTCGTACTAAATACATCATCTTTTACATATGAATTTTCAAGATCTATTATTTCAAGAAAGCATTTACCAAACCCATTGTCCCCAATATCTTTGGCATATTTTAGCAAAGTATTTTGACTCAATACATTATGAAATAATGCAGTAGTGGACCAGGACGGTTTAAGGAAGAAACTGTCTTCTGGAACATGATTTGGAAGCTGAACATATTTACTCATTAAGTATCTTTGAATTTTTCTCAGATTAGCTGTTTTACACACAGTGTATTCTAAAACAGGTTTAATCACTTTTTCAGAAGCTTGAAAGCACAGTAGATTATTTCTTGACTCATTCACACTAATCAATAAAGGAGTTCTGCTATCTAAAATAACTGCTACACCAGAAGAGCTAAACCAGAACCAGTCAAGCACATTTCCTGTTATGGTGCTTTCCCCTGTATACTCTACTAGATCACTAGTCTGATAAGATTGAAATGGCACAGTGGCTTTGTTTAATGGCCATGCTTGCTTAGACAACAATGAGCCACCATACCAGTTTGCTTCCGCCATAGAAAAACAGGTCTCTGGAATATAATGATTAAACGTTGGTGTCCACTTAATTCTTTGACATGAACTGTGCTCATCAACAGAATTTTTAACTTCTAATTTCACAAGAGAATACCACATGGCACATAAATTTTTTGAACTGTTAAACAAGCCACAGTGTGTTGGTGGCCCTTTCTCATGTAAAACATCAGGGAAAGATCCACGAAGATACACATCATTACCCGATTTAAAGAAATATAAACTGGTCTGGAAATCAAATTCAATATTTCCTACTGTGATCTGTTTTATCTCAGTTTCAAGTAAAGGTGTTGTTCTAACATTTATAGCTGCAACTGTGTACCAGATCATTAAAGGTGTGAATATTGAGAGAAACAAACACTTCCATGACAGCAAAATCTGCAACTTCGGATACCTAAAATAGAAAAAATAACAGTCTATATTTTCAAGATGCACACAGCTGTTCTTTACTAAAATAAATGTGGGATTATTATATTTTCCCCAAATACTGGGACTCCTTATCTTACTTGTTTTCAAATTTCAATATGTCCATTTTACGACCTGCTAATGAGTCTATATGAACTGCTGAATGAGTAGAAAACAGTATAAACTGCGCCTTTAGGTGCAATCTGATCTTAATCTACCTAAGTTTTAAGGTAATTTAGATCTGACAAGTCCTTACTGCATGGGCAGTAATCTCGTCACTCATGGCCAATTGTTATGCAAAGAAATAAGTGACGCGAATATCCGGACATGAGAGCACGAGCTACAAAGGTGGCTATTTCAGGTCGGTTGTTGACAATCTGGGGCTTTTGTCGTCTAGGAGGGCATTATTTTAAGAATCAGAGAATGCTATACTGTGAGGAATTAAATTCCATACAACCCAGCATCAAAATTAGCATCATAACATATATATCATAACAATATAGCTACCGTTCCTAGAATTTGTTCCATTCTGGGGACAATCGCTCCGAATTTCGTGCCATTTTGGACGATTTTCCCATTAAAATTATTTTCAGCCATATCTGCATCTTGCGTAACAACTTGAATTGGACAGATGCTGTCATTTGGTATATGTATTACAATAACAACAATGCAAACCATCAATGCAACCAACAAAAATGGAAAAAATGCTAAAATTATAGGGCAGAATGAACAGCGCGTGCGGTTATGAATGACAAGATGTTCTATGAGTGACGAGAGCAGCGAAATTGGGAATAGATGTATGTTTCAGCTCGTAAAACAAATGCTTATTTCAAAAATATTTTAATTTTGTATTGTAAATCAATACCAACACGAAATAATCTTTATTATGTATTAACATCAACGTTTTGCAATCACGGCTTCTTCAGGATGTAATAAGCAATAGACATAGATGACGTCGCACACGAAAACGTAACGTGATGCGGTGTGCCACGCCAGCTACATCACACAAAAAATAGCGGCAATGTACAATAAAGCAAGTTATCCGGGGCACAGCAATTCCCACAGTATATGTAGTAGACCAAGTATACAACAAGCAAAGACCAAGATCAGTCTGCACATTCACGCAGCCAGATAAAAGTCCTCACTGGCCGCATAAAAGATATATATGATCCCAGCCTTCTATAGAGCGCACAGCGAAGACCCAGATCAGACCGTGCAGATGCGCAAGCTGATCCAAATCTTAGCCGGGCGCACATGCAAAATTAATGAACAGCCATGTAACAGATAAAATACCACAGGCCCTGACGCAGCAGACCTCCAGGAGGAAATAAAACCGGCCAGCAAAATAAACAAGAGGGCCATGATGGCCCTGTAACGCTCACCTGAGCAACATAACACTTTGAGAGCCTGATCTAGAACTGATCAAGGCAAACATTCTGATCAAAGTTCAAAATGATTATAACAAAGTTTTCTGCTGATTTGGCCCGGTGACCTAGTTTTTGATACCAAGCGACCCATTTTCGAACTTGACCTAGAACTCATCAAGACAAACATTTTGTGCAAGATTCATGATGATTGCTTGAAAAATGTGACCTCTAGAGTGATAACAAGATTTTACGCTTATTTGGCCAGGTGACCTAGTTTTTGACCCCATGTGTTCCAGTTTCGAACTTGACCTAGAAATCATCAAGACAAACATTTTGAGCCAGATTCATGATGATTGTTTCAAAAATGTGACCGCTAGAGTGTTAACGAGGTTTTCTGCTGATTTGGCCCGATGACCTAGTTTTTGACCCCAAGTGACCCAGTTTCGAACATATTCTAGAACTCATCAAGACAAACATTTTGAGCAAGATTCATGATAATTGCTTCAAAAATGTGACCGCTAGAGTGTTAACAAGGTTTTCTGCAGGTTTGGCCTGGTGACCTAGTTTTTGACACCACGTTTTTGACCCCAAGTGACCCAGTTTCGAAATTGACCTAGAAATCATCAAGACAAACATATTGAGCAAGATTCATGATGATTGCTTAAAAAATGTGACCGCTAGAGTGTTAACAAGGTTTTCTACTGATCTGGCCCAGTGACCTAGTTTTTGACCCCAAGTGACCCAGTTTCGAACTTGACCTAGATTTAATAGAGACAAACATTTTGAGCAAGTTTCATCAAGATTGGGTCAAAATTATGACCTGTAGAGTGTTAACAAGTTTTTCCTTTGATTTGACCTGGTGACCTAGTTTTTGACCCCAACTAACCCAGTATCGAACTTGACCTAGATTTCATAGAGGCAAACATTCTGACCAAGTTTCATCAAGATTGGGTCAAAACTGTGACCTCTAGAGTGTTAACAAACTAATTGGTGACGACGGACGACGACGGACAACGGACATAGGGTGATGACAATAGCTCACCCTGAGCTTATGCTCAGGTGAGCTAAAAATTCAGGCTGCACATCCGTGCAGACTGACCAATTATTAAGCTGTCGGCAAGGAGACCAAGATACCAATATGTCGCATAGTATTGACCCAACCAGGCTGCGCTACCACGCAGACTAAAAAGGCATAGACAAGGGCCAGCATCCACGGAGACAGCCGTACATAGACACAAAAGCAGACTAGCAAGACAAAATACTGGATCAATGTTGATACAAGTTATTCCTATAGCGCATATTAAAAAAAGTATTAATAGGAACAAACAAATCGTACGCTAGTCTACTTAATAGTATAAAGTAGCTTTGAATTCATGCCTTTTGGATACAAAGTATCAAGTTTATGAATCCAGTAAATTTCCTTACAGAGACGATCCATCTCATTATTGACAACATCGATAGGAAAAAATCTAAAATAGTCAACTGATGTAAAGCGACATTAGTAGCATAGCCTTGACCATCGTAAGTGTTAATATCAAATCTATGACTATTCATACGTCTGGGAACTTGTTGATTTGTTTGACCAATGTATTGCATGTTTACATTCTATCAGATAAATGACATTCTGAGACATGCAACCTGTTGAAAACCGCATTTTGAAAGACGCTTGAGTGCTACTACTGGTAAAAATCATCAGTTTTAATAATATTTTTACAATGAGAGCATCTACGTCGGTCACATGTTTGAGAAAAATGATGAGTTTTATCAACAAAAGACGAGCGTACAAGGTAATCACTAAAATTCTTAGGTCGTTTAAATGCCAAAATATGTTTATAAGCGTGTACAGAATTAACGCTAGCACTTTGTGACAGCTGTAACAAGTCCCAGTATTTGTTTATAACCAGACCTATGTTAGGCAAAGAGGTTGTATTCAATAACAAAGGGTATAACATTTTTATCTCCCGTTTCTTTTTTTTTTTTTTTTTTTTTTTTTTAAATATTTTAAAAAATAAGTACTTATCTTGGCATTTAATGCCCTTACAAGTGCGGATCCAGCAGAATTTCCGAGGGAGTTTGATTTATTCATATTACTGTACATAATCTATGTATTCGGACAGACAGGCCTGAGCAAACAGTGTAGACCCAGATAAGAAGCCGCAGGACACTGTTTGCCACTCACAGAGCAATTATACAAACACTTACAGGTAGTAAAATTTGTTGACTTTTTGAAGAGAAGTAGGTTTATCCAAAATTTCCAATGTAAATGAAATTTTGAGTCAAAGGGAGATTCGACCAAACCTTCCGACCCCATTTCCAATCCGCCACTGCACTCTATCCACAGGTAATGTCCTCAGCTATAGTAGGCTCTTATAACGCCCACAAAGGCTTTTAAATGAAATTAGTATGCAATGGGGTTAGGGGAAATACCCTTAAAAATTAAGCAAAGAGGACATGCTCGCTTAATATTTTTTATTCATCCCAAATGAAAGCTGAGCTGAAATTTCCATTCTGAGGGGTTGTGCTTTTGCTTATTTTAAAACTGCTTCCCTTACACATAGTGAATACATACCCCATTTATAAGGAAACAAGAAGATGGGTAGTGCACCAATCAATTTTTAGGATAATCATACACGCTAAAGGGACTGTGCACATGCGCCCATTCAACGTCACATCTGACATCACGAAAGTATGCAAATTGTTGAGCATGTAAGCCTCTCTCTCTCTCTCTCTCCCTCCCCCCTCCCTCCCTCTCTCTATGTTGGAAAGGACAATGTGACGCCCCTGAGTTCATTGTAATTGAGCTTATCTTGCTCTGTCTTTTATTGTTTTGCCTTGTGTGTATTGTTTGATGTCTTTTTTCTGTCTCCATGTGTTCATGTAAGGTCTTGTGTGTTATTCCCTGAATTTTGTCTTACTTTTTCTCCTCTGATTCTCCTTCGGTAGTTGACAATTGTTCAACAGAAAATGCATAGTTGTCATGGACGTCGTCATGACATTATTTGTTCCCACCAAAGTGTTATGTAATGTGGGTTTTATGACTTAACGTTATCCACTGTTGAGCGCCTTAATCATATGATAAGGTAAATTTTAGAATGTCTACAACCACAGAGGGGGGGTTTGGGGGCACCTCCACCCCCCTCCCCGAGTGTCTGCTACAAATCTGCTTTTGGCGTTAAGAATTAACATGAAAGCTTTACAATATGTACCTGATACCCTCTCTTATCTAGACCTATTGTTGATAGCTTAAATACATGAAATGTCCATACAAAACACCACTTGATCGAAAAGGAATGAACAACGTAAGCAGTGGACTACTCTCTGCCGAGTAAATGTTTTGAAATCTTTTCACGATGAACATGTATGTTCTATTACTGTTTTTTTTATACCTTATCCTTCAATACAGTTGATACCTGTTGCGTGGGAGAAAACAGTTTGACATTGCATTCAGCAATCTTTCAGTCCTGCCAATGTTCTCTTTCACGTTATTTGACAAATGTTTGACTCGAAGTTTGGACTATTACTCAGACGCTTTATCTCTACTATGTTGAGTGCCAAATAAACAAATAACTAGTAGGCCTACATTTTTTTTTTATTTTAGGGTCATTGGTATTGTTCAGCGAAGAATCAAACTAACTACACACAAATTGTAATCTCTACCACAATACTGTCAAATTTAGATTGATAACAGAAAGGTACAATGTACCATAGTCATGAGTAGAAGAAGATGAAGAAGAAGATGACGTCAAATGTCTCCTTCTCCTCTTGTGTGAAAGTTTAGACCTCTTTGATCTTCTGCTTCTCCTCTGAGAAGCCAAAGAGGAAGAAGACGATGTAGAAGATGTAGAAGAAGAGGAAGAAGACGATGTGTGTCTTCTCTTCTTCTTATATTTTTTTTTTTCAGTTACTATTCAGTAACCCATTTATTCTCCCCGCCAAATGATATATCAAGGGTCGGGGAGGACCATCCCTTGATATACCTTACAATATAGTCAGCAAATATGAACAAATTGGGTATGACAACTATACAGCTGTACATTATACGTCGACATATTTTATCTTGATACAAATAACTTCTAATTGTCATATATACATGTTTAAGTTTAGTTTGTAGCTGAAAAATAATGAAAAAGAGGGAAAGAGAGAGGTTATGTTTGGGGTGTTCTCCGCCTTGGTTCCTCTATTATAGCTGATATATAGGATGTTGGGTATGACAGCAATATTGCCAGGTTTCTGCATGTGTGTAAGTCTTTATAAGTATTCCACTTTTTTTTCAAAAATATCTAACTTCTTACTTTTTACTGCTATGCTTTTAAAAGTAAGATAATATTTTTTAAGTTTGTGCTTCAAGGCTATTAAAGAGAGTGGCTTGTTCAGTCTGTGTTTTGTTTTAGGCTGATCTCTCCTATTCCTCCTTGTCCGAGTTGTGTGCCTTTCTGTAGATTGCCAAATATTAATAGGCGGGCCTATGACTATACTTGGGTCTGACAGCAGACTAAAGTCAGGCTCTAGAGGTAACAAAACTCTTTTAGAAGTTGTAGAGTTCTGAGTCTCATTCCACAATGAATGCTCAGAGCCCCTAATTGATTGATTGGCTACCCTGTGTTCACTGCCGATCGTCTGCTGCATGATGACCGGTACCTGATAAGATGACTGGTGCCTGGTGACTGGCTGACCAGTGACTGGTGATTAGAGGCCCGGTGCCTGGTAATCACTAAATGATCAGTGACTGGTGACCGGTGACTGGTTGACAGGTACATGTACCTGGCTGATAGGTGATAAACTGCCCGGTGCCTGGTTGACTGGGGCCTGGTTGACCAGTAACTGATTGACTGGTGGCTGGTTGACCGGCGACTGGTGGGCTTACACTTTGGACACACTCGGCATCCGAGTAGTCGCCATCAAGCTGGGTCCTACCCCTGGCAGTATAGCCCTGTGGGGTGGTGCTTCCATCTAATGAATTGTCATCAGATGGATCTGAGACAGCCTGTCTTCTTTTCTTCTTGTTCTGCTTCTTCTTCGCCATAATTGATTCCTTGCAGAATATGTGCGACATTTGTCTGCAAGTACCCAGGTTTCCTCAGACCAAAGGCTGCATGTGGAGCAAGTCGATAACCTGGAACAAGAAGAACATGATAAGCAATTGTTATGGTTATCACACCGTGCTTTTATATTTCCTCAATCACCGCGAACGATCTTCATGAAAAGTCGCAAAAATTCGTAACCTGGACAAGCGATCAATAATAACAAGAAATTGAAAAACGATTTACAAAAAATAATAAGATCATGAGTGAAAGGAATGATAGAGGAACAAAAGAAAGATAAGGATTAATAAATATAACCGGAGAAAGAAAGAAATACAGATTTTTTTCAGCTAGCAATAAAAATCCTGTTTACTTTCTTGTCCACAGAAAAGAAACTGACATGTGATCAAAATAGCGGGAAGAGTGATGTCAAACAGGTATATGCTTAAAGGGACTTTCTATCGTTTTTTCTGTGGAAAGTTTGAAATAGCACATTATCTATAGGTTAATGTATTGTGCAGTTAAAATGACATTAAATTACTGAATAAAATAGGAATTCAGGCTAAATCTGCTTTATAAATGGCAGTGTATGTTTGAAAATTGGAGGTCCTGACTTCCAAATATTAAATATTAATACTAGGAAGTCCCACAGCATTTTTGGAAGTCTGGGACTCACAGACTTCCTTTCATGCAAGCACATTAGCATTTAGCTTTCCTTTTCACTCTTCAAAATAAAGCGAATTATTAAAATCATTTCAGAATCATCTTGCTTAGACAATTCTAATGCTAAAGATGGATTTTTGTGAAGGAAATAGTAATAAACATAAATATTTCATCTTTTAATCACACATCTGATCTCGGTTTCTGATAATCATTGAAGTGAAAACTAAAGGGATGGTCCTTTTCAATTCATAAAATTCTACAGAACTTCAGAGAATCTTAAAATCTTCATCTGATTATAGTGAAACATATGAATACAAGTATCTCAAATTTGAAACTTCTCTGAGATGGCGGCACCTGCCATCCTGTACTATGTCTGTAAGGTTATCACTTTTCAAGCTGAAAAAGAGTTTATACTTTCGTAAAGTAGGGTAAGTTAAATATACGATTGTTGGTATGTTCTCACCTTGTCTTCAATCTTCTCCACTGAAGATGAAACATTGTGCTGCATGGACAATGGCTACAATTCCAAGCTGTCTGTTAAAGTTGCACTGTTATAACTCCATAATGGAAATGTACCTCAGCAGCTGGAAGAAAAAGTGACGATCATATAGATTAAGGCTCCAGGTTTCACTATGCCTGGTGCAAAAAGGCAACTGAAAAAATAAGATATGCCTAAATGAATAAATAAATAAAGTATTCACTGCAGATGAAAGACATGTCTAAATACAAAGAAAGAAGTGCTAATATTTCCTAAAAGTGGCAAAACTATTCTCTTTTCATAGGTCTAGAGTAAGGCAATAACTAGGACAAAGTTCTAGGATATTTTTTTGTTATTTTTACTCAAAACCATATTGGAATTACTTCTATGAGCCATTAAGGTAATACTCTGTCCTATGTTTTGGTGCAAAAGTAAATATAGCAAATAGTGAGCAAAGCTCATATACCCCTAGCCATAGCTATCAGAGGCATGTTGAACCATAATTTTGTAGATGCAAATTCCCTAAGTATTGCATGGGAGAAATGTGCAAAACGAAAAAAAAATCTCACCATCTTGGTTTTCTCTTACACAACATACTTCACCATTGTCAGGGTATATACAAACTATAGACCTTTTTAAACACTACGTCACACAATAAACATCATTTGAAACCTCTTGGTCTTTAATGCAGAGTAAGTTCTAGCTTCGTTCCTATTGGATGGCAGAAAGTTGTTTATGTTTACCGGACAGTATAATTGCCGATGTTTATTCAGAAAAATAAAGCAGTTTCATTCGTCAAAAGTTTCTTTTCAGAAGAGATTCTTATCGAGTGATCATTTAAATGTCATAACCACAAATATTAACAAATAATAATATTTTGACTACACAGTAGCTAAAACTAGGCGTAAAATGGTCACCATACAGCAATATTACGGTTGCGCCCATGCCTGATAATATCGGAAAAATATCTTTGAAATTGTTTTATTTGTCTTAGGAAAAGCAGTCAGATTGCTTCTAAAAGCTGCATTTTAAAACACTAGGTAAAATTAAAGATTAAATATTAACCAAAAGTGATTTATTTTCAAAGTAGGCGCTGCCTCTATGTGATTCAGTTGCCTGGTAGCGTTAAAAATCTGATCAGTCAGTTTTCCAAGTAACATTTGGCCTGAATCAATTCGTGTCAATGGAACCGGAAATGTTTTTGCCATCCACAATTTTTGGTCACGTGGCATAACATTGTAATCACATGGTCAGTAGCCGGAATGAAAACAATAACATTAAAAAGGTCTATACTGTATACATCAATATAAGTGAACAAATAGATCTATATATGCACCAAAATGCATCAATATATGTATTTTGTAATTATATACATATACAATATATGTATAAATAGACCTATATTGTATATTTTATTTTACCAATGGTGGTTTGGGGTAGTTCGATGGACCCGTTTTATATTCCCATTTCTTTCATTACTAGGTATTTCTTTTAGGTTCCGAGACGTTTCCCCCCAATCCACTTCCTCCCTTAGACACTTCGCCACCCTAGTTGTTTTGCCCCACCCCCAGTCGTTTCGCCCCCTAAAACTTAAGTAGATAGAGTTAACTAGCTATTTAGGTAGTATAACGTCTCGAAAGTTATATTTGATCATCTTTAAAAGACAGTAATGCGATGAGGCACATTTATAAGGACCATTAACCGATTTACGCAGTGATCTAAGCATGGTGTCCCATGAAAGGGGCATTGGCAAACAACACAGACCCAGATCAGATGCCGCAAAACTCTGTTTCCATTAACCACAGGAATTTCTGTAAAACATGGTAGTAGTAAAACCTAAGCAGATACCCCTTATTTTTTTAAATGGACCGGTCCAAAGAAAACAGATAGAAGAGTCCATTTGGCATAAATGTAAATGTTTTAATACATTGAACGGATAATTACACCATTTCAACAACCTTTGTTGTATAACGTTATTTGAGAAACAACTCATAAACCTGTCATCGCCCTGTCACGTCAGGGTAAGGATAACTAATCCTTAGTTCCCGGCCAGCACTGGGCCTTAAAAAGAGGCCACTCTGGGAGGTGTGACTAGGATTTGTTACACTAAAATATTGGGATTGTCTTCCTCAAAGATTTTAGTGTAACCACTCACCAGCCATATTTTTTTTTCTTTCTTTTTTTTATTTATTATTATTATTTTATTTTTTACTTTCTTTTTTATTTCATTCTTTTCATCTCTTTTTACTTTCTTTCTTTTTTTCTTATCTATTATTTCTTTTTTTCTTCTGTTTATTTTTTTTGTTTTTTTTCAATTTCTTTTCTTTTGTAAACATTTTAAATTTGATGAATACCTCTTTCAACCCTGCAGATAAAATATATTCCTTTGCAAATTGTGTAGAAACAGATGGGTTGGCTCAAACATAGCCATCCCATCAAGATCTACACTGTTTGCCATTTGGTTCTGCTGCAGGAACACCATTACGAAAACATGCTTATTCAAATATACTGAAAATTTTACCACCAAAAACTGAAAATTTTCAGATAAAAAAATTCTGATATTTTTCATATTTCTGCTCAAAACATAGATTGTGGGTGCTCATCAGAACTGCCTCAAGGAGGCGGTTCTAATGAGTACCCACAATCTATGTTTTTGAGCAGAAATAAGAAAAATAAATGTATACCCCTGTAAACCCCAGTTTTACTGTATAAAAGTGGGGTTTAAGGGGGTCAAAATTATATAGGCAAGTTTTCGTGATGCTGGGGTGAGAGGGTAAAAAATCCTAAAGGGAAAGGGCAATTATGATTAAGAAAGTATCTAAAATTAAAGTTCTTGACAAAGCATGGATGCCGCCATTGAAAATATTTAAGGAGATTTTATGACATCATAAAGTCTTAATGCATCATTTTCAAGATCTTTCATAACTTTCTTGATACAGATATGAAAATTTGGGATTCCATTTTACTTTTTACCGTCATTGTTCACCGACAATGTCAAAGAATCAACCAACCAATTTAATACACTATTTGAAACAGGTAAATGTACGAACAAGATAATAAAAGCCGTATGCTAAGAGCATGTGCTTTCACACCTCACTATTAATCGTGTAAACAAGATGATTAACGGTATGGATTACAGCAGTTAAAACTTTATTAATTTTGATTAAAAAACTACATTAATTTTCTCTTACTTAGATGCACTGCACTAAACTTAAAGACAGAGATTGTAATGATGAGAAAGACTGGGTTTGGGTACAATGTAGACCATTTAATTATGCAAAAGCAAGTACTGAAATATGATACATGCAGCTGGCAAAACTTGCATTTAAAATAAAGACTAAGCAAAGCAAAGGTAATTCATTTGTTTAGGGCAAATGATCTCCCCATGGAGATGATGACGAGGTGAAGAATGTCATTGTGTTAATCCAGCCCTTTTTTTTTTTTTTTTTTTTTTTTTCATATTGCCCTGTACAAGGGCCTTCCACAGTTTATATGCCACATAAACACTAATCAATGAGTTGCCATTTTAGTGTCTCATTCACAAGATTCACATTAATATCCTTATTTCACTGAATTGAACCAGGGTTAGGTGTCACAGTCACAAGATACACATCAATGTCCTTATTTAACTAAATTTGAACCAGTGTCCATAGGGCTGACCCTGTTTATAGCGCAGTAATCATCACAGAATCTATCACATATCACATCAAAAGCTAAATGTTTAAATATGATTATTGTAATAGCGATGCAGCGAATTTATTGGTCTACCTACTCTACATGACTAAAACTACAACATAAATGTATGAACAACAACAGATAAAATCAGTAAAATATAAGTGTACAGTGCATCTTGTACCACAAAAAGTGGAAGGTGGGTGGGGAAACAATTTGCAAAAATTTTCCAATATGGCGGATAGCGATGCTGCTGGCTGTGCGCTGCTGAGATTAATGCCGCAGGGCCGCCAAAGACAGAAGCCAAAAACCAATGCTCCTGAGAGGGATAAGCTAATTGCCTATTGGTGGATTACTATCACCTGACAGATGAGGCTGAGATAAGCCAGTTCCTGGAAACCGGGGTATCAACAATATCTAAAAATAGATGCAGGCTTACACAAGGGTCATTCATTAAAAGCATGATCAGTAAAGATAAGTAAGGGGTTTTAGAGGGTCACCTTGTGTAGTACCAAGTATCCTATTCATTGAAAAATACTGCAAAGAATAGGGGTCCCAAAAGGGATCCTTGGGGGACCCCTGCGAATAAAGTCAATAAAATTAATAACAGATTAAACAATTTAATCTTCTCAATGAATGCCGACATCGATTCACAAAACAAATAATTTTCTTTTTTTTTTCTTTCCTTCTTTTCTGTCTTCATTCGTCCGCATATTAAAATAATGGAAAAAAATATTATTATTCGATCATATTGTATTTTATTATTCATGATTCTTCCTCTTTTGTTGATTTGTTGATTACTGGCTCTCACACACACACACTCACATACATGCACACACACACGAGCGCGCCTTTGCATAATATGCATTTTATGTAGACATTTAAACTGCATAAATGTACTAAGTGCCCTGTCGCCTGCCAGTAGCTGACAACTGTCCTTCTTCAAAATGATCTTTGTGTTCTTACTTAAACTGTATTCTTTCTCCTTACAAATGTTCATAAATGTTTTATGATATTATATTCATACGAACACGCACAAGACACAGTTAAACAGGGTTGTGGACGAAATGACTAGGGGTTATGGATTGGGAGTGATAGGACTAGGGGGGAAATGGTATTGGGGGTGCGAAACGACTAGGGGCGAAACGACCAGGGTTAAAAACGTCTTGGGGGCGAAACGTTACATTTCTTTTACAGCCTGTTTAGGGTTGGTATAAAATGCAGCACTTCTGCGCAGCTATATTAAATATATAGGAAAATGCAGCCACTATAGAAATATAAGATAATGCAGCTATTATAGAAAGAGGTATAAAACGCAGCCAAATGTGCAGCCGATATAGAATATATAGGGATCACTGTTAAGAGATATTTTGTTCAATCTTGTTAAAGCTAGATCATTATAAGATTTAATCTATTTTTGATAATTAGAAGACTTTTTTTATG
Source organism: Anodontia alba (assembly GCA_964016985.1). NCBI lineage: Eukaryota > Metazoa > Mollusca > Bivalvia > Lucinida > Lucinidae > Anodontia > Anodontia alba. The sequence goes on along the minus strand of OZ024827.1, from coordinate 60,540,998 downwards.
ACTGAGTTTATCATGTTAAACCGTTTCAGAGAGAAAGACGCCTGAGCATTCGCAGTTTGCATATGCGCATGCAAAGTCATCTAATGGGGGCTAGATGTCGAATTCTTGGTCTAATTAGCTTTGTCTAGTTCTGTACTAATTGTGCGAGAATAGTGAAGGCTATGGCGAGACTGCCTGGATGCGCAGCCGCGACTGAGCCCTCGCTGTTCGCATATGCGCATGCAGTCATCTAGTGGGGCTACATGTAGATGTCCGAATCTTGGTCTAAATCAGCTTCAACTAGTTCTATACTATATGTGAGCGAACGGTGAAGGATTTGGCGAGATTGTGTGGAGGCGCAGTTTCGCCATAGCCATCGCTGTTCGCATATGCACATTCAAAGTCATCTAGTGGGGCAAGATGTCAGATTCTTGGTCTAATTAGCTTTGACTAGCTCTATGCTATATGTGAGCCAACAGTGAAGGCTTTGGTGAGACTGCGCGGAGGTGCAGTCGTGCCTGAGTTTTCGCTGTTCGCATACATGTATGTGCATACAAAGTCATCTATAGGGGCCAGATGTCGGATTCTTGGTCTAATTAGCTTTGACTAGTTCTATAATAATTGTGCGCGAATAGTGAAGGCTATGCAGGGGTCATCCTAGAGCTTTCAGAGAGGGAGAAGTTTTGCAACAATTTCAGGATTTCAGGGAGAAGTTTTGGTCCAAATTTTGAATTTCCCTATACACTCTATACATTTTCACTTCTCCCTCAGCTCAAGACAGGGAGAAGTCAGCCAGCTTAGGGAGACTATTTCTCCCAAATCGCCCTCTAGGATGACCCCTGCTATGGCTGCACCTGAGCCCTTGCTGTTCGCATATGCGCATGCAAAGTCATCTAGTGGTGCTAGATGTCGGAATCCTGGTCTAAATTAGCTTCGACTAGTTCTATACTATTTGTGAGCAAACCATGCAGGCTTTTGGCAAGACTGTGTGGAGGCGCAGTCTCGCCATAGCCATCGCTGTTCGCATATGCGCATTCAAAGTCATCTAGTGGGACTAGCTCTATACTATATATGAGCCAACAGTGAAGGCTTTGGCGAGACTGCGCGGAGGCGCTGTCGCCCCTGTCTTCGCTGTTCGCATATGTGCATACAAAGTCATCTATGGGGGCTAGATATCGGATTCTTGGTCTAATTAGCTTCGACTAGCTCTATATTAAATGTGAGCGAACAGGGAAGGCTTTGGCGAGACTGCAATATATTTGCAAACTCGGGCAACTCTCTAGATATATTCTTCAGAACTGTCTTTTATTTCTGGTAAAAACATAGAATGTGGCAGAACAGTCTATGTTTTAGTGCAGAAATAAGAAGACAAACAGGTTATGTTTCCGGGTTGATCACTTTGAACCAACAAATTCAAAGTCGACCGTGTCAAAGACCATACAAAGAATACATACGAAATACTTTGTTCCTCGTAGCTGCTTTATATAAAAACACATAATCAAATATAAAATAAATTTTATGATGAAAAAGTGATATTTTTTCGTATTTCTGCTCAAAACATAGATGGTCTATGTCTTTGAGCATTAATAAGAAAAATAATGTATACCACAGTAAACTCCAGTTTTATTATATAAGTACACACATAGCAGAGAACAAGACGAAGGTCCGCTCTGCATTAATTACTGCTTTAAAACTTCTATCATGTCAGAATCTGTGTTTGTGGCCACCAGGAATTCAATTTGTGACAGATTTAAAACACACAATTTTTCATTTGTAAATAAAATCATTTTATCTTAAAAATTAAGCCATTGCTTTTAAATAACTTGTTCTTGATATTTTAAATTAATTATATGGTATGGACATGTGGAACGCTCCAGTGGTGCAATCAAGACAGCCTCTGACATACAGGTTGATGGAAAGCGTGGGCCTGGGAGGCCCAAAATGACATGGAAGCAGCTGACAGAGAGGGATTGCAAAGAGTGGAAGCTCTCTGCTATCAACCCTCATGATAGACATACCTGGAGATCTGGTGTGAGATCTGCCATGCTTGCAGCAAGCCAGCTATCTGGAAGGGGGCCCACTGATGTGGATGTTGCCCCTGTACCTGCACGTTAATCAAAAATCCGATTATGATGATATATGATATATTTAGTTACACCAGTATCAGCCTAATCCTTTTACAACAAACACCTTGGGGTGAATTACTCAAACGGTAGCAGTACGCATACTTAATCCCATTACCTGTTGTTAATGCGCGCGTGCCAGTTGTTAAATACAGTACACAGTAACAAGTCCCTGTAAACTCCACTTTTATATAGTTGCAGACGACATTTGGAAATGTTTTCTTTCCTCAGAAAAATGGATTAGATATTTCATGCAAACCTACATGAAATGACAGATCCTATGAGATAGTAATTTGATAACAGACAAGCCTCCTGTCCTGCAGAATTTTATTTTGTCCTGCCAAAAATTTCAGTTTGTCTGACAGCTGTCCTGCATCTGTTGGAAAGATTTCGCGAAGACTGACCATATGAATTTAAAGTGAGAATGAGTAGGTCTAAACCCAACAGTAATTATAGTTTTTTCTTTTTTTTCTATAAAAATATATAGATCTATTTAACTGCTAATTCTAGGTGGAGAATATGGGGGAATATGGTATTTTAGTCTATTTTAACTCTATATATTCTATATCGGCTGCATATGCGGCTGCGTTTTATACCTCTTTCTATAATAGCTGCATTACCTTATAATTCTATAGTGGCTGCATTTTCCTATATATTTAATATGGCTGGGTCGGGTATAAAAGCCAAGTCCGATCTGATCCGCCGATCATTTTTCTGCCGATCATAAATTTTATTTTTGTCATTATATCTAAGCTATGATTCAAATGTTCAGTATATCAGTTTTATATGATCATATTATATAACTGTAATTTACAGCAATGATATTATTAAAATCTTTGTTCTAGTTTTTGATTGAGAGTAATTTTTTCTCGTTTCAGGGGTATAAAAGCCAAGCTCGGAAGAAAAAATAGCCGAGAGAGATTTCTTGATTTTTTGTCTCTGTTTTGTCCTTTTACAGAACAGACTTAACTATAAATGCTGAAATTTTAGTACATGTGCATTGTGATTCAACAAGCATATACATATGTTTCAATAAAATCAGTTTTTTCCCCGTTTGTTTACCAAATTAGATGCATCTATTAATAGACCTGTAAACATGACGTTACATACAACAACGTCCTGAAATGAGACGAAATGGGGGAATTTTCTTACCGCGGAAGATAGTGTTTTAAGAATATCGAATTGATATTAATATCTGTATTAATGTTATTTCTCCTTTTTCGTCTATTTTCTTTTTTTTTTTTTTTTTACAGTAGTAGTTGGGTCATTTTGTAGCTTTCGTATTCGTTGCGGTCCGGCGTTTCTATTTTTAGAATAGTATCGGTGCAAAGCAAAGATGGACAGAAAAAAAGGCTAAAATAGTTTATATATGACATAATTTTCATATGCAAGAAACTAATTATGTTCTAGTGACCATTTATTCTCTGAGACAGAGCTGATCTCTGTATATATTAGCTTCACTACTGAGAAAACTATTGATTTTCTTATATTTACTGGACTTGGCTTTTATACGTGCAAAGCAAAGCGGGCCCAAAGGGCCCGCGTGCGAAGCACGCCTATAGATAACACATAGCATTTAAATAAAGTTCATTCAAATGTAGTTATTTACCTAAGAAACTTAAAAACTTTGGACAACATGGCACCTTTCATATGTAATACTGGATCCAGCATCAGAAACCTAATTCTGACCGACGCTCAATGAAGCCGGAACACATTTTTGCTCACAAGTATCTTCTCGACATATCGAGAGAGGATTAGAATCTATTTACTTCGCATTTAAATTGATCCAAAAAATTTTCAAAGTTCAAATTCCAAAGTCAGATGTGAAACGAAATGAAAGCTAACCGAATTTACACCGTACTGGGGAAAAAAGAAACAAAATGTGCACGAGAATCCTGGCATTACGTAACGGGGTGTTCCCGTAATGTAGCTTTTGTTGTCCGCTAAATGTTCCTGCGGGATTTTTCTGTCACTGTAACCACGTTTGTTTACACTTTTTTTTTTGAGATGTAAAGCAGGTATTTATGAAACCAGCATATTGAGACAAGATTTTAAGGTAGTTTAATCATTTATCTAATCCAATATGTGTAAATGCTGTTCATTGCTTGAAAAAAAAAAGGTTTTAAAAGAGGTGCTCTGTAGGTTCAATTCGCTTGGCAATGGTGTGTATTTTGTTTCTTAAAAAAAAAAAAAAAAAAAAAAGAGGGAGAAAATGAGTGCAAGTCACACATTGATATGAATGAGGATTTGAATATGATATCAAATATATGGCGATTTGTATTCCTGAAGAAAGGCTTAATAAACGGTCTTTTCGCCCAGTGTAAATTGTTTTGAATAATAATTAAATTTGCGAGTGATGACGTCATAATCGTGGTGGCTGTGATAGTCAAGTCATTGGAACTGGAAAGCGGGTGACGTGAGTTCAAACCCAGTCTATGCACTTTTAAATGTTTACTTTTAAAAAGTTTTTTTTCATAAGTTAGTTTATTTCTTAAAACATATTTTTACCTAAATGAAGAAAAAAAAAAAAAAAAAAAGGAAAACCCTCTCTGTAGAAACATTTTTTCTCCACCAGTTGAGATTATTCCCGGCAGATTATTCCAATATCAATTGCACCTACCTGTATGTACTAGTTCAGAGAGTGGGAGTCCGGTGAAGAGCATACTCCTGTGATTAGTTAAAACCAAATTATCCCAGTCCATAGAAATTTGATGGACCTCTTTGGCTGAAGGCAATTGCCTTGCCCTGTCTTACATACCTTTAGTCAAGAAGTCGACAGGAAACATTAATGTCCACCTAATTTTCTGTGTTTTATTTATTCATTAGGGTTACTATGCTTCTGCTAAGCAGGCAAATGACGTTGATACAACATTGCCTCAGTGTTTTGAATCTCTGAGAAGGATTTTAAAGATCAAATGACAGTTTTTACTGTTTCAACGGCATTGCTATGTATAACTATGGAGATTTTTGCCATAAACAACATCAAATGGCCAACCTACTGCGAAATTATGCCAGCTGACAGTAAAATAGCACATTTGTCACATTCGAAAAAAAAACATTGCTCTTAAAGAAATGCTGTATTCACATCCCACAAAGGCCAGAGTGCAACATTTTGTTTAAAGGTAAAACTTTGCAAACATATTTTGAATAGGTTTTCCTTTGATTTAAAAATCGAAACTGTTGACTAAGTTTTACCTTTGAGGCTAGTATAGTAGTTTTAGGGATGTGGTATATTTGCCTTTCTACTTGAAGTAGTATGGGATATTTGACATTTTACTACCAAGGATGTGGTATATTTGGAACCCAGTTTGGTAATTTTATGGATATTTAAAAACAAATAGAGATATTGCAGGTAATACACAGAAGGGATATATAAGATGTTCGACTGTTGACTTCAAGGGATACAGGATATTGATGACACCCTCTCCTCCTCCCCGCCCCCAACACACACACACACACCCCACAAACGCCACCACCACATATCCTATACAAGCCTCACCTTTTCTCATGCATGCACATGAATATGCGCTCTCTCTTTTGTCTCTCGGCCACCGGACCTGTCTCAGCCTATTAATGTGCTGGAGTCATGCAAGCGGCCAGGAATTCCGCATGGTTCCTGCAGTGATTTTTTTACCTGCGCATCCCGAGTCCTGTACTCACATTTTTGCTTCGGGACTCACTTTTTAAATCTCAGTGAGTCCTAGGACTCACAAAGTTATAGTGGAAAATTCTGTAATGGACACAATGATTTTCTAGTAGGACTCACTTTATATAGCCCAAGTGAGTCCTGGGACGCATAGGTATAAAATTGTAAAGAAATCACTGTTCCTGGGTTATATACTATGTATGAAGTCTTTAAAGGGGAACGCAATATAAGTTGTAAGTATATCTTGGAGTGAAGTGCTTAACAAGCCATTTACTTTGATGCAAGAGTTTTCAAAACTGCCTAGAAATAAGCAAATTATGCTGGTTTGAATACATTTAAAATGGCTGTCAGGGATGCCGCCATATTGTAGGCTTTGTGACGTCACACACCCAAATTTAATATGCAAAACCACATTTTAAAGGGTTTTTACGAATAATTTTGCTGCATATTTTAATAATATTTTAATTATAGTGACAAGCAATCATTTCCCCCCAAAATAAACTAACTTTATGAGAATAACTACCTTTATGAAATGAATTTTAATTTTTATGGAACCTCATTAAATATTCAAAATGGCGGCGCCCATTCCTCCAATGTTAAAATATTCATTTGCCTATAACTTACATAATTTTCCACCGATTTTGATCAAATGTGTGTCAAAATTCATTGTTTGTAAAGTTCTTTACTTTAAAGCATAATACCTTTTAAGGTTGCGCTCCCCAGGGGCGGCGGGGAGGGGTTGGGGAACAAGGGATCATGCTCATTAGTCTTTTCCTTTCAGGGAACGTTGGAAAATATTTTATGAGAACAGGGTAGCAAAACAAATGTTATGGGAATAGGGAACATGGTAATTTTGAAAATTACTTTTAGGGAACATGGTCGATTATTTTTAGGGAACATGTTACCTCCTGGGAGGCTTATGTAGTGGGGTGGCTTTGCACCCCTAGAAGACAGAAAACTGCTTAAAAATCAAATCCAAAAGCATTGAAAAAAGAAATATCTTTTGTCGAATATTTAATTAAGCAATGTATGATAATATAAAACTGATATACTGGACATTTGAATTGTAGTTTAGATATAATGACAAAAATAAAATTTATGATCGGCAGAAAAATGATCGGCGGATCAGATCGGACGGCTTTTATACCCGACCATATGGCTGCGCAGAAGTGCTGCGTTTTATGAATGTAGGAAAGAAAGTATCAGGAAAAAAAGTATCGGAAAAAAAAGAATCCGGAAAAAAAGTATCAGGAAAAAAAATAAGTCTCAGTTTCATGTACAAAGGATAGATAAAAGGCTATGTAATGTCATCCTAATTAATCTTTAATTGCATTTTGATCATTCAGTACCAAAATTCAGTGTTAATCCTGACTGATGGTAAGGTTTTTAATTGCACTTTGATAATTCAGTACCAAACTTTGGTACCAATCATAATCATGTTAATCCTGATTGATGGTAAAGGTCAATGGTAATTAAATTGTTTACTGTTTGTTGATTGTTTTGTTAATTTATTATTGACTTTAATGAGTTTGTTTGAAATTATCATTGCTAAACAAAACAATTATATGCAGACATAATCTTAAATGGTCTTTAAAGTACCCTTTGATCAAGTAAGTGCAAACATTCATATTTTGTTAAAATGATTTTATTTCTGATTTTTATTTTTGATTGATAATTTGCATGTTTATCACAAAAATCACAATTTGTAAATTTTGGATAAAGTATAATCCCATTGGTAGAAATTAACATATGTAAATTGTTAATACATGTATATAAGCTGAAAAAGTTAATTTTCTATCAGTATATTGTGTGCAATTTTTTCATATGTGCTTATCTATATAAGAAAAAATGGAGTTAATTACAACTTCTAAAGGTGGACTTAAGTTATGTTTTGAGGGTTTTATGTATACCAAGGCCTATACTAGAAAGACAAAAGTGTGGTGGAAGTGTTCCAAGAAAACTAGCTTAGGGTGCCGTGCTACTTTGAGTACTGCACAAGACCACACAAATCCAGTTCCTGGGCAGCCACACAACCATCAAGCGGATGAGACAGATGTGGTATATGTTAAACATAGAAAAAACATGCGTGACCAAGCTGCTTCTTCCTTAGACAAACCATCCCAGATCTTTGCCCAAACAGTTTCCCAGATGCCGCCTGAGGTTCTATCATTCTTACCAACTGAGGAAAACGTGAAACGTAGTTTACGTTACCAGCGTCGTACACCTCCTGTTCCACAGAATCTGTCAGAATTTGTCATTCCAGACGAATGGACAACAACTGCCGGTGTCAACCAAGAACCCTTCCTTCTGTATGACAATGGTCCTGACAGCAATTCCCGAGTTATAGCCTTTGCTACAGAGGCTGACCTACGCCGACTATCTGCAGCTGATACTGTTTTCATGGACGGAAACTTTGCCATGGCACCTAAACTATTCTCCCAACTTTATGTTCTTCGAGTTCCTTTCGGAGAAACGTCTGTGACATGTGTTTATGCGCTCTTACAACACAAAACTCGCGCTGCCTATGATGAGTTGTTACAGGCAATAGTTGATAAATGTGAAGCCATTGA
>OZ024827.1:59207680-59227680 GCA_964016985.1 Anodontia alba | reverse complement strand
TCGAATCGACCCGTGGCCGAAACTACTCGGGGCCGAAACGACCCGGAACGGATTTCAACCCTCGATACCCCAGCAACACCTAATTAAGTTCAATTTTTACGGTCCCCCTGCCTGTTTTAGGTACCGCACTTCAACTGATGAAACGCTTTACCAAACACTATATTCTCTTGAGGTAGCCCCTGGATCTCTTATTCAAAGTCCTGAATTTTTTTATCCTTAAAGCTAAATATTTAAGTTCAAGAAGTGTAAAGCGTACTTAAATAGGATATTTGTACATTGTATTAGCTGGTTGATTTCCACTCTACTCTAAACATCACAGGGTTAGACCACAGATTTTATGATGTCTCAATGTCTGTGCCTGACCGTACTCGCTTGTGAACGGGCTCGTCGTGGTTCTACTATCCGCTTCCTATTGCACTTAACTTTCAGTTTGTAGTTAGCCCCATCATTCTGTTAATAAGTCTATTTAAATGCTCTATGTTTTGACCCACTGATAAAAGAGGAAACCACTGCGGAGACCGACCGATGTTATGCAGCTATGACTGTAACGGGACAACAGGTGACAGTTAGGCGCCCATGAAACAAGGTCAAACGCACACACACACACACACACACACACACACACACACACACACACACACACACACACACAGTGTTTTGCCTCTGACCGTTTCTCGGCGGTATATATCTATTTCAGCTTCTTCTTCACATTTTGTCGTTTTTTTTACAAAGACTTGTTGTGTTTTGTTTTGATGTAACTGAAACTGTCAATCTTTATATGCTTTCACATGATGTAAACCTTTATCCGATGCCTTGCGAGGGATTTATCCTGTGTTTGTACTCCTTCCTGAGTATCTCTATATAGTTTCACAACGTACCATTCGAACATTAAATTAAAAAAAAAAACACTCTGGTTCCCCTTTGGTTTTTCGCCGATACCCGTCTATGATGTGTGAGTTTTAGTTTGGGGCACCTTGAAAAGGCTGCACCTTGTAATTGTTTCCTTACCTGCGCAGTTTCGTTTCTACTTTTTAATGTTGAAAGAACAGGATTAAGCACTATTTCATTAAATGTTCTCAAAACATAAAATTATTTGTAACTGCTGAAAACAACTCAAATTCTAAACATCAGGCCGACGAACAAGAAAGTGAAATTCCCAACAAAATTTACAATGCACCATTTATAATATATGAGGGCTTGATTCTGAAATGGCCACTACTTTAACATGACTTATGTTCGCGGACAGATACTAACGCATTTTAAAACGATAAAGAGTCATACCTGTGTTAAGCAAGCACAAGTGAGAAAGCAAAAAAAAATGCATGCTTTATACAGGTAAATTACTACTTATTTACCTTTAACGGGGTCTGAAATAGTGGCCTTTAAGCATGGGGTGGGGAGACCCGTTCCATTAATATGTATGGTACAGACCTGTCGCTGGAAAAGCCCTTGCTTTTGATCTTATTGATATATCAATAGGTAAGGATTTCATGATTTTTGTAAGATATTTTTTCTCCCAGCTGTGTATATGAATAGCCCTCTTATCTGTTTTTCATCTAGTTACAAAACTTTATTATCAAAGCAGCACTGACTCTTGAGAATACTGCAGTTTATTCATTGTTTTAGTACCAAGAACGGATTGATAAGCTAATTGCTTCTCATAGTAGTATACGAATAGGGTGACTTTTGCAAACAAATCTATGAATAGGTATATATTTTGATATTTGCAGAATATATTAATAAATAGTGTCATAAAGACTCCAGCCGCACACGTCTGTACCATATGGAAATATAATAGCCCCCGCCCCTCTCTCCCTCCCCCATGCATTTAAGAGAGGTGACTGCTGAATACAGATGCCCTATAAGACAAGTTTGACTGTATGTCAAATTAAAAAAAAATATTGGTCTTAAAATCAAGTCTGAAATCATCTGACTTTTCACAACACTAATGTAATACATAAAACGTTATTGGTATTAAAGTCATGATGTAACCCAGTCTGAAATTGTCCAAATTTTTAATTCCACTTAAGTAGCTTGTGCATTTGAAGATAATGAAGCACAATAGTTCACAGAACGTGCAAACAATCTTTAATGCCCACAAAACTGACAAGTTGTGGGACTTAATTTGTACTTCGATATCGTGCTGATAGTGTTACATTATCCGCTGCTTTAGGACTCTTGGGCTCATTTTCTACATAATAAGAATACCACATAACAATTAATGAATGAGTTTAGGAAGTGCCACAATAAAACACTGCAATCAACACGAATCTCCGATATCGAGAGGAAGGGCGAACATCCACCTCAAAAGCCAGAACATGCCAATAAATGACTATCCAAGCTCCCTCTTTTCCAAGTGATGTGCTCACAAAGATATATAGGACAGAAGAAAATACAGGAACTAGACGCATAAGGCGGGATGGTACAGAAATAATTAACCAGCCAGAGTTTACAAAGTAATAAAAGAATATGCCAATATCAGAACAACTCTTAGAACTGTCACCGGTTTACAAACAGAAGGGGTTTAAACCAGATTTACTGAATTCTAATGTTCATCCGACATTAATAGAATTACATAGAATTATGGGTTCGCGTTGAGGCTTCCTACTCCGTCAATGTGTCATTATTGCAGATAAAAAATTAAATCACATTGAAATTACACAGATAAGTCTCACAATACAATGTATTAGCACTGGCAGCCAGAGCAAAAAGGAACAATTAGTTGATCCAGGAACAAGTTTGGAATAATTAATCAGTCACCTGCCTACTAGCATAAGACTTAGGTCGGGACCTTCACCGAGGCCAAGATGTAACCCACCGTCGTGCAAGTATTGTGGAAAGCATAATTATCTACCATAGCTTGCGTTACTTGAGGGATTTTGCTCTTTTCACACTCCCATATTAACAAAATCAATCGAACTGCGATCGCTCTTCTCTTTATTTTGTTGGTCCTGTATTTTCAAAGGATCCTTATCTTCTTATTGTTTTATGATAACGACAGCTGCCTGCTGTTAAGTGATAGGGTGCAGAACATAAAAGGCCACCCCCTACTGCGGCATAGTGATGGTATTTGTCTGGACCTTTGCTGTATTTGTCTGGACCTTTGCTATTACTGAGCTCACACATTACACATAACATATAAGAGTACACAGGGTCGTTGTATATTCAATATCCCTCATAATCAGACGCGATCAAACCGAGTTGGCTCTTTTCTATATTCCCAAATGATCTCTGTTTCTGATAATTTCTTGTATGGTCGTCTGTTTTATTTGCATTGTTCTCTTTATATTACCCTTTAAGCTGGCAATCTATAGATTTGTGTTCCGGTTTAAATATTAGTTCAGAAATGAGTACCGCTGTAAAATGTGTTTTATTGTTCTAAAAGTTTTTACCACTCTCTGTCTTGTTGAAGATTCCTCCACATTAGTTATATATAACGGCACGGGGCCACTACAAATACACGTTGAAGAAAAAACTACTTATCTTATTTCCTATTAAATGGAGGGAGCAACCTTATAGGGAAGGGTTTACTCCTTCACTGTATATCTTTCTCTAAGAGTAGCCGTCATTTTGCTCACAGGAAGTCAAGTTTCTGTCTCCATTTGCAAATGGAGGCGGGTGTATCCATTCACCGCTACTGTCATACCTCGCGATTGAATCTAACAGTATCATACCTGTGTGACTAGCATGCATTTTCTCGTGTTGTCTAAAGATACAAAATGATGTCTTGTAAATCCGGTTAAGTCTATCACAAATACGAGTCCATTCACTTGAATATTTTCATCTAAGAGTATATAGTCAAATAAAGCTAGATTAGCTCGCATCACGTCTTCAAATGTGTTCTCCTTTCCAGCAGGATCCATGGCACCTGCAAAATATTGGATTCCTACGTCGGAAAACGGCCTGTATGTGCGTAATGTACAAGAAATAGAATTATAACAATAAAGCGAAATCTCTTAACATAATTTGCCTATAAAATGATGAAAAATAAAGTGTAAGTAAATAGCATATTTTTTTTATTGCAGGGGACCTCTAATGACCCAAAAGTACTGTCATGAAATCAACTTTTCCAAATGAAATGCAATTGGAAACGTTTTTATAAAGTGTTGTTCACCCGCGTGCCTCAGCTAATAATTTTGCAAGCATTTGTATATGCATATTTTGCACAATATATGTAAGTGGCTACCTGAGGCAAGTGGGGGATGATACCCAAGAGATAAAACATCTATTTTTTCACTCTGAGCGCAGCAGTTTAAAATATGGAAAGAAGTACAACGGTTTTGAATGTAACTATTTGAACTGTTATGTCCTGGCGTATTTATGTTCGTAAACACTACAATTTAATCAGTTCGTATATTTGACTACCTGCCTGACTTCTGTTGCAGAAATGCAGCTTCTGCTAAGTACCTTACGGATGTAAAACCTGGGTCAATAATTTGCATTCGAAAGGCAGCTGTACAACACAAGATACCTATGCATATATTGTGCATACAGCCAATGAAGTGGAGCCCACAGGTTGACGTAAGATACACTACAGTGCTACAGTTAAGTAGTCAGCTGTTTTTTTGTTGTTGTTTTTTTGTTTGTTTGTTTTATTTTTGTTATTATTTCATATTCTACTGTGACCAAAAATAACCAGGGTGCTTTATTTTTCAATGTAGATCTAATAAGATTCCAAAACTTATTAATTTGTACAGAAATGGCAGAGAACGTACTGATATTGTCTCTATGATAACAAACATACCTGGAGCACCTGGTTACAAATGAGATCACTGAACATTAAATGCTAGTACTGCTATTCCAGGAGCACCTGGTTACAAATGAGATCACTGAACAATAAATGCTAGCACTGCTACAGGGTACGTTCAATGTTTGGAACAAGTTTTTTTTATTTTTCTGTGGAAAATGTAAATTGATACGATCAATTGTAGTCAAATAACTTGTTATATATATCCAAACATAAGTGTGTATTTCATAAAGATATGCATAAACATTCACTTGTATGAATAAAGTCCAAATCGGGATCAATTTTATTTTTCTAACAATGTTACCCATCCTCCTTTATAACTAAATATAGCTGCTGTAAGACAAATATTTACAATTTGTCTACTTCTGATTCTTTATAGACCATGTGTCTTCCTAAAAATACCAATATAATGGTATGGAGAAATCATTCAAGCTGGGACAACCCGCTAAAAATAGGCAGATTGCCTATGTTACCGCCAAAGGTCCTTGCTCCCTCTGGGAGCAAAGGAGGTTCTGATAAGCCGAAGTTTTTCCCTATTTGAGGTGGGATTTTTGAACTGTGTCAAAATAATCAATCTGTTTGTATTTTTGGTTGATTATGCTTACAGAAGTCAAATTAAAATAATTTCTCGTCACCTTTGTGCGTTTTTTTGCTAACATTAGCATAATTTAATAATGCGCAAATTCTATGTATTTCTGAAATTGCCATGCATGAAAATCTCCGGTACATATGAACTATGTAGCCTTACTGATAATAATACTGTTTTGTGTTTATATTTTCTCTTTGTGCATACAATCATTCACTGTGCATTGTGCATGCACAGAATGTCTACCACTCACAGCGGCAGCTACATGAGATTGTAGCACTTGGAGCGATAAAGGTAAAATGGAACTTAAGGTAGGTAACTTTAGTGGCTAGGTGAATACTTTTCCACCCCGTGAACGACAAATTCCCTTACTGATGTAGTGTACATATGATGGAATAGTAAACAGACAAAAGGATTTTGTCGGTCACGGGGCGGAAGGCACATCAATTTTAAAAGGTTGTCATCCTCTTCTTATCACATTCTTATAGCAAAAGCTATGATGACGTTTGTCATGTGATCTACAGACGCATGCACAAGAGCGAATCGTTTATAATATCATATGATAGATTCTAATAAAAAGTAGTTCAATAATTTGGTGAAAACTGAGTCCATAGTATATCTATCTAAACAAAGACGTTTAAATGGTACGTGTTAAAAGACATGGAATGGCTCAATATCTGCAATAACACACCCAAATGTGTATTTGTATTAAAGAAGACATATAAATGAAAAACAATCTCTGTCATTACTTTCTGGATATTACAGTTTTGAAAAATGTGACCCCCTCTATTTTTCAAATGGGGAATCGGGCCGAGTTATCAGAACAAGTCCTTCTTTCCTTTAAGACTAGCCTCCATTTTGGAACCGATACTAATAAAAAATCATGGGGAGCGCGTAAAAATAGTTCCAATCTGGCTACGCCACTATATGCATTATATGAACAGCGAAGATCAGGATCAGCTTGCGCACTTGTACAGTCGCAGTATATTCAAAGTATTCTCCGTTCATAGATATAGTCTACAGTATATGCTCAACAAAATTCTTCATCAGACTGTGAGGCTTTGCCGGTTGATTCGGATCTTTGTGGTTCGCATATAGTAGTCTCATTCTGAATCATTTATTTACAGGCAGGAGGCTTATCGCTATGAAACATGTATTTACTGAGTTTTGTGATGATAAATGTATCTTGAGCTTAAGCATCTGTATTTGGTCACACACACTGTGCATATATACACACTGCGTATGTGCACAGTCTTCGAATATGCGAATCACATTTTGTGACAATACCTGTGGCAATACATATGTTAAAGTGTGTTTTGTAAATGTTATCAGAGCATGCACTTGTTGTTTACATTGGTCCGTTTTCAAAAATGTAAGTATTGCAAAAGAAGCTGACAAATGTATTACTAAAATGTGCGTGCGCGTTTGTACATGCATGTGCGCATTATGGTCTATGTATTTACCTTAGCCATGTATGTATGAGCGCGTGCACGCGAACATTACTATATCCGTATTGTGTGGATTATATCATACTAGTGGGCTACGTAGGCACGTTTTAGTGCGACTTGATGTTCATGACTATTACGCTGAATATTTCATTTGAGACTGTGCCTTTCTCTGAGCGCCATCATTTTCATTTCATACTCAAGAAACGACACGCTGGTATTTGAACTACTTTGAGGAAATGCATATACTAGCCACTTGAAAAATAATGATAGGCCCAAACAATGCAAGAAACAAAATGCCTTATCACTTCGCTTCTTCAGGGCTTTATTAACTGATAAACATACAGACAACATTAGTCATAGGTTTCAGATAAGGTTACATATATGTACACAAATTCACAAACAATACGTATTGAGAACGACAGGTCGGCTACTACTCTTTGTGATGTACAATGTAAGAATAGGACACTTGTTTCATATTCAGAAAAATATCACCAATATCAGCCTGCGCATACGCACAGTCTGATAAGCATTAGTAGACTTCTTAGAGAACTACTTCGTGCTGTAGAATATATCGACGACAGGTGCAGGTTGGTCCTTTGTTTTCTACATATGATGTAAGGCTGGCTCAATCTCTCAGATACGTATCATATACGCACAAGAAATAATAAATATGTGCATGCTTTTCTGATGTGGTTGTATCAAAAGTATTTTTATACCAATAAGACATTCCAATATCAATTGGCCAGACAATGAAATGCAAAGTACAGATTTGTATTTATGTTTTTTTTTATCCTGTAGTCTTGTTTATGACCTTTCCCACAGATAATTATTTGAATTAGTTCAGTATAAATTTTCGATGCGGAAAGAGTTTTACATAGAAAGCATAAAACAATGACACTTCGAAGTTGTCAGATCTCAAAATTCCATCCGCTGCAAATTACAGCTAACAAAACACCTTATCTCTACCTTAGTACGCATGTCACAGGCATATTTTCGTTCAGGTCGCATTTTTCAGTACTTCTCAATAAACTAACACTAATAAATTTCTAAAAAAAATATCCAGTATCTAAAAAATGATACTACGCCTAATGCAATAAACTATTACCCTAATTCAACTTCATTTGGCTGAGATATAGATAAATGTATCATTAGTTTTAGCTGTTGTTTTGATACCTGTACGCGTACCAATTTAAGATGTAGACTTGAAATAAATGCAATGCGCAGAAATAATGAGCAAACAGTTGTTTGCCATTTCATTTTTCGTTTGAACCCTTACTGTATGTGAGATACTCCTCATTTCACCTCTGCAGTTTAAGTATCGAATCCTTTATAGAACCCAGGACCTAAATATATTATCGTTTCAATAGTGTATGTATTTTATTTGCTGTGTTTACTCGTATACTAGTATTGTGACTGGTTTTATTCCAATCCAAACGTTTACGTTATACTGTGTGTTACAGTAGGGTGTTCTGTTTTGGTTGTATTCAGACCTTACTGTATGTTGCTCAGTAATCGTTTGTACAGGCCACCATTTACAATGATATGAATTGTGCTTGACCTTCTTTAGTTAAATAATGTAATTAATATACACAGTAACTTAAACTGAATAAACAATGAGAAATTATTACCAAGTCTCACAATGACCAACTTTCTGCCATCTTTATCTCTTCCTGGTAATGGAAGATAAATCCTGAAATGACAATATAATGCTGACACTGTAGAGTTAACACCACTATAAAGAGAATTATTTTCATACTACCAGTACATTCTACCTCTGCTTCCACTTGCTTTCAAATTGTGTATTCAAATTCTTTTAACATACATTTAAATACGATGCACAACGCCAGACCGGAGAAATGGACCCTTATGTGATATATGCGTATTCATGCAATCTGATCACGGCCTTCGCTGTCCATTTAAAGAATCTATGGTTATTACAGCGTATACCAAAGACGGGGGAATTCTTTAAAGGCAATACATTATATATTCTCCATATAACAGACATTTGGTATTTCATTAGAATCGTCCCAACGTAATGCCTCAACAATGTATAAGAAATGCATATGACTTATTTATCCTAAATAACCGAACATTTCAACTTCTTATTCTTCTGGGCCCAGTTGTTCAAAACAAACGATGTCGTTAGTTAACGAATCGTTAGAACTTTGATCATTAAATATGGCATATACGCTAATATTTTTGCTGAAAAAAAAATGTGAGTAGCTTTTGCTAGCTACTCACATTTTTTCAGCAAAAATAACTGTGAATTAAATACTGTACTTACAAGAGAAATTAACATTTTGACCACTAACGAGCTCGTTAAGCTAACGACGCTTTGAACAACTTGGCCCTGGTCCTAAATTTTAACAAGAGTATTTTACTATCTCTTGATGTTTCTAGAATCTGATAGATGAATGGATTAGCAGCAAACAGTATAGATCCTGATCAGAAACCGCGTTCAGTGGCGTCTGATCAGGGTCCACATTATTGTCTAAGGCCTGTCAGTCCGAACGCTTAGAATAAATATGGTTGAGGGTGCACTTTGATGACATGCTTTCACGTTCATTTCATTCCTTTTCCATATATAAAATTCGATCCAAGAGGTTTTTCGCTATCTTCTTTTTTTTTTCACAAGAAATGCCAAACAAAGCTTTCATTGCCTGTACAGATGATATTTTAACGTGTTTAAGAAGCTTACTGATGAACAATGTTGTCAGACGCATATTGTAAATTGCCGTGTGGCGGCCGTAAAAAGTCTCCTCGTACTTCATCATAAGACAGTTTGTAACTTTGGTTTCCTTTGGATCATTGAGTCCATTCTGGCATCTCCGCTTGAGCGGCATTGCCGTCATATGAAGAGTCTGAATAAAACATACACTCTGACTTTTCGGTCTTTTATGTGTTCTTTGTTTCCAAGGGCAACCTTTGCGGATTTTATTCACTTGTCAAATACATATATACATTGCGTATATGTCTGTCTAATTTGCTTTCATTTTTATGAAGTTGGCCTTCGGGAAGAATCGTAACTCTGATGATTGTTATGCTGTCCGAGTATTTCAGGTATATATTGTACCCGTGCATTAACATTCTAATTTTATTGTTTATGTAGCTAGATACACATTTATGTGACTTCCTCTTTGCTTTCCTACACATAAAACCCCTTCTTTAGTGGGGTCTACTCTAAAAGGAAAACGTTCTGTCCCCTTGTCCCCAACGGGAAGTTTGTATGTCAATTTTCAAAGGCAAAATATAAGTGAAGCTACCTAGGAAATGCCACAATGACGAAGCACAGCCCTCCCGATGCACCAAAAGAAGAAGAGATGAGGAATAAATAAAGATGTTTTCCCCATTAATTATGAATCCATTCACAAAATGATATCCGCGTAAAATAAAGAATTCTCTCCCTAAGTAGAAGGAGTAAATTCGTTTTAAACCCTCTGAGAAGGATAGGATATACGTTCAGGTCATCACGATCGCGCATAGTGATGTATAAATTTTTCTTAAGTAAAATACGATGTGTGATCAATTAGTTGACGAATTTTCTCCATAGTATCTTCATTTCTTTGTTTGTTTGTTGTTGTTTTTTTTTTTGTTTTTTTTTTTTTTTTTTGTTTGTTTTTTTTTTTTTTTTTTTATGATCTACATTATATACTTAGCATTAAAGTATAGGGATTTCTCAGTTAAGTTTCTATAATTTACAGAGTGATGATATGATAGAAATAACTCGTGAATTATTTCACAGTATCGGAACTATTTTTATAAATTGCTTTCCGTGTTATTGCATTTCATCTTGGCGTCCTCGGCTGCAAAACAAAAACAAAAAAAGGACAAAAAAAAAAAAAAAAAAAAAAAAAAAAAAAACGATAAAATCAAAGACGTTACCGTAACGTTATGAAACTGCTGACGTTACATCATGAAGTGACATCAAAATTGCCAAAAAACGGACTGCATAACGCAATTTTCTTACGTTGTTTACTGTTCTTCCCCTCATATTGAAACAATATTGTGGTGCTTTCAATAAACAGTACTAGCAAAAAAGGTATATAATAAATAGAATAATGAACAGTGTTTGCTTGATATGAAAAAATCTGTCACTCGAGCGTGGATAATTCGGTTGAAAACTCGTTCCTCTCGAATGCATATTTTCCAAATTATCACGCTCCTTCATGACATTTTTTTTATATCAATCATGAAAACAAAACTGAGACGTGTGTTGCTTGCTCTCTAACAAAGTAAGTTGAATAAGCTCAGTCGATTTGAATACAATGTTCAGTAAGTTTTTTTTTTTTTTTTTTTTTTTTTTTTTTTTACTTTTATATTTTCTTTGATATATTTAGAGCAGTTAATTTCACTGATATCTTACCCTTGACGTATAATTTCCTGAATTTTGTTATCACCAGAATCTACAGCCTCGTACCAATCTTTTAACCTCGTTCTGACTGTCCAGTAATTTTCAATCAATTCTCTAGCTCCAAGTTGACTAAACTTCCGTGCTCGAAGAAAGGAAAATAAGTATCTTGGATCTGTATATGTAAAAATTAAATAACTTTAAAAACACTCATTCTTAACAACCATTAATGTAGCAGACTCTTTGTAGTGTAAGCGACATCTCAAATCTCAAACTTACTCATCGATGTATGTATATAAATAGTGACATGAATTGTCAACAAATGAGACTGAAAAAGTGCAAATCGCAGATACTGGAAAATTAAGGATTTATTTCCCTTCTAGTAGAGCGGGTAAGACCGAGCTTTTTAGAAGAATCATGCAGTTCCGGATACAAGCATGACATTACATTGTACAGGATTTGTACCTTTCTTGTCAAGAATTTCTCGCTAGCTATCGATTTTTTTTTTCATTCTCAGCCTGTGTTCAACATAAGTGATAAACTTTGCACCAAAGCAATGCTTATGCATTGCCTTTTTATCTAAAATTCAAATATGCAAATTAGCTCATTTGTATATTCATGAAATTTAATTGTACTTATTTTTGTTGCAATAAAAAGTCCGCAAACATACGATAAGCTGCTCATATCTCCATTTTTGTTCAACAAAAATAAGTTTACAAAAACATTGCAAACTGCACATGTCTCCGAGTTCAACATAGAGTGATAAAGCTGGTACGAAATTAAAACTGATACATTGCCTTTTAATCTAATATTCAAATATGAAAATAAGCCTATTTGCATATTGCGAATATTGATAATAATTATTTTTATTTTTGTGAAAACGTTTGCAAAATTATTGTAAACGGCTCATATCTCCGTCTTGTTCAACATAGAGCAAAAGGTTAATACCAAATTAGAGCTTATACATGGTCCCTTTACCTTATTATCAAAAATGCAAATTAGCTGATTTGCATATTTATCAATGCTAATACATTTATTATTTTTAAAACAAATAGTTTGCAAAAATATTGCAGTTTTCATATGTCAGCTTGTTGTCAACATCGATTGATAAATGTAGCATCAAACACAAAATAGTTGACATTGTGTTACTACTGATAATTAATATGTATATGCGAATCGGCTCATTTACGTAAGCATGTATATTTATAATTATATTTTGCAAACAAACTATCAAAACCGAACTATGCAGTTATTATTTCAAAATAGTGTTATTTATTTTAGTTAGGGCTCATTCAAAAATACTTTGGGTAGTCAATATCACACAGAATAATAGCTGAATATTTATCAAAGAATCCTGGAGATAGACAGGATAGATATGCTCCCATATTAATATTTGGCGGGCGTGCATATCTATCGTGTCAAACTCCCAGATCCTATTATAAATACTGAGCTATCACTCTGGGTGTTTAGCGTCTAATTCTCTTGTAATAATAATGCTTATTAATGTAATAAGTGCCATGATTCAAACATGAATGTTGAGGTCAACGTCCCAAGTAAGGCCCCCACCAAGGGTGGTTCTTCTATATTGCAGAATACATAAAAGTCTTCTATATGACAAAATCAAGAAGTGTTTTGCAAATGATATATATATATATATATTCAATTTTATGTCCGGAGCGATTCGATCTCTTATGGTTCTTGGAAGAGTATGGTATTTAAATATCTAGGTACTCTGTTTAAAACTGTTGCACATCCTAATAAGAGGCCTGTTTGGATCAAGGTTTCTTCCTTGTGGCAAAATACTGTAAGTATATAGACGTTTTCTACTGGAATTATTATATATGCGCACTCGGTCCCTTATTTTCTTCGAATGATTACACTTATCAATCAGATTGGTACCCTAAATGAAACCGGAATGAAGTAAGGCATATACTTAAATTCTCTGGTAAGGGGACCACGACGGATTAGTATTTCTTCTCAATGACAAAATACAGTAATTTATATTGATGTTATCTATCTCAATAACATTCTTTCGTGGAGATTGATCATGAAATATTTTCTACGGTCATTCTCTCCCTTCCGCTGATTCAAGAAGGGCAGTTGTCAATTTCTGGCGAAAGAATGTGCACAATACTGGTTAACCGCTTAGAGGACTAAGCCTGCCCAGTAAACGTGTGGTTAGGTAAACTGACCGCGCTCAACATGACCCCATTTGGTTGACTGGGCCGTAAAACCTCAACACAAACAAACGTAATCTATCTCAATAATTATTTCTATATACTCAGACTCTTATTTTCTTGGTTAGTAAGTAGTAAAAAACACGTCTTTATTAAATGAGGACTTGCCAATCTTCCTTAAGACTCTCACATTTAAATCTACATACCAACAATAGCAGTCAAACATAAAAATAACTGGAAAACGAATAAAGCCAATAAAGAAAAATGTTTCGCTGTTCTAGGAACTCATCAACTTGATAATGGCGATGGCGGTACCAAATATATGAAATAGCGAAACCACCTTACTTCTGTTCTATACTTGTCCTAAAAATGACTGTTCTTATTAGTTTAGTTGGTACATGGCTCCAGCCAAGACAGGGATAGAAAAGGTCACATTCCCTAGTGAAAGGAAGTCATTTTGTTTTCCTAATGACCAAATAGGTACTATTGATACACATAACTACAAACTGAAGAGAAACAAGGCACTTGGGAAATTGCCATAAGAAAGAAACTTATATTCCCGATAAATAAGTTGCATACATGGGATTCATTTCAAGAAACCAAGAGGAGAATAACAGTTGATGCAAAGAAGGTTCAAAATCAAGCTTACTTTCGTATCAATTTTGTTAACCTATGTTTACCACAGTCTGAGGTATTAGCAATTTACCATGTAACTTTGGTTAGAAAAATACATGTATAATTAATATTAATTGCTGTTATATAAGTTATAGATTGATTTTCATTGGCTCAGAGCCGGCTTCTGCCCAGTCCATAGATTGTATTATACACTGGCTTGCGCGCCCCTTCCAATGTATATTAATTTCTAAAATTAGGTTTCAACTTTTAGTGACGTCGTTATTAGTAGTGGAGCCGATGCATACGCGCGCTTTTTATATTAATGGGATCTGTTGTTGACTGTTATTGCAACAGTTATCAAAAGAAAAGACAAACTATATAATAAAACATCTGTTGACTGTTGAGGTTTAGATATGACGTTGATATCCACCACTGTATACCAATATTAACCTCGGCTATCGCCTCGGTCAATATTGGTATTCACGTCATATCCAATACCTCAGTAGTCAATAATTGTACAATTTTGCTAATCTGAATATTAGATGAAAGGGTAACTGTTTACTTTAATGTGATACAAACTTTATCATTCAATGTTGAACGCAGGTTGATGTGAGCAGTTTACCATGTGTTTTTGCAGACTTTCATTCAACAAAAACTTGTTTAATTTGAATATTAAATAAAAGGATAATGTATTAATATTTGACACAAAATTTATTTTTCTGTGTTGACTATAGGCTGAAAAATTATTTATCTACTAAGTATATTACAATACGATTCGCTCACTCTGGCAGCCATCTTGAAACTGAAAGAATTTTCGATGGCTAACGAGAAACTCTTGACGAACAAGGACGAACAAATCCTGTAAATGCCATGCTTGTATCCGGAAGTGCATAATTTGCGACGCAATCCGCTCCACTATTCTTCAATACTAGGAATAGATATGATATACGACACTTATGTTCTGCTGTTCAAAAGGAAATAGAGATTATCATATGGCATGTTCATATCATAACCCGTTTTACCCCGAGACTCCTATTACATGGGGAGAGAGCTGATATTGGATATGATATGAAAATGCCAAGTCATAATCTATTTATTATATATTTTTCCAACGGTTTCCTTAAACCAGTCTTTAAAATTAGATAAAGGGTGTGTGAGACGGGTTTTGATCGATTTCTGTGCGACGGTGCGGGTTTGGTGAAGCCTGACTCTTGCACATGTCTTTTCTTGGTGGCATTATGAAGATCTAGCAGCCGGTCGGCAATCACCCCCATTGTTTTTTTTTTTGTTTTTTTTTTGTTTTTTTTTTTTTTTTTTTTTTTGTTTTGTTTTGTTTTTTGTGTGTGTGTGTGTGTGTGTGTGTTTTTCACAAAGATTTTTCTGAAATTCTATGTGTTTCTATAATTACAGGTCCTCGCAGTCCAAATCTAGTCTTTTGTTGTGTGTTCTCAGGATATTCAAGCTTCTACATGCGGGGAGCGAATTAGACTGGGCACATGAGCAGGTAAATATGACTATACACTGAGTGCACATGTACTAAGGTATATTTTCTCAGGTTGTGGATCACTGGGGTTTACAGTGTTATACATTATTTTTTCTTATTTCTGCTCAAAACATAGATTGTGGTACTCGATAGAACCACCTCGTAGAGTCGGTTCTAACGAATACCCACAATCTATGTTTTAAGAAGCCTATGAAACATATCATAATTTTTTATCTGAAAATTTCCATTTTTGGTGGTAAAATTTTCAGTATATTTTAATAGGCGTGTTTTCGTAATGACTGTCTGCGCTGTTGAACAAACCTCCAATCAATTTCCAACAATACTGCAAATGAAACACTGCTCTATCCCCCATTCCATTACATGTACCACCATTGTGGAGAAAGACATTACATACATTTATTTTGATAATTTAAGTACTTTAACAGTGCATGCAAAGATTAAGCAAACTTTTTAGGTTTAGCAGTTTTCATATTTCGTTTTAATATACACATAGTAAATTTTAGACCACAGTGAATATACAGAAACAAATATGCATACAACATTTATTTATGTATTTATTTTTATAATTTCGAAGCATGCAAAAACAACAAGCATTCCTTACGCTTTAGATCAGAACACGGTGTACTGTGACAAACAAAACTACTCCAAAACCAGGATGATCGGTGAGCTAAAGGATACTTGAGGTCCAGTAGAGGTAATTAATACTGGTACATGTCAGAAAAAAAAACGCAATAAACAACAGAGGATTTAAGACAAGTACATGTAATTGAAGAAAACAAAGATAGTAATTTGAACCGCATCATTAGGAAATGTACTTTTAGGGGAAAAGTGGACAGGGAAATAGTAAAGAAGGTGTCCAGGAAGAGTCACATCGCACAACGTAGTCAACCAATGACGCCAAGTGGAAGAGTAAAACTACGACGGACAGCACACCATTACGAAAACACGCCTATTCAAATAAATAGAAAATTTCACCTCCAAAAACTGAAAATTTTCAGATAAAAACTCTGATATTTTTCATATTTCTGCTCAAAACATAAATTGTGGGTACCCGTTAGAACCGCCTTGTTTTGAGCAGAAATAAGAAAAATAATGTATACCCCTGTAAACCCCAGTTTTACTATATAAAAGTGGGGTTTAAGGGGGTCAAAATTTTATAGGCGTGTTTTCGTGATGACACTATTAACCAACTAAAAGCAAAACTACAAGTTGTGACACAATGCTATAAGTCTAACAATACTTAAATTACTGCGATGGGATTTAAAGTCCCCGCGCAGTCTGATCAGGGCTCTTTTCTGTCTTTGTAAAGAATAACTGAATACTGCAGAATGTATCAATACATCAAATGGTCCTCTGTGTGTGTGTGTGTGTGTGTGTGTGTGTGTGTGTGTGTGTGTGTGTGTGTGTGTGTGTGTGTGTGTGTGTGTGTGTGAATCCAGAAAAAAAACGCAATATTTAAATGCTTAATCAAACCCGTATCACTGCTACGACATTGGTTAACGGTACACAATTTTGTATTAAAATATTCGTTTTGTAAATGGCAAAACCGCAGCCAGAAAAGCTGGAACCCTAAAATGAAATCAAAATAAAGGGCAGTTTATTATCAATCGTAATTTTAACAGAGGGTCATTACGCGCATACACACAAAGTTGTAATTGTTATTTCAAGAACTCTGATGTTTATTTCAGATGGAGCAAATAACTTTGCATTGCGGTATGCAAAACATAGTCTACATAAACAAGTGTTATAACAGAAAACATGCTGAATAATACAGGGACTTCAGTGTTTTATACTGAGTCAATAATGATTGCAATGCGTTTATTACTGGAACATGTGTGCACTATATTAACAAACATGCATCGGTTTGTCTCTGATGTCAGTCATTTTATGGGAAATGTCTGAAGGAGTGGAATGTGAAACATATTTTAGTTTCATTATTATAATAAATTATATACTTGGTTCACTACACGTAACAATGCGGTTTCATATACCATTTAAATTCTATCGTGATTTGACAATCACCGGAAGTTTCTAAACGAATCACATTTAAAACATACGCAACGCCATATGCGGTAAACAAATGCCTAGAGCAAACTATATCTTCATGCAGTCTGATCAGGACCTTCCTTCGTCGCATATTGAATCAATGGGTACCGCATTTACCATAAGTTCATTTTACTACCTAAAATTGTTGGATGACTGGCAAACAGTATACACCCTAGTTAGACTGCGTTGCGGCGTCTGATCTGTACTTACGGTTTTTGCTCAGACTTGTCTGAATACTTTGAGTAAATACGCTACCCGAGAATACAGATGGACGCTAGACAAGAGGCCCACGGGCCACAGGTCGCTCACCTGAGTGACATAGCCACTGCAGATATGCAGATGTTATGCAACATTTTTCCAATCTTGTCATCGCAACTAATGAAATGATCATTTCACTTTAAGCAGTTCTTAATTTTGAAGAAGAATATTATATATGGCATGACAGTCAATGGAGCGTGGTCATTTGAACAAACTCTCAATCACATTTCAACAGTAGGATCAATGTGAAATTTGGAGGCAGCTGGCTAAGTGGTTTCTGAAGAATCATGGTTTTATACATGTAAACAGCACAGTAGCAGGGAATAATATAATAAACATAAACAAGATGGCAGCCATCTTGGATTTCCAGTCAGAATGATTTTAACTACTGTTGATCTACAAGTCACCTCGATACTTCCAATGAACTTTGAGTCATTTGCCCTTTCGGTTCAAGAGAAAAAGTTCAAAACAAGATTTTCAAGATGGCCACCATAGCCGCAATTTGGGATTTCCTATCGCAACAATTTGAGCTATTTTTGATCTACAAGTCACCCCGATACTTCCTACCAAGTTTCGAGTCAATTGGCTTTTCAGTTCAGAAGAAGAAGGGAAAAATAGATTTTCAAGATGGCCGCCATCTTTGATTTCCGATCGGAATGATTTTAGCTATTTTTATATCTACAAGTCATCCTGATCCTTCCTACCAATTTTCAAATCAACTGGCCCTTTGGTTCAGGAAAATAAGCGAAAAAAAGTTTCAAGATGGCCGCCATGACGGCCATCTTGGATTTCCAATCCAAACAATTTAAGCTATTTTAGATCTACAAGTCACCCGAATGCTTCCTACCAAGTTTCGAGTCAAATGGCCGTTCAGGAGAAGAAGTGAAAAATAGATTTTGAAGATGGCTGTCATGGCGGCCATCTTGGATTTCTGATAGGGATGATTTTAGCTATTTTTGATCTACAGGTCACCCTGATGAGTCCTACATAGTTTAAAGTCAATAAACCTTTCGGTTCAGGAGAAGAAGTGAAAAATAGATTTTCAAGATGGCCGCTATGGCGGCCATCTTGGATTACCAATCAAAACGATTTTAGCCAATTTCAATCTATAAGTCACCCCAATGCTTCCTACCAAGTTTCAAGTCAATTGGATTTTGAGTTTCGGAGAAGAAGCGAAAAAAAGATTTTCAAGATGGCCACATGGCGGCCATCTTGGATTTCCGATCTGATTTTAGCTACTTCTACCAGGTTTGGAGTCAAATGGCCTTTTAACTTAGGAGAAGAAGCGAAAAATAGATTTTCAAGATGGCGGCCATTGGGGGCCATCTTGGATTTTCGACTGGAACGATTTTAGCTACTTTTGATCTACAAGTCACCCCGATGCTTCCTAGCAAGTTTGTAGTCAACTGGCATTTGGGGTTCGGAGAAGAAGCGAAAAATAGATTTTCAAGATCGCCGCCATGGCGGCCATCTTGGATTTATGATCGGCACGATTTTAGCTATTTTTGATTTACAAGTCACACTAATGCTTCCTAGCAAGTTTGGAGTCAATTGGCCTTTCGGTTCAGGAGAAGAAGCAAACAATAGATTTTCAAAATGGCAGCCATGGCGGCCATCTTGGATTGTCGATCGGAACGATTTAAGCTATTTTTTATCTATAAGTTACCCTTATGCTTCCTACCATGTTTGGAGTCAATTGGCTTTTGGGTTCAGGAGAAGACGCGAAAAATAGATTTTCAAGATGGCCGCCATGGTGGCCATCTTGGATTTACGATAGGCACGATTTTAACTACTTTTATTCTACAAGTCACCCCGATGCTTCCTAGCAAGTTTGGAGTAAATTGGCCTTTCGGTTCAGGAGAAGAAGCAAAAAAATAGATTTTCAAGATGGCTGCCATGGCGGCCATCTTGGATTTTCGATCGGCACGATTTTAGCTTTTTTTGATCTACCAAGTTTGCAGTCAATTGGCCTTTCGGCTCAGGAGAAGAAGCGAAAAATAGATTTTCAAAATGGCGGCCATGGGGGCAATCTTGGATTTCCGACTGGAACGATTTTAGCTACTTTTGATCTACAAGTCACCCCGATGCTTTCTAGCAAGTTTGGAGTCAGTTGGCCTTTTGGTTCAGGAGAAGAAACGAAAAATAGATTTTCAAGATGGCCGCCATGGTGGCCATCTTGGATTTCCGATCGGAACGATTTTAGCTAGTTTTGATCTACAAGTCACCCTGATGCTTCCTAGCAAGTTTGGAGTCAATTGGCCTTTCGGTTCA